>CAHIKZ030004090.1:0-44083 GCA_903632075.3 Acanthosepion pharaonis | reverse complement strand
TATAGTAAATTTTAATCATTTTACACACGCATTTTCATCTAAACTAGTGATATATTTCTTTTTAATGTGTGTGCTTTTTAATTTCTTTAAAAGATCACCGGAGGGTTTTATATGCAAATAGCTAATTATAACAAGAAGTGGGGATAAAATTTTGGTTAATTGGCCGTATAGTTTATGTGGGGCAGTGCTTATTCCTGATAGGTCTCATAGGGATGTTCATTTTATGAAATGTCTAAATTTACTAAAAACACATTAAAAAAAACAAAATTATCTATTTCTACACTAAAATATGCCATTTAATCACCATCTCTTTCAAATATACTTTTCTCTCGTTGGAACCACAATAATCTATCGCTTATATACTGTATATATTCGTATATAAGCTGACTACATATGCGACCCCTGATTTCTTTTTTCAGTGACCGGTTGCACTATAAACAGGTAAATCTTTTCTGGATAGATTAAAATTACCCTTTCAGAAAAATATTACCTGTGTCATCTGTCACCAAAAATGCATGATTTTTAACGCCTTCAAAATAATTAGCTATCTACAATGCAACCCCTTTTTTTTTTTTTTTTTTTTTTTTTTTTGCGAAATAGACTCCTCATAAAAACTCGTACAATACACGAGTATATATGGCACGTAAAATTCAATGTGTCGCAAGGCAAAAAGAATTTCTGCCAATAAAATGCTCAATAGTTATCTAGAGCAATAATTATTGTATCAAAAGTAATTTAAGTTCACAATACTTACCGGGGGTCGATTCTGTGTCTCGTGGTTCCACGGTCCTGACAAAACTCTGATTCAACCTCTGATAAGTAACTTAAATCACTTATGATGCAATAAAATAAACACGCACACCTACACACACACACACACATATAGGCGTGCAGAAATTTCTCAGCCTGACTTATTTCCCAAACCACGATGAAATGAATAAACATTTTAGGTGGGGGGTCCGTGTTGCTCGGGATGACAACATTTTAATACGCCTTCGTATATACCAGTATTACTCCAAAAGTAATTCTTCTATTTCATTATGGTAGCCAATTACGTCAAAAGCGGATGCTGGTTGAGAGACGGTAAAGATTTAAACTGCACGCTAATGACCCATATGTTTTACCTTGTTACAGAAAGCAGTCTGGAAAAATTGCGTCTGATATAAAGTGTTTACGAAGCAGAAGTGTCACTTTATACATATATGCGGGAAAAACTGCAGATATTGATATTCAATGTCGCTTGCTGAATGTCCCGGGTTCAATTTTCTGGTGAATGGTTCTCATATATTATTGATCTCTATGCGTGAACCGCTAATTGGATTATTTGAGCACAGCATGTTTACAGATTCTTTTAACCTCTTATCCTACAATCCGATTTTAAAATTTACAGAGATCGGCGAGCTCCCTTATTTTTCTACATATAATCAGACATGTTTGACCTTAAAATCATTGATTTTTTTTCTTCAGGACTTTATTTTACAGGTTGCTTGGTCTCGAGTGTACAGACCAAACGAAACGCCGTAACAGGAAAATAACACAATATAAGGGAACTAGTCGAGAAAACCATTCAATTCTTGTAGTTAATTAATATTTGATTAACAAATAAATAATTTTGATACTAAGTTTCAGCCAATACAATGGCTCTGAAAGTAGAGGGTTGCAATCAAAATAGTAGTAGTGTGATAAGAACGAAAAAGAAGCTGGTAAAAATTAAGATTATGAGGACAAGGAGGAAAATTTACGACTGACCCTGGACTTGAAGAGGTCAAGATTGAAGTGATCAGGAAAGCATCCACATGGGAGTCTGTTCTACAATGTGACAGTTCTATTGCTGAAAAGTTTCAGACAGTCAACTTCCCTAAATCTGACCCAATAATTAAGCGTTAAAATGTTTAAATTTTACTTAATACAAGGCTTGAGAGCACCTCATAGCAGAGGGTTACAGTTGGAATGAAAGTAATTAATGAGGTGCGTGATAAGAACGAAGGAGAAACGGGTAAGAAATCAAAATTATGAAGATAAGGAGATAAGATGATAATTCACTCTTGACATCAAGATAGAAATGTTAAGAGAAGCACCTATGTGGGAGCCCGTTCGAGAAAGTGGCAGTTCTTGGAATAGATTTGAACTTTCTTCTTACATTTGGAACATGGGTGGGGGAATTAGGTTTATTCGATTCCGTGGAAGTGGCATTTTGTCTCTTTACTGGAAAGGTCAGAACTGATGAAACTAAAGAAATGAGACCATCTGGACATATACATTAAGATATTATCGAAATCATCTGCCACTTATCTGAATATTGACCAACTGCACACCTTATAAGAGTTGCCTTTTTTATGTTATCATAACACTTTTCTGCCGGTCGGTGTTTGTGGTCAAATGCTGCTGCTGGCCGTTGAGTTGGTCACTCGGGTCTAAACCGTTTCTCTGTCCACGTAGTGTTGATTATTCACAGAGCTGGAAAAGATCAAATTGTTGTCAGCAATTACAGTGTTGTTTCGATCCCGGCTAAGCTATGTCACAAAGGAAATTTAAAAAAAAAATGTCCCTGCAGACGAATAAAGAAAAGACAGGAATTTCTTCACAGTCTATTTCAATGTAATTTTATATCGTTCTTTGTACAATAATATTGGTTGTTGTTACAGAAATATTAACTTTTTCCAGTTTGAATTCTATCATGACACTTTGCTTAATTTAGCTAAGTCTGCAACAAGGCTTGAGTCGGAGGTTCTCTCTGGCAGTAAGTCACGTGGGTTTCGGCAGAGCAGTCGCTTCTGATCTGTAGTCTGGCACTACTGTCTCCGGATCTTCTGGAAATACTCTCTTGGTCGCCTCAGTATTCTGCTTATATTGACTTCCACCCAAAACTGGCTCGGGGTTACATGGTTGTGGGTCTCGGTGTTTCCTCTATCTTACGACAACAGCCTCTTTGTTGTCTGGATCTAGGTAATTAATTATCCTTGCAAATTTGGAGAGATCCCTTTTCCGATGGGTAGTGGTCACAGGATATCGATCTGCCCAACCCCTTCCTTCTCTTATCTGTGCCTGGCACTAACACTTCCCAATGGGCGTAGGCAATTCCTCCGTCTTCCTTAGTATTTCACCTGCGCCCGTCACCTTGCTTGCCCTTCGACCAATCTGGTTCTCAACCGCATGGCGTGAAGTGGCTTGGTTTGTGGTCATTAATTAAAATTATCATTTTAATTTCTTGTCAGCAAAATTTCTCAGTCTGGCCTTGCTCCTAATATTAGAAGTTTACCAGCTGCTTCCCCCGGTCAGTCGCCCCACATCCTGCCAGAGTCATTGCACTCCAAGAAGCCTAGTCTTTGGGTCCTTACACAAATAAACTCTATTCCTTTCATTTGGTTAAAAAGATCACCAAATTTTATCTCTCGATGTGTGTTTCCATAACCGGCACTTTTTTAAGATTCATCGTTAATCAGCTATCAGCTATAGATTGCCATATGGCTTTTGTGGTAATATCTTGTAATTGAATCACTTTTCTTCGAATAGTTTTCTGCCCTAAAAAAATTAGACTTTTGAAAAAAAGAGAAATTTTCCTTCTTTCTCTCAGTCTGTTCATCGTTCTGTTCCTTAACCTATCTCGTATTGTTCTAAACCATATTTTAGTTTTTAACCCTTTCTTTCCGTTTGCCAGTGTCACATTAAAATTCATATATTTACAAGTATTTTATATATATATTCATTTTAATAGTTGCTGATATATCTATATTTTCTGGATATATAGGAATCAAATTTCCTTCTTATATCAACAGTATGTGTAAAATGTCATTATTAAGGTTCTTAATTTTATTCAAGCAAACGGTGCCTCGCGAGATCGACAAGATGCGTTTGTGATAGTGTCACCTAATTTCTTGATGTGACGCCTGTAATCCACAGAGAGCAAAATTTTATATATTCTTCATTACAACGCGAATTCACAAAGGCATGTCTGGTTTTTTGACGACTAGCTACGACGGTGGCCTGAAAAGTTCATACGCTGATTATGAAGGAGTGATGCTAGTGTAGTGAAATCTTGCATGCATCAATTACCAACTCTTCTTATTAATAACAGCATTGTTTCTTTCCAGGTGAACTGACATAAACAACACATATGACGTCTTCATCACTGCAATACTTGTTCCAAACCAAGTATTTTTATGCTGGGGAACAGATGAGAATAGTGAAGGTGATCGACCAGTTCAAAGCCACAGTCACACATATTAGCCATTGAAATCAAGGACTTGTGTGTCGGAGCTTTGTCACGATGAACCAAGACACTTTCATCAGTTTTCTTGGGAGTTTGGCCTTGATAGCCTTTCATAACAGCCTCAATGTGGTCCTTTTAAAGATAGTCAATAATTAATACCTTTTGCATCCCAAAAACTGAAGTCATCAACTTCCCTGCAGATGGAAACGAACTTGACCTTCTTTGGGGCAAGTGAAGGGGGAATGTTTCCACTGCATGTGTTATCTCTTTGTTTCAGGCTCAAAGCGATGAACCTAAAACTCATCTTGGGTTAGGAAACGTCCATGGAAATGTCCATGTGGTGAATATGATGAATTTTTATCTCGGTGGTGGCAGTAGCAGAACCTTAGGTGAGCTTCAAGGTCCACCCTTCCTCTCCTTTCATCTGCCCACTTTTGCACTGTTGATAAAGTCGGAGCGCCATCCCATAATGTAGCACCCATGTCAGCATGAATGTCTTTGGGGACTAAACTGTTTTTCTATCGGTACTTGATGACACCATATCAAGAGAAGCCGCGACTAGTCTTTTTTGAACAGGCAGTTTACCTGAAACGAAAGAATGAAGTTATTAATAAGAGTTGAAATCAATGCATGCAAAATTTCACTGCTCTAGGATCTATCCTTTATTGCCAGCCTATGAACTTTTCAACATACCCTCGTATAATATTCTATTGTGTGCACTCTTTTAGCTGAATGGATCGTAAGAGTCAGCCGACTTTATTTTGATTCCATTTCTAGATTAAGGTTAACGGAGTCACAAGCTGGCGTTTGATCCCAGCAGATGCCTTGCAGTAAAAAGGAAAAGCCTCATTCTAAAAATTCTGAAAACGAGGCTATGGTTATGGTCTTTCAATTTTCCTGTTGATTATTTTATTTTATTTATTTATTTTGTATGCTGGGGAAAGTCTTTATTTTATTTTATTTTAATTTTATTTATTTACTCGTAACTACCACAAGCTCTTCCGTTCACCTTCATTTAACCAAAAGTAAATATAAATCAACGTGGATTTTGATATGCAAATATATTCTCACGCAGTCATTTAGAGAACAGAAAACTACTTCAGCTTCTAAATAAATAGTAACAGTCATTTGTAAGAGCCACGCATAAAGCAAAAAGTTTTATGTATGACTAAAGTAGAGCCCGGCGTTGCCCGGGATGTAACATATAAGAGATAGATCAAGTATCGTCCATCATAAAGACTGAAAAATAAAATTGACAAAGATTATTGTTTAAGGTTGACGGACACGCATGTCTTTAATTATTTTTTTTTTTTTTTTTTTCAATTGGTCCCAAACTCAAAACAAAAACATTGTTTTCAATCGTTATGAGTTTACCGATTGAATAGAATTTTATTATAAACAATTGTTTTGTAAATGGAATTTTTTAAAGGATTCTGAATGTAAAATAAAAAAAAAAAGTGTGCAAGACAATAAAAAACACTACCTGCCAAAAAAAAAAAATGAAGTTTTGTTGAAATCGGTTGAAAATGTAGGAAATCTGATCCCATATATAAACGAACACACACACACACACACAACAACCAACCTGGGTTTTATAACAAACTCGATAACTCGATATTAATAAGTATAACTCGATATGAGTTGTCTTCCTTTCATTAATGCCTCTTAATCGTGCTTTCAAATTAATTTCCTGCAAAAACACTTGTGTTTTTCTAATTTTTGGCACTGTCAGAACCACCGCAAGGTTATTTTACGTAGTCCTGTGAAAATTTGTTCAAATCGGTTGAAAAATGTAGGAAATCCGATCCAATATATAAACGTACGTACATACACACACACACACACACAATCTGCGTTTTATAATAAGTAAGATTCTGGAAATAGTATCGATTTCTTTATGGTTTGTCTATTTTTGTTGCTCAAGAAAGCTTGTAGGTGAAGAAAGGAATCTATACTTGTTCAGTGTTACCATTTTTGCTATTGAAAAGATTTTATGCCAGTGTAAACAATGTTTAATTTTAGAAAAAAATGGCAGTGCTCAAACTTTAGCTAGGTAGTTACTTCAAAATTCTGTGTTAAAGTTTTCAAGTTTACTGTAGAATTTCTGCCAATTATATTTTTACCAGTAACTGCAGCAATAAAAAGTATCAATAAGAAATTGTCAGAACTGAATAAAATGTACAAATACATTTGGTCTACCAATATTTATAACTGTTAAATGCTATGGACAAGGAAATGATGTATCTAATAGTAACTTAAGTGCTAAAAAAGTTTACTTAAACACCTTATCAGGCATTTGCTTTTCGTTTTTCGCTGACATGAAGTGGAATGATTATATTGAATCTATTGGTAGGTCCGCAGCTATAAAAGCTTGTTCACTGTGTCCTGTTAAACAAATTTTCTCGCCGGGAATCTATCTTACAAATTTATAAGTCTACCATTTGTTCATACATTGAATATTGCTGTAACATCTGATATGGTGCTTCTGTTATGTATATAGAGATTCTTGATAAAACCCAAAGAAGAATCTGCAATGTTATCGGTATTGATCTGGCACCTCAGCTTCAGTAATTTTCTCACCGCTGTATGATAGTTTCCCTGTGCGTTTTCTATAAATATTTCCATGTTAATTGTTCTGAGCATTCCTCTTTGGTACCTAGACTTTATGAATCAAGCACAGTATTAGATTAGTATGAAGGTCTCATCATTTTACAGTTAAAATGGCTAGATGTAACCGTAAGTTCTTCTCTCGTACTTCTCGCTTGTGGAACTCTCTTCTTCCGGCCACTTGCCTGTCAGTCAACTTTGATCTTCAGAAATTTGAATGCAATATCAATCGATATCTTCTTTCTTCTAAATTATTGTACTTTTATTGTGCTCTCTCCTTAATAACGTTTTATTTTTCTCGTGTTTTTCATACTCAGTGACGCCTTACTTGGGGTGAAATGATTCAAAAAAACCCAAATACAGACAATATATATTTTTATTTATTAAGTTGTTTTTTTTTCATTAAAATTCTTGTGATTTTCATGAATGCCTACCTTATAACCACGTATTCTTCCTAATATTAGAGTGTAGGCACCAAATTCTAATATAAACTAAAATACTAAAAATAGAAAATTATCTAATTTGTAGTACTTTCCTGCAATTAAATAAAGATGGATACGTGATGTGACATGGAGTTTTAATACATTCTGGTGTTATTACGTTAGTAGATCATTCCAAGCATGTTCCAAACTGTTCATAATGGATTGTGTTTATTAGTTGTGGTTACAGCAAATTTAATGACTATATTCCAGAAATACTAAATTTATTAATTTAAGCGCAATATTAGATTGGTGGAAAAGTTTCATAATTTTACAGTTAAAATGGCTGCATGTAACCGTAAGTTCTATGCTAACAGTTTCTTCTCTCGCACTTCACGCTTGTGAAACTCTTCTTCCGGCTTCTTGCTTTCCAGTCAATTTCGATCTTCAAAAATCTAAAAGCAATGTCAATCGTTATCTTTTCTTTTCTAAATTCTTGTACTTTCATTGTTCTCTCTCCACAAAAACGTTTTCTTTTTCTCATATTCTTCCACTCAGTAAACCATTGCGTCTTAGTGGCTTTATTGCCTTGCTATGGGTGTAAACTGACGAGCGCGAAGTCGAGTGGAATTCCTGGAAGTCATTCGGGTATTCTTGGAATCAGTCTCATTTCAACTTCACATGACAGTGGATGAGGGTGGAACAACACACCATCAGCACAGGAAACACTTCTAGCGAACGTTAAAAATTCCACCTAAATGCAATGGTTACCAATTCCAGTAAGAGAATCAAAAGTCTACTAACTTTGAATTCTGTCATCAATATTTTTCATCGAAGACGCATAACAAATGCATTAGTATTTTTCATTCAATTAGTATTCTAATTAACAAATTATTCTCAGTTAATTTTCGCTTTTCTCGAAGCCGTCGAATTCTTAGAAATAGTCGTAATCAATTCCAATAAGCAGTAATTGGTTGATTGTTTTCTTTTCTTTTTCGAGATGAGACTGCATTTATCCTTTAAGCGATTAATCATTTTTGCACCTTTCACTTTGGTCAAAATGGATGCTTATAAATGAATATTTAGCTAACAATGTGTCGCAAAGAAATAAATGTTGATAACAAATAATCCAATTGTTTATCCTTCTATATTTTTTCTCCTTTCAATCAATTTTTGCTAGTGACCTACAACGGTAGTCGTTGGTAAGGAATCTGTGACAGTGTTGAGGATTATTTGTATACGTCTCTATATAAATTATATTCCGCCAACCAAAACGAGACTGGTCAGTACCTAGATAGGTAACCGTTTACAAATACCAGATACTGTAAGCGGTTGGTGCAGTGGATAAAGGTTCGGAATTGTTAATCAGAAGAGCCAAGTTCTAATTCCAGTTGGGTTCGTTATATTCACTTACGCGCAAATACCCATGGAAAGAGTATGAATTCACATCCTATGCTCCACCTATGTAAGGCTTGTATCACTAAAACATTATCTCCAAAACAAAATTCTTATTATCTGTAGTAGAGCGAAAGATATTTTTTAAATATGCTATTTACTAAGACATTTTACTCTACTAATTGGATTATACTTAGGTCCATGTCACTTTAACTGAAAAACATATGCAACAACAAAATTTCGTTGATTTAACACATTACAAAATTCAAACAAAATTCTCACTTGGTTAGTTTGAACAAGAATTCTAGCGTCACGGCATCGCACGCTCCAAAATAATATAACTATCAATAAATAGGATATTTAAAAAGAAAAAATATCTTTCGGTCTACACATATTTCATCTTGGTGTTTTTCCTGTATATGGAAAAATTGCGCCCCAACGATGACAATTTGAAAGTACTTGGCTCGTCAATTCCATCTGACAACAACTCAAATATAAGGACCGTATTATTCAAGCAATTGATAGTAAGTTAATGTCTCAGGTCTTGTTATCCATTAATCATATTAACATTGGTAATTAATCACCACAGAAATCCTTCCCTGCCCTCCATTAGAATGTCTGACGCTCAACTTCTCGAGAGCACCCCTCTGCGGCTGCTCGGTCTCACGTTGACTGTTGATCTGAGATGGAACAAATACATTGAGTCAATTGTTTCGTCCACCGCCAAGAAAGTTGGCTCCCTGTGCCGCGCCAGGAAATTTTTCTCCCCGGAATCGATCCTTCAGATCTATAAATCAACAATTCGCCCTTGCATGGAGTATTGCTGCCATATATGGTCTGGAGCCCCTTCTGTTTGCCTCGGGGTTCTTGATAAGATCCAGAGGCGGATATGCAATATAATTGGCCCTGTTCTGGCATCTCGTCTGCAGTCACTCTCTCACAGACGTGACGTCGCCTCTCTCTGTCTTTTTTACAAATACTTTCACGGTAATTGCTCCGAGGAGCTGCATTCGCTGGTTCCCAGACTTCATGAGTTCAAGCGCCCGACGAGGCTGGCATCCCGCTCTCACACCTTCACTGTCGAAACTCCTAAATATAGCCGTCTCTTCTACTCCAATAGCTTCATGTCTCGCACCTCTCGCCTGTGGAACTCCCTTCCCTATTCCTGTTTCCCTGTGAGCTATAATCTCCAACTATTCAAATGAAATGTTAATCGACATCTCCAGTTGCCTTGATCTATCCACGATCCTTCTCCTCATCTTTCCTTCTATCACTCCTATCTGATCTTGCTCCAAATCTTCTGTAACCCCTTGCGTCCTAGTGGCTTCCCGCCTTGCTTGGAGTGAAAAGCTTAAAAAAATATTTGTATAAATTACTTTCTTTGATATATATATATATATATGTATATTTTTTCCTCCCCATTTTCTTTTCATTTCACATTTTCTAGGGTTTTTAATTTAAGTTAAATCTCCCGTGGAAGACTGAAGAGCAGGAGCGAAACCGGTTGCTTAGTTTTGAATATGTCTAGTAATATTAAGCTTCACACTTTTATTTCTGTGATTAAATTTTGTACCTACAAAAATATCTTTATATATATATTAGTTAGATAGGGGTGGAATGGTTAGCCAACTTGTCTCGCTAAATCAATTACGACTGACTAATGAGTTCGATTCTCACTGAGTACCTCATACTTTCGGCCCTGTGCCACATCTAAGTTACGCTTAGAAAATCACTATATATATATATATATATATATATATATATATATATATATATATATTTTTATAAATATATATAAATTGGTGTTTTCAAAGCTAAAACGTTGAGACTGATTTGACGGCCAATTTGTTCGGTGATTCCGCGTCACGACGTTGAGGGGATACTCGTTTTCGATTAAACTGAGGACATCATTAATTATATAGAGGTTAGTAGGATCAAACATGCTGTTGTTTTTTTTATTGTCGAAATAAAGCTTTCTGATTGGATAGGAAATCAAAGAAAAGATTTTTGTTTCAAACAATCGCAATTTACCCGGATGTTTTTCGCTGAATCCTTTGAACTTCAAATTAGATTTTAATTCGAAATAAGCTTTTCTTATTGACTTTGTTGTCGTAAGAGCAAATTAACCTCCTTACTATCATGATCCATTCATGATAAGTAGTCAAAGGAGCTAGATTATTGCAGTGATTTTGTCCCATAGGCAGAATACAGCGGCCTCTCATTTTGAGGGTTGAACGGACCCTACTAACATTAATCATATTTAGTTGATTTTGTGTTAATGTTTTAGTTTGTTATGGGGTTCATCCCCCTCCCCTCTCATTTTATTCATCCATAAATTTTGAAATACACATATATATTCACTAGATTTTTATGGGATGGGGCGCGTTTTGTAGGACCCCCCTGAGAGGATGTGGTATTATGGTGCATGGAGGATTGATTGGTGATGGACGAGTTCTTGTGGTGAATGGGTAAATTGTAATGAGTGAATGGGTCGTGAATCTGATTAACTAGAGTGTAAGATAGTTAGTGTGGACCAGCCTCTACCCCTCCCCCACCAGGCCACGTGCCATAATTGTGTATTTTCGCACAATAAATATCAATATTATTGCAGTGATTTGTGTAAGCAGAGGTTTCAATCACAATAGACTCTAAAGAATAATTATTAGTTCTGAATTTGTGATTAGCCTTATTTGACCTTATTTGGGTAGACCCTTATTTGGGTGGAGTAATGGAAAGCGGCTTGGATTGAGGTAATCGGAGAGCCGAGTTCGAATTCCAATCAAATCCATTACAGTCACTTCCGTGCTAATACCCTTGGGAAAGGTATGAATCCTCTTCTCCTTCCAAAATAGCAGGACAGACCGGGGTCTATAGCGTTGGATGGCAACTGGTTTACCGTAGAAAGAAATGTTAACCTACTGTGGAAAAAATCTGCCTCGTCAGTCATGTATTGAAAGATACATGATCGCCTAAGAGTGTATCACGCATGGCATATAACTGACTGACTGGCTTATTTGACGAATTCGCTTCATGTATCTACAAATCCATAAGAAGACATCACTTTTGTTAGATTCCTCCTCTCATATTCGCATACACATTCGTATTGAGTGAATTTGTTTCCAGTACATATATTATGTATTTGCTATATTTTTTCATTGCATTTTTTATGAAATCTTTTCATACATTTTCAGTGAATTTTCACAAATTGTAAAATTGAAAATTGTCTTGGGTTTAGTTTTTTTTTTAATAAAAATACGCGAGAAAAATTTTGCAAATTCACAATATTAAAATGCTAAAATCAATTTCGATTTTATTTTTCCTTGTTCGAATATTGGGATCCAAAAAGCTTTCCTAGCCATTGACATGCGCCTGTCCTAGAACTGTGATTAGCAAGCAACTCTCAAAGATCATTCAATTGTTGTGGTGAGTTTGATCTTTGCAAGGAACAAAAATGTTGTGATTTTGTACTCTACTAAGCAAAATTGAGTCATTCCATTCATCAAACTTTTTTAACTCTTAAATTTTAATTTTTCCTCCGATTGACATTCGGTTCAATGTCAACTATTTAATTAAAATATTAAAGTTCCTCGTTGGTAAATTATCCGTTATTTATTCAGGGTAACTACAGTAAAAAAAGGCCGCACTCCGAAATGTTTGCTTTATATTCATAAAAACTGTATTATAGAGTTTTATCCCGTTGCTTCAAACTAGAATGTTTGAAATCTTAATGCCACAGCTGTGAAGTTTATCAAACATTTTTGCTTGTTTCGGAAAGATGTTACCTTGTAACGGATGTGGTTGTTTAAGAACAGTGACGGAGAAGTTGAGAATTATCAAAACGTTGGAGGAAATTTATATATTTATATAGATCAACGTTGTAGGAAATTTATATATTTATATAAAGAATAACATGGCTCAAAATAGGAGAGCAAAATACTTGTATATACATAGACAGAGCTCATGGGAAAAACATTTATGGAATGAATGGTAGTATTTGTGGGAGAGTGTGTTACGTGGTTTACTTGAAATTCAGAAGTGGGCTTGCCATGCGGCTAAGTCGCCCCGGAGAGTAATACTGGACACGTCTTCTACCTACCTTATCCTGGAACAAAAACAAAAATTGTGAGAGGGTTCTTTACTCTTGGTACCGTTGACAGCCACACTATCTAGCGGATGTTCAGTAAAGTTTATTGGCAGACAATGTGAACAAAATTAAAATTTTAAAATTCACAATGGCATAATAAAGGTAAGTAAAACGGAGGGAAAGTAGCGAGTCTGTTTGAATGTATAGCAGAACGGATAAAGAAGGCTGCTACTTAGAGCAACAAATGGTAGGAAATTGTGGAGAGATATGATTGTCCGAGTCTTAAAAACTCATAGCACAAAAGAGTTGAACACCTAACATACTTACCAATAATCAAAATAAAAATCACCCGTAGGAAGTGTTTATAATGAGATTTAATTCCAATGGAATTAAAAAAAATAGTTTAATAAACCAAGAAGAAACATACAAGCATAACGTGCTAGAAAAAAGACAAAAATGCATAAATAACATTCGTTTCTTATGACAGCGCGGTATTCGTAGGTTGCACGTAAGAAGACATAAGGGGAAACTCCTTAATGAGATTGTAGGATTACTCCTCCTTGTCAACCAATGGCCTTCACTTAACGCATCTAGGTAGTGTTGCATTCAGGACTGCAAAAAGATTGGCCATAAATTATCTCTCACTCATCTCCATTCTCTCTCTCAAGCACACACACATTCACAGGATACGGTAGAAAGAAAACGTGTCGAGTATTCTCCGTCAGGAGGAATATTATTCCTGGCCAAACCGATTTCTTAATTACAAACTTCCATGTGGCGCATCACAAACACTGCGCTAGTCTCATAGCTGTTGTTTTTTTTGTTTTGTTTTTTAGCCATCTGTATACATCTAATATTATATTTTCTCTTCTTTTATTAGATAAGTTTTATTTCATATATAATATTGTGTCAAAAATTTTAAAAGCTCACGATATTATCAAAGAGCGATTCAGTTGCAGGTTCGTTCGTCAGTCAAGAAGAATACTGCACCAATTATTATATTATATATTAATTATATTACATTATATTATATGTTATATATATTATATATATTATATATTATATAATACTGCAATGATTTATTAGAGAATACATATTTAAAGACATTCGTTCACCGCTAGAAATGTAAACGAAACAAATATTACAAAATACCGTTTATCAACTTAAATACGTATTTTAATAGTTATATTTTTCATATATAAATTATAATATATTATTCAAAAATATTCTCCACCTGTTGAATTCCTTTATTTTGATAGCTTTCTACTTCAGCTGTAACAAGTAGTAATTCTTCCGTTACATGATTCTACAGTTATTGTTTGGATATCGAGGTTGTTCAAATCTTATGCGATAGGAAGTACGCCATCTTTACTACCAAAGTTAAAAACCGCCATTTCTTTTTTTAAAAACTTTTAAGCCTTACCTTTTATCGTTTCACTTTTATCGTCTGGGTATTTATGAACAAACTGGGTTTATTTTTTAAACTTGTTGTCCATGTTTTACAACTATACTCACTATTATCTGAAGAAAATTTAGATTTTTCTTAATGAGTTCGATCTATTCAAGTTTGTAAAATGTTAAGATATTTTTTCTTTTACAATAATGTTCACCCTGTACAATGCTCAAGAGTCACTCGAAGCAGAGGATAACAAAGTAAGAGGTACAATATATGGGATATGCGGGGAAGGTAACGTTTATCCCTAGGCTTGAAGACGTTAAGATCATAATGATCGGGAAAGCATCCTCTTGGATGTCGGTTCCACAAAGCAGCGTATTCTGAGAAGAAACTGCTTGAGTAGGAACTTACATCTCATCAAAAGAATACGGAGGAAAGGCTTCAATGTGCATGGCATAGCAGGCCTTAGGCGTGAAGTTTAGAACTGGTGAAAGTAAGGAATGTATTTCGTCTGAACACTTTCCCTAGAAACACCAATAGAGCAGCGAAAGGCTTGCGCTTTTTCGTGGGATAAGAGTTTTTAAAATCGTTATTTCTAGTAAGTAATCAATTTTATCGAAAGTGTTATTCTGTCGTTCATTCCCAATCGCTGGTAAATCATTAAATGGAAGTTCTTTTCTCCTGCATCCGGGCATTGTCTTTCATTCTGATTATACATTTCCTTGTGGCTCCCATTTTGAAAACTTCCTCATTACTCGCATGATCTGTCCATGGTATTCATAGCATGAAGATATTCGGGTGAATTACTAAACGAAACAATTCATCTTCAACTAAACTTCTGTAAAGATAGTGCCGCTGTCGTGCTTTCTGCAGCAGGATTTTTACGAGGTGGAGTTGCCAGCCTTGGGCCTAACTGGTTTTAAATTCAATTATCCTTCTCCTAGTCTGTTTGCTAATCAATGCTAGAGAGCCTTGCCCTTTAACCCATAGCTGTTGGAGACCCCCACATTCGCGCATATCCACCACAAAAAAATAAGTCAAGCTTAACGTTTTAATCGATACTTTCCGTCAAAAAACTGTTACAGTATCACTATATATAAACTTTTAGTCACCAAAATGATTTTTAAAATTTGAAACTCGTATGTATTAAACATTTACCTAATAATTTTTGTATTTTCCTGTCTGTTGCCTAAAACGTGTTTATTTCAAATTCAGTTTTTATTTTGTTTTTTAAAAACTTTTGCCAGGGTGTACGTGTTCCCTCGATCCGAAAATTGCTGGAAGTCGCTTTGTCGCTGTTGATTTGCTTTTGTTCTGTTTTTTGTTGTTTTTTATAAAAGAGTTTTTTTATTTTTTTTTTTTTTTTTGCAAAAGTTAAATTTGAATTTCTGTTGTTCAAGTTCGCAACATTATTATGCATTATTCAAGTCGAGTGCTTAAAAGCGAATTTTTGCCTGAGACAAACAATATTTATACACATATTTTAACATTTTTTACGCTTCCAACAAATCCATTCTGATATTCAATTTCTCAGAATCAAAACTGATTAAAGTGGCTTCCAACAATGTTCGATCTCTCGTTTCATATCTTGAGAATTTGCATCAAATGAACTACAGGGTGGTCCGAAAGTCTTGTCACGCCTAAATAATATAAATTTCTATTTCAAATGGCTGACAGGAAAAATGGGGTTCATAAAGACCTTCTCGATGTTTGACTGCGTCAATAAAAGTGAATAAACTGAATTCAGTACATGTGCTTTTGTATTACTTGTTTTTCGATTGTTCTCATTATTTTTTTTGGTAGGGGTGACAAGACTTCCGGACCACCCTGTATATTAAAGCTTTCATTGTTAACCTGCGTTCTGACAATGGCGTCTCGGTGTGCGGTAAAGGCTACTCATATGAATTATCATTTACTACTGAAAACTGTTCGACCCTCATTAGGTATTCAATATTTGAGGACTTTAGCTACAAAGAAAGCTAATCTTAGAAAATGACTTCTGTTTAGCAAGTCCCACGTTTTATCCTGTTTCTCTACAAACTTTTATTGATAGCAAATTTCTTTAAATAAAAAAAAATATCGGAAAGGGTAGGAATCAGCGAAAACTAACATGTCTTCTGAATATTTCAACCAATTTTTACAAAGATCTCAAAGTAATTCATGGTGACTTTTATAGTTTCAAAATCCATGTACGTCTTCTCATAGGGCACCGTCGTTCATCTCTAATGCAATACGTGGCCCTGAAGGAATTGTTTAAAACTCAAAGCCATTTGTTTTGGGTTTTCTTTTCATGTTAATTGCAAACATTTAAAAAAAACGATACATAAAAGCCTCAGTATAGCCATTTAAGAATTTAACCACAAATTACTCCAAGAAAAGGTTTCTGTTAAAAGCCTGGGTTAATTTGCAGTGTAACACCCGCGCTCAGTTCGCATTAAAAATTTCCAGAATATATCTATGTGTAATTGTACATGCTCCATTCGAATTTGACTTGGTAAGATCTACCGTTTTGGAGTTATCGACAAAGAAAGTTCAGATTCATTCGTCGCACACAGTCATTACGACAAATTTAGACAAGAAAGATCAGTTCCGCGCTTAGCTTTCCGCAGCGAATGTATGCAAACAACGCAAATAATGGCCGTCACAAACGACGCGAATGAATCCGAACCTTCACTGTCGATAACTCCAAAACGGTAGATTTTTTCAAATTTATCAAACCAGATTAGAATGAAGCATATATAATTTCACATATATGTAAGTATTCTAGAAACTTTTAATGCGGACTAAGCGCGGGTGCTAAACTGTAAATTAACCAAAGGGTGATATTGAATTTTTATTTTTTATTGTTTCTTTATTGAAAGTTTGTAAGCTATTTCAAACTCTGTTCATTTACTTTTGGAAATATTATTGCAGCTCTTCACTACTCCGTCCATATGACTATGGGCAGACGCTATAACCTTGGCCCTTTTCGCCGCATTCCCTTCAATTTAAGTTCATTTACATTTATAATAATGACTTTGTAGTTCTTTCAGTGTTACGAACCTTGTCATAATACACTTTGTGAACATTTTTACACTTTTATATTTCGTAGCCCATCTCGGTTTATCTTTCTTGAAATTTTAGTACTTTGCAGAACTTGTTAGTATTTACACTCCCTTTCCATATAAACCGGTGACATTAAGACGTCTGCAAAACAAAACAACTATTCGTTGTCCGGGCTGGGGCGTCACTGATTGGCTGTTAAAGGTCATGATGACTAAGGCCGGTGAATACTAATTAGAGAAGAGGGGGTACATCGAGGTGGTGTAATGGTTAGCAAGCCTGTTTCGCTAGAACAATTACGAAAGAGTAGTGAGTTCGATCCTCACTGGGTGTGCCTTACTTTCGGCCTTGTGCCAAATCCAAGCTACGCTTGGAAAATCACTAATTAGAGAAGAGGAGGGGGAATATGTTACAATAGTTATATCTGCCTGTTTTGTTGCTGTGTTACGTATTTCAAGGGAGTTATTTATCTTTCAAGCAAGTAGACTATACTCACATGGAAAATTAGCATAATTCTACATGCCCAACACACCGAATCAAAGTAAGTTTAGTAAAATAATGAGCCTATTGTGGTGTGGTTCTTAGGAATTAAAATGACCAGTTGATATACCTACACCAAGAACATTAATACAGGACGATACTAACGAGAAAAAACACACGGGTAATTTTAACAAAACAAGATAAAGAATTTATTTACAAATTTACACGCTTGAAGTAGTGTCCGTAGCTCGTTTCAGGAAAATAAAATCAGAATTCACAGACCTTAGTTATCATGTGACCTTTAACAGTCAATCAGTGACGCCCTAGCCCGGATAATGAATAGTTGCTTTTTTTTTGCAGACGTTTTCTTACAAAAATTAAGTATTTGGGAAACCAGTTATGGTCAGTAATTCTCATGACATCACTAAAGGTCCTTTAGTAAAGGATAATCTCTAACTCCTTTTGCTAACTAACGAGACAGCTTGGTTTTGAACCTACTCCCATAAGCTTGTATAAAGAAAAATTTAAACTTATACGAGGAGATGTTGACAAGTCTCAACTAGACAAAGACGTTCTTCTCGCAAACAAAATTCTGATATTTGTTCAGATTCTGTGAAATGATTCAGGCCGAAAACTTTCCAGTCCTATTATCGTACTAAAAAAAAAGGTAAGTTCCTGACGTTAAATTTATAACCAAAATTTCGAGCATTCAAGCTACAAAATAACTATATTTCTATGATTACGTTCGAGATTTTCAATTAACGTAAATAATCGTCTATAATACGCATCCCCAAACTATAGGCTAAGAAATTCTGGAAAAATTATCTTGTATATAATCTGCAATCAATTTAGAATTTTTAGCTAAATTTAACGCTTTTACATCCCGTGTCCTTTAAAAATAAGAGTTTACGTTATAATGTAAAACAAATTTTGCATAGTTTTTAGCAAACGCAAGGACATGTTCACACAAATATGCAACAAGATTGAGAAGAAACAAACATCTAAACTATTCCAGACGCAAATGGCTATTCACATGCAGCGTCAAAAATCAACCATCCCTGACGCCATTCTAACAGTCATTTTAAAAAGTAATGGTGTATCTCTAAAGTACTGGACGACAACGAGATATTACAGAATTCTTAAATTAAAAACGCATTTAAAATTGTCTTCTTTGAAGTTAAATTTTTTGTTTTATTTGAAAGAAAATAGCTTAAAGGTAATCCGTGTTAAAAAACAAAAATTTTCTGCATATAAATTCTTTAAACATTTTTAAAACACTCGTTTTCACCCATTGACTCATAGAGACGCTATTGTAGACGCTAAATGTGAAAAAACAAATTTCAAAATCAAATATTTGTCCTGGAGATGTAGTTCAAAGTAAATTCGCAAATTTAAAATAATGCTTACTTTTTTCTTTTTTTTTTTTTTTTCATTAACCATCATAAAAATAACTTGTTTACACACGGTAGCCTGGGAATAGTCATTAAGATCATAGGTCAACATTTTTTTTGTTCACTATTTTTCACCCACATTTCTATGGCGTTTGCAGAACGAATAGTTATTTATATATATATATATATATATATATATATATATATACGCACACCACATAAGTATAAAAAAAAATTTAATTAAAAAATAGTAAAGTCATACTTTTGAGTTTAATGCACTGCTGTTATTTTACCTTTTTGATGTCAGAATATTTAATTATGCCCAGTGAGGTCCCTTTTATATTATTCTGAATTTAAGAAAATTTATCAAAATAAAATTTCTACTAACAAAAAATGGGAGGAAGTGATAAAGCGTTATTGAATTAAGTGTTTCCACTTTGATTCATTTTAGACTAGACCTTCAAGCATTATGCAAACATTTAACATGGAAAAAGTTACCTCTAGATTAAAAAAAAAAATAAAATCAGTATTTCCTAAATAAGCAGAGAAACACAAAATTCATTCGTATCGATGAATTGGAAAGCAGAAAACTAAGTGCAATAGATATTAAATTGATTTTAGATTTACCTATTCCTCTTCCTAGGAAAGAGTATTCGGCTAAAGCAAGTCATTTTCCTTTTTGAACTTCCGTACCATTTTCACAACTGTTAGACAAAAGTCTAACAGTTGTGAAAATAGTAAAATAAAACTAAAAATATTTCGGATGCGAAAATGGTATCAAACTTTACATTATCCGATTCTTCAAACAACTTTATTTAATAGAAAATCTTTTGTCATCACCAACCGAAAGAAAGAAAAGTAAATTTTTCAAAAATAAATATTTGTCGCAAATTTTTTTCCATGTCTAATCTAAAAGAAAATCTTTTAAATTATGAAAGACTCGACTTTCAGTGTGTGTATATATATATATATATATATATATATTCCGTGTTTTATACAATTGATTTTTTTGTAAGATTTCGGGACAAATTTTCTGATTTGATATTGTAATTTTTTTTTACTGAAAAAAGTAAAAGTAAACAGTAATATTTTTCTTAAACTACAAAAATGTCATCACTCCTACTTTTAAAAGTATTCATGATGTATCAAAATGTGGGGGGGGGGAGTAATGGGACCTCCCCACAAGGTTTTCTAATAAAGTTCGCAAGCTTATCGTGTGTTGAAACTTTAATTTAAATTTGATAATTCACTGACTCTGGTGGGGGTAGCGTATTATAAAAGTGTAATGTTTTGTGCTTGTGCATAATACGGACCCATAACGATTAGTTTTAAAAATTTATGCATTATGAGCAAATAATGGCTACATGCTGAAGAATAGCTCTGATCATTTTTCCAGTTTTATTGCAATGATAATTAGCTAAAAGCGCCAAAACCTGTTTCGACATTGACATTGTATGTTTTACTTCGCGTCTAATTTCGCTAGATTCTTTCTGTAAATAAGTTCGGATTTTGTGAAAAGTTAAATAAGAATGTGATTAGTTGGATGCTACCCTTTTTTTTTTCTCTCTCTTTTTTAAGTTTCATGTATTCACAGCGAAATCTTTTCTGTAGGCTTGTGTTGCCAGGAATTGTCTACCGGGTTATTTCTATTTAATAGCAAAGATCATACAGTTCAATTGAGATGCAAATAGAAATTCTCGTGAGTTGCAGAGCATTTTCTTGACCTGAAATAATGTGGCTGAATCATGGAACATCATTTCGCTTTTACTCTAAGAACCCAGTGTCGGCCAGTAACGGTTCAAAATTATCGGTTCGATTCAGTATTTACTATTTTATTTCATTTTTTAATGCTATATTCATGTCCCTTTTCTTCATCTGTAAAATAGCATGCTTTCTTAGCAAGGATAGTACAGGAACGACCGTTGAAAACTTGTGGCGATTAATGGGACTGAAAAACTTTTACCCATTTTGTAAATCCCCACGTCACTCAAAATCAGTCATTTGTTTAGCCATACGAAAGGGGCAGAACGAAAGTATACTTATTATCCATAAAAATGAACAATTGTGGCACAAGGCCAAGGGGGGGAGTGAGTTAAGGCTGGTCATCATTGTTAGACCTAGTTAATCAGACTCCCAATTGATTTATTTATTACGATTTACTCATTTACCACAAAAAACCCATATCTCACCATTCACTCCTACAAGTACCCCAATAGCACATATTCATAGGAAACCTACAAAACCACCGTGATGTAAAAGTTCCTCTATGTACAAATGTCCTTTTTTTTTCTTTCTTTTTCTCAAAATTATACAAAAATATCAAAAATCGTAAAGATTAAGGAGGAGAAGATGAACCCAAAACAAACTAAAAATATAACAAAATCAAACTAAAACTTAAGAGCTTAGTAGGACCCGATCACCCTTCAAAAATAAGAGTGGTCGCTTTATTCTACTGTTCAAGAAAATCAAGAAACCCACATACTAATGGAGTGAAAAGGAAGAATAAATGAAGTGGGAAACCAAAGAGTGGCCCAATCGGCATAAAAAGGGAGGGGGCAAAAACAAACTGGGGATAATTTGGCAAACAAAAAGTGTCTAACTTAACCAGACGAGAGTTCACTGGAAACTGCCCCGTTGCATCAAAGGAGACTTAAAAAAGAAAAACCAAGACTCGTCCCTTTCACACGAACCAGGGTTTCACCTTTAGCTGACATTTTTCGATAAAAAATGTTATCAATTTGGATCTTCATTTTGAGCTGATACCCAATCTGACCATTATCCTGATGCGAATAACGTTCGAATCACAAGATTTCCTCCATCCTTGACATTCCCACCACCGTTCTTGTCACGTCTAGCAACGTGAAAAACACGAACTGTTTCGCCCCAGAGAATGTGGGGGGAGGCACACGTATGCTAGATCAATGGACACTGGCTACTTGGGATCGATACGAGCCGTCAACGTCAACTCGCCGATATAGCCCCAGAACGGGCGCACCTGAGGACAATGGGAGAAGGCGTGCGAAGTCGTTTCCTCTAAACTAAGGTTACACCGATGACAGTCGAGCAAATTCGTCCATCCCCCTCTGAATGCTGCGTCTTTGAGACAGCCGCTTGTAAATCAATCGCCAGGTGAGCGAAAACTCTGGGTTGCTGAGATAATCCGCCACTGGCGTCCAAGACCAGAAAGAGCGCAACTCTGCCAACAAGCCGAATCGGCCACATAGAGGATCCTTCGGTACCCCTCCACTAATTCACGATATAATAGTCTACGGGGCCGTGAAATGTCACTGAACCGAGGAATGACCTTCAATTTCCTCCACACTTGGAGGAAATTGTTTCCAGGGCCTACGACAACGCTCAACCTTCGACACGGAAGGGGTGATAGCAAGGGAAGGCGTCTATAACATACCTGTCCAAAATCGAGTCCTCTGACGTAGGAAACCCAACCTTAATAGGTTCCGATGAACAAATGCGGAATTCTCAGCCCCCACCCTACGACAGGGATGTTGGGAAACAAACTCTGTACAGACCTTATGCGACTACCCCACAAGAGTGGACAACAAGCCGTCGAGAGCCTTCTTTCGGTCCTTGCAGAGAGGAATTACCGCCAATCAATAAAGGATAAGAGGAATGGTGTAAATGACACACGCCTCGGCTCTACCCTTTACGGACAACCGCCATCGACGCCAAGTCCAGACCGCCTCTGACTGTACTTTGGACCAATTTTTCTACAGCTGGAGACCAAAGGGGCAGGGACGAAAGACGAAAATTGTCTGCAAATAAGCTTTAAATGACGTGTCACAAGATCGAGCAGAAATTAATCAATCCTAAAAGAATCAATCACAGTTAAGTAATTACGCGAGAGTCGAATGATTATTGAAGGTCATGAATATTCAATAAATTTATTCAAGTTTATTTAAGGTCAATATTCTTGAAAGATAAAACGGTAATAATTATGTTTCTGCTTTATTACTGGGTAGTTTCCCCTTGCTTTCTCCAGGGTTTGTAATTCAGTTTTCCTTTTCTTAGACTGGTTGCCGAACAAGTTTACCCTTCTGTTTAGATGGATTGATTCAGTCACTAACTTTATTTCCGACGTTAATGTTATTTTTTCTGTTGCAAAACAATTAAACACGGGTGTTATTTTTCGGTCAGATTTTATGTTTCACTGGTCGCTGTCGAGGAAGGGCAGTGGGCATGGTGCCCCCTTTTTTGCTGCAAACGTCCGGATTATCGTGGGGTGTAGCAAAAAATGTGCTGAACTGCTATGTGATATCAATCCTATGTGGCAATGAATGATGGAAAAGACTTGAGGTAGAAGTGATGTGGTTCTACAGAAGGATGATCAGAATACCATGCACTGAACATGTGTATAACACAGAAGTATGAAGGAAAGGAAAATGGAAACAAAAAGAATGCTTAGAAAATCAGAGTTAAAATTTCACATTAAGAAGAAAAGGGCTTGAAGAATTTGACACTCGTTGAAAATATTGAAAGAAAGATGAAGAGGAAAAAACGAGTAACCTACCATAAGTTTATGTAAATGAATGGCAATATTAGACATTTCCTTATATGGAAACATTCGATATTAATTGACAGTAGCAAGTTCTACTTTAGGTTCTAATTCATAAAATCATTCTCTCGAAACAATTTTACAGGAAAATAAGTTTCTCAAGTATTGATGATTTTTTTATTAACCCTTTGTTTCGAGTAGTATGAAAAGTCAACATCTTGATTATGTCATTATTTTCTCTTCGAGTTGCATGTGCTATCCATTTGAGTTGTTGCCGTCTGTTGAAAATCAAGTGATGTGGTTTCTGTTGTTTTATACAATTATTTGTGATTCTGTAACGCAACGAGATTCTGAGGTGGATGGTCCTTGCTAAGACCTGCAGGTTTCATGCGCTCGAAGTCGTCTGAATTGAGAAATCTGTTGTATACCGCAGCTTAGGTATATCTGAACGAGTTTGATGACGTTCATGATATCAATATGTTTCAACATGACGAGACTATTAAAGAATCTGGATTTTAATTTAACGTTTGGGAGGTAGACTAGAAAATCAGAAGGATACTAAAGAAAGAACATTGCTAAGAGCTACCATAGAATCGAAACTGGAGATACACGATAGCCCACCTCCTGAATGAACAGGGCACATAATTCTTTTATGTGCCCGGTACAGCAAGGTAGTGTCCAGATGCTCTATGATACGACTGAGCATGACAGGGACGAGATTCATGTTTTAGCCAAGAATGATAGAATCAAAGCAATTTCAGTTTGGCTTCAGAAAAATGTTTCTATGTTCCATGTTCTTTCATCTGATTCGACTTAACATTTTGCTGGTTAAAACCAAAAAATATTTTTCCATTGTAAGAAATTCTTGGAGATAATTATTTTTTTTTTTTTATTGATACACGTCCTACTAATTAACCCATTGCTGAGGGCGGAGAATAGGTGGGTTTATGCCTTTCCCAATGGTATTTGCACGTAAGTAAACATAACGAACCCGATTGGAATTGGAACTCGGCTCTCCGATTCGTAATTCCTAGCCATTATTGATTGCACCATCCGTACATACTTATAGCACTTGGTATTCCCAAGTAGTTACCTATATAGGTACAGACCAGGGTCGACCTTGCTTAACTTCAGCAATCGTACGAGAAACTGTATTTCAACATTTGGTCGTAAGCCCTCTTAATTCCTATTCTGCTAAGCATTTACATAAATTCGTTAGGAAGATTATGCGCTTTTTTCTTCTGTCCTCCTTGTCTTCATTATGTCCTGTGGGTGTCAGATTCTCTAAGCTCGCTTTCCTCATTATGTGCCCTAGACATTTTAACTCTTCCTTATGCAATTTGTGTACTTTTTGTTTCCATTTCCTCTAAAACTTCGTTGCTAACACGTTCAGTCCATGTTATTCTCAGTAACCTTCTGTAGAACCAGATTTCTGTTGTCTTGTGTGTCTTTTTCCATCGGAAATTATTCAGCATTGACTGCCATATAGGAGGATTGATAAGGCGTTACGGCTCTGTACGCTTTTCTTTGCTTCCAAAGAAATTTTCCTGTTTTTATGTTTTGTATTTTCGAGGTTTTTTCGTTTTTGTTTAGTTTTTTTTTTTTTTTTTTTGTTCTGGTTAACTTTAATACCTCAAAAACAAAACTTCTCTCTATTACTCACCACAGAGAACCATCCCTGCTTCCTATTAGAATTTCTGACGCTCAACTCCACGAGAGCACCTCTTTGCGATTGCTCGGTTTCACAATGTCTGCTGACCTGAGATGGCACGAATACATTGAGTCAATTGCTTTGTCCACCGCAAGGAAAGTTGGCTTCCTGTGCTGCGCCAGGAAATTTTTCTCGCCGGAGTCGATCCTTCAAATCTACAAATCAACCATTCTCCCTTGCATGGAGTATTGCTGTCATATATGGTCTAGAGCCCCTTCTGTTTGTCTCAAGGTCCTTGATAAAATCCAGAGACGGATATGCAATGTAATTGACCCTGATCTGGCATCTCGTCTGCAGTCGCTCTCTCACAGACGTGCCATCGCCTCCCTATGTCTTTTTTTACAAATACTTTCACGGTAACTGCTCCGATGAGCTGCATTCGCTGGTTCCCAGACTTCATGAATTTAAGCGTTCAATTAGGCTGGCATCTCGCTCTCAACCTTTCACTGTCGAAACTGTTAAATGTAGCCGTCTCTTCTACTCCAATAGCTTCATGTCTCGCACTTCTCGTCTGTGGAACTCCCTCCCCATTTCTTGTTTCCCTGATAGCTATAATATCCAACTATTCAAATGTAATTGACGTCTCCAGATGCCCTGATCTATCCCTATCCTTCTCTTCATCCTTTCCTCTATCATTCCTCTTTGCTCTCGCTCCAACTCTAACCCCTTGTGTGCCCGTGGCTTCCCGTCTTGCTTGGGGTGAAACGCTTAAAAAAAAAAAAACATTGATTAGTATTGGAAGGCACATTTCATATTTCCAATGTCACTTCAATGTTGCACATTCCTCACGCTGTTAAAACTCTTTCTAGATATTTCAATCTTCGTACTAATTTAATTTTGGTATCTTCAATTTGTAATTCGCATGTTGTGCTGTTTGCTTTGCTGGCAATACATCGTCTTTTATTATAGCTAACGTTTAGTCCTTTCATCTCTGTTTATTTAACTACCTTCTGGAAGAGTTCCTGTAGTTTACTTTCCGCTATCAGCACTGAAAACAATAACATTTCAGCTTAAATAATATTGTATCTAAATATTTATAGCCTATTTGCAACTCTGATTTTTCTGAGCAAGTTAAATTAGTCTCACGAATAAAGAAACGATTAGAATATTTATGAATGAACTGTATTATAAAACGTCTCGAATGCGCATATATATATATATATATATATAGGCAAACTGAAAATTTCTTTCTTTTGGGTGGCAGCCAGCCTAGAAAAAAATAATTTGAACCAGGTCCCGTGAAATTCTAGAAAGACATAACTGCTATCGAGAATTTGTTTTGCTATCCACTGCAACTGATTATCTTTCCTTTTTTTGAAGATATCATGCACTTGCGCAAATCGTTACTTGCCAAAATATAAACACATGCATATGATATTCCGTCTTGAAATGAATTATCATGATCCCCTGTGACAGCGATGGTCCATTAGGATACTCTGCTGAACTTTCGTCTCTAATGACTTCTAAGAGCGCAAGAAAATGCTGCATGGTGATCATCTCCTTTCCAAGTAAAAGGTGGCATTCTGTTTTTCTGTTTTAGGTTTTGTTTTTTTGTTTTTTTTTGTTTTACTAAGGTTCACCCAATACAAAGCTCAAGAGTTACTCAAGGTAGTGTTATTGTGTGGCGTTGTAAGATCTTAAGAAAGAGTAAGAAGTTAAGTTCTTGGTCTATGCAAGAAAGATAACGGCTAACAGTAGACTTGAAGCAGTCAAGTGAATAACATTTCCGTGTTCAGTCGGAGACGTTAGAAGTATCGAGTGGCATTAGACTTTAGAAGGAACCGAACATCCAATCCTAAACGAGAAGCAAAGGATAAACATCTACTCCTGTTCAAGAGATTGGGGAAAAGCATGAAACGGACGATAGACGAATCTATCTACTCCTATTGACATAGAAGGAAAAGAATAAAATAAAATATACATAATTAGAGAATAAATTTCAGATGTTAGGCGTATAGAGTTGCAGTAGACTTTAAACGGAACCGGAAATCCAATCGTAAACGGGAAACAAGTTCTAGGTTGCATGTTGGCAGTCGAAGGAAAGAATGAACGGAGTTTGCTTCTACATCAAATATTGTGTTAAAGAGACTCCCGTTGAGATACATCTGACGATGAAAGGGCGTAGTCAGAAATTGGTTCATGTCTTTACTAAAGGAACTATTATGAAGAGTCTAAGCCTAATTTGAACTCTTCTGTATTGATTCTATTATTGATAATTGTTATTCCGTATTGACATAGTTTGAATGTTGCTTTAAATTTTGTCCTCCGGCACATTAGTGTCCCTCTGAGATGGCAGCATCGAAATAGCAAATTGGTGGGAGGTCTATTTGTTTAAATATAAGAATAACATGAATTTAAAAAGGCAAGCGCATTTATCCTGGATTGGAATCCAGTTTTCTAATTTCACAGGTTTATATCAATAATTAATCAAAGTTTATCATCTAAAATAAGAATAATTTCGATAATACAAGTTGCGACAGAAATGTTTTACATATACCTACCTAAATTCCTCCCATATAATTATAAGGCATTAGCTAGATGACGACCACATTAAGTGGGAGGCATCTTTTTTAATCGTTTCACCCATGCAAAAACATTAAAACCACTAAAGTGCAAGAAGTCACTGAGTGTTAAAGAATAAAAGATAGTAAAACATTAAGGAGAGGACAATAAAAGAACAAGAATTAAGGCAGAAGATAAAAACTGACATTGCATTTAAATTTTTGACTATCAATATTGGCTGAGAATCAAGAAACTGGAAGAGAGTACACAAGCGATAAGTGTGAGAGAAGAAACTATTAGCATAGAACTTACGGCTACATCCAGCCATTTCGTCTGTAAAATGACGATACTTTATCGAGGTTACTAATAGTGACTTATTAAGTGAAGCTTAAATATGATACAAGGCCAAAAGTATGGAGCACCCATTAAGGATCAAAGTCGCTACTCACTCATAATTGATCAAGCGAGACAAGCTTAGTAAACATTGCATCACGTCGAAGTGTCGAATAGACAGAAATACCTTCTGCATATACAAACCCTCAAAATTCTTCCCACATAATTGTAAGATATTAGATCGATGGAAGCATTGCCTCTAATGTCTTATGTGGGAGGCATTTTTTAAATCCTTTTAACCCAATGTCAGACATGTGCCATCCGTGATACACGATGGCACATTACTTTCGATACATGACTGACGAGGCAGATTTTTTTTTCTTTCTGCGGTAGACCAGTTGCCATCCAAGGCTATAGAACCCGGTCTGTCCTGCTACTATTTACCCATAGCTGGTTGGAAGAAGAGGATTCATACCTTCTCAAGGGTATTAGCACGTAAGTGAATGTAATGGATTCGACTGGAATTCGAACTCGGCTCTCAGTTTCCTCAATCCGAGCCGCTATCCATTACTCTACTGTGCCTCCAAAGCAAGGCAATAAAACCTCTAAGAGACAGAGTTACTGAGTATTAGAGAATTTGAGAAAAACACTGAAGGAGAAAGAGAACAATAAAAGAACAAGAATTAAGAAGTCAAAAGATAACGATTGGTATTGAATTTAAATTTTTGAAGATCAAATTTAGCTAGAAAGCGAGAAGCCGGAAGAGGTTTCTACAAGAGAGAAGTGTGGTGGGAGATATTTCTGTCGTATCATGTACTTTTAACAACGACGTTACAACATTCAGTTAATTGATTTTGAACTTTTATATCATTTTTTTAAAAAAAAAAATAATAATAATAACCCTCCAATATAGTTTCCTACCATCAACTAGTCATACTCTGATCCGTAGTCAAAATAAATTCGACCAGAATTTCTACTCAATCTACTTACTCGGGTCATTTATTCTTTGTTAAATTCCAACCTCCTTAACTAAATGCATCTCTGACAATATATTCCCCATTCGTATTACTGCTTTCTATTGTAATCTGTATTTCCTATCAAATCTCCTTGAACGCCTTCCGATATGAACACTCTGCAAATCCATGATATTTAACCTTAGCTGCGCAAGCCAGAGGCTTTTAAGTATTCTAACACTTGTGCCTTTTTGTGTAGAGAAAGTTTTCTTTCATCCCAACATACCACCGACTCTTCCCTCGAAGATTTCAAGTCCCTTCGAGATTAGCGCCGTCCTTTGTATTTAAGACAGTGTCGCAACGGCTGAATATTTTTAAAACTCGTGATCTGATTATTCTTGCTTCGATCTCGGTCCAACCAAAAATCAAATATTGAATAGAAAGCTCTCTAAATTGATACATGTCTTACAATCCAAATGCCACTGGATAAGAACTTCTCGGCTTGGTGCACAAGAAAGCCAGATAAATTTGATTTGTACAAAAGCCATATAATAAAAAGTTAAAAAAAAGGCTACATCTCCTAATCAAATAGTTATGTACATCTCCCCCATCCATGGGCTCTTTCTACCACATTAAGACTCTGCCTTTAGTGAGTATATCGACCGGTTACAAGGCGTTTTCACAACGCTCAACCGATTTGAGATGTTTTTTCTAAAACTGAATTTATTCAGAATGAAGAATGTACTAAAAGAAAAATTGAAAAAGGCTAAAATAACCAATTTGACACATTCGAATTTTCAAAAATTTGTTTCAGATTTTTTTAAATTCTCTGTGCCGAGCTTGTCATATTAAAATTTACAATGGAATACATGTGAGTAGAATCTATAAACAATCACTCATGTGACGGTGGGCGTGACACCAAATGACCACTCGACTCCCTCCTTTTACGGGCCGTGTCCATTCAGGACGTAGGTGATCCCGGCTCTTCACAAATTACTAACCTTTTATCTTTAACCAACATTTGTCATTTTTTACCATCCTTCCCATAGAGCAATCCGTTTATACAAGATGGTCAGTTGTATGATCCACTTCTCTCTGTGCCGTGTTCCTTTACTGAAAAGTGACAATTTTCCATGCACTTCTTTCTCATTGTTTCATAAACTTCAGCTGTTTCTGATTTTGAGTATGCCGACTTTTGTTTTGATTTTTGTATTCTTTTGGGTTTTTTATTTTTTTTATTTCATTTCGAAGTGTGTTTTGTTTTGTTTCTTTCCATTTTGAAGTGTTCGTTTTTTTTTTCTTTCCATTTTGAAGTGTTCGTTTTTTTTTTTCTTTCCATTTTGAAGTGTTCATTGTTGCTTACGCACTCCTTCTATGGGGTTCGCAGCATCCTTTTGTAGAATTACATTTCTGTTGCCTAAAGTCTTTCATATGTGAGGAGATTGTTCAGAATTCGATGCCATATTGGAGGATCGCTATTGTATAGCAGTCCAGTACTCTTTTCTTTGTTCTCTTTTATCTCTTTTCTTTGCCTGTAACGAAATGTTCCTATTTGCGATTTTCTTGGTACTTTGCTTACTTTTTGGAAGGTAGCTAACAGGAGTCACCTAACATGAGTTTCAAGTGAGTGTGTCTATTTCTGTGAAACCTAAAACTAGTTAATGCTGTTCCTTTTCGAGAGGATCCATTGCAAATGGTTGGTACCGGTGATCATTCTAGTTGAGTTGATAGAATATATTCAATTAATATAAAAAATTTTTACTCGATCAAGTCTCACTTTCGGAGATAGTTGATAAGACGATCGTTATTAAAACTAAAGCTTCCATAAACGATAGTCAACCTGCAATTCTTGACTTGTTTCCTTGCACTAATACGATTTTATACTGATAACGTCATACAATGCATTGTATCTGCAGAGTTTATATCTGGACGGTATTAAATATTCCATGGTTAAGTTGCCGGAAATGAACACAGAAAATCCTGTTCTTACACTATAGGTTTCGGTTAGTGTGTTTGTAATATATATATATATATAGTTTTAAGGTGTGCTGTATTTATGACGAGTGGATGGAGTGATTCCCGAATGTCCCGTCTACGAAACTCTGGAGTCGGGATGCTGAAGGTAACCTCAATGAGGTAAATGACAAACCTTTTACTTGTATTACATAAAGAAATATTTTTTTTTAATCCGACATATTTCCATCAGACGAAATATTGTTTAAAACAAGCGGAGCATCAACACCAATATCGGTATCCACTAAAAATAATGTTTAAAGTGCCAAAAATGTTAGATTAATACTCTAAATAAAACTTTATTATTTCTTTAGAAATTGCTTTGCTTAAGTTTCTAATATGAAACTTATCACTTAAACACTTTCGGGAATCTACGACAGTCTCACCTACAAAGAGAGGCGCGGGTTCAAATCTCGCCTGAGGACGCATTTTTCTTCTAAATTTCTCGAATAAATAGGCAGGCAAAAGAAATAAAATACTGTTTAAAAATAAACGGAGCGTCTACTCAAATATGGATAGCCACTAAAAATAACGTTTAAAGTGAGTTTTATAATATTCAACGACATTTATTCCTTAGCGTCCTCCATAGTTTACCTTGACTTTCCCAGATAGCCTGCAGAAAATTCATGAGCGTTGGTAAATTAAGAAATTTTATAAACCCATCTATATTTTTACTTCTTTTTTATAAATACTTACCACAAAATAAAATCCTTGAATTTTCCTTGATAAATTCCATCAGAGTACAAAACGTGTCAGTAAAGAATAGATTTCCTCACACACACACATATATATATATATATATATATATATATATATATATATATATATATATATATATATATATATATATAATTTTTTTTTTTTTTTTTGTATTCTTAGTGGAAAGCGCTCACTATCAGTAATAGTTAACATATTCAGTTGTATGGATATGAGTTTCTGATACTGGGTTTCACGCTTTTGCGGTCATCAGACAAACTGGTTTATTTTTTTAAAATTGGATCTATTTATGCTTGTTTGACTGTTTGGTGGTGGGAGGGAGAAATGTTTGCGTGAACTAAAATGCGTACACCTGTATGTGTATGAGAGTGTCATCCCAAACAAATACAAAACTAAAGTCCCCTCACATCACCAAACATATAAAAAGTAAAATCTATTATTATTTTCAAATTTTTATCGGCTTTCTCAGTTCTCAAATTGTTTTATTCTAAGTTGTATAAAATATGGTCATATGATGACTTCCAGTAAACGAGCTAACGGACACTCATTTATTTTGAACGTACACTCTCATTGGAAAATGAAATATATCCACACTCATGTACCTCATCCCGAGAGTCGTAGTTGGTGTTATCATGTCAAGAGGATTTTATCTTTTCTTTTCGAAGTATGACATTTCTCCCCAGTGACTGATAAAACCTTTACTACTTTCAAATGGCTAACTCCACTGATCATACTTAAAGATGACAGGAATTCAATGTTAAACTGATAGATAGAATTTTCTTTAAGTTTCTTCTTATCGTCTCTTTTTTGTTTTTGTTTTTTTTTTTTCCTCTCTCTCTCTCTCTCTAATGGATATCGGCTCAGATTGAGAAATCTGAGAGCCGAGTTCAAATTACGGTTGGCTCCATTATATTCACTCACGTGCAAATACCCTTGGGAAGGGTATGAATCCATTTTCCGCATTCTCCAGCTATGGGTTGAAGTTCAGGATAACCAATCTATTGCAGAAAGAAACGGCAACCTACTGCTGGAAAATTTTCTACCTAATCAGTCACGAATGGAGAGAAACATCGTTGATGTAAATATGTAATGGCTGGCTGTTGATTTAATGAATATGGCCGTCTGCTAAGGGGTTGCTATGAAATCCCTGTTACAGACACATTTATATTTCTTCTATCTCCGCTTTTACTGCCGCCATGCTGAACGAACATTGGTTACAAATTCTGGGAGAGAGGGCGCATAACCTGGTGGATCAGTAGTGGAACAAAACCAGTACGCTCAGATCCTTCACAGTAATTGGTGACTTCGTGTTAACACAAACATCGACAGCTTCAAAACAATTTCTTGTACCTAATTTCATACAGGACGTGTGGCTAAAAATTTAGCGTTCCGACTACGAGACCTACATCAAGAATCTCACTCTGATCGATTTTTCAAGTTGGTGATTTTTATTTTATTTTCGGCCACTCTGTGCTACTGCTATAATTTAACCCAGAACTACCTGCCCAATCGTCGGGTCATCGGCTACTTAATCCATATCACCCAACCTAGGCTTTTCTGGTGAAGGAGTAACTAGAATCCCGTCAGGATTAAAAACACGACCAGCCAAAGGGTGGATGAACGTAGGATTAACGGCAATTCAGTACTATGGGGTAGACTAGGTTCCATGGATATCTATGCAGCTAGTGCTGTGACGATCGATATCGCTGAAGCCAACGGCCAGGGTGGAGGATTCTCTCAAGGGATTCAAATGCTCCATGAGCAAAACGAACCTTAAACTTTGAGAATATTGGTGTTGCGGTTTTACCTGGAAAGGAGTGAGCTCCGCTAAGTCGGCTTGCCATCTTTTTTCTCTCTCTCAACACAGATATGTGGAGGTTGTGCTGCATCAACCACCCTAGTCTGATGTAAATAAGACTTTTGAAAAGTAAAATATTTTTTCTTTCAAGCAACATATTGTCTTACTATATTCAGGTCTAATTTAATAGCTCCTTTAGAACTTTAAGGTTTGTATTCAGCTGCGTGTTTGTAATTTTTTAAACTGAATATTCTGTATTAATATATCCTGATTATTAGAAATATCCATTTATTATTGCTTTTTGTCCCTATGGAATGCTATGTGCCTATGGAATTGGTATGTGTGTATTCACATAAGATAAACAAAGAAGCATGCGAAAACTGGGTTTCTAGTACGGATTGTATTCTTTTTTATGGTGCCTGTAGTAAACTAAAGTTCTCAATGTCTCTTGGGCATGTCCGTTTTCTTTTTTGGTTCAGAAGTTAGTGTAAATAAGGATAACAATGGTGGATCTCGAGTCAAATTTGTGTTTAGTTGGAATGACCAAATTATTTACTATGAGTAGAGCTGTAAGGCACGTCCGAACGATGTCGTTAGAAAGAGGAAAAAAGAAAGCTTCTGTCCTGTTCCGAAGTGGGTGGGGTGGGGGGTCATAAAATCGTGCTGGTGGCCAAAAGCCCATTCGGGTTTCTTTATTACTTGCATCATGAGGAAAATGCATTTTTTTTCTTCTGTTTATTGATTTTATTTCATTTTCCCCACATGCCTTTGGAGGAAGTTGTTGGTTATAATAAAGTATTGGAATTTAAAATAATCGACCAGAAAAATAAGACTAATCGAGCAAAGAATAAAACAAGGACGCTGTATGATTAAGAAAGGACCAATCACTGCCCCTGTAAGGGTCACATTACAATGGCTATTTAAACGCCAAATTCAATGACCAATCCTCTTTCCCTTTCACTACAATCAAACAAAGTGGCTCTTTCAAAAAAAAAAAAAAATTACCAAGTAAGTAGTATCAAGATGGAAGCTAGCAAGCACAAGAGAAATTACTACTACTTGAAGAAGCTAGCAGGGGACTGAAAGGGACTTCCCCTTCAACCAAAACAATTGTCAAAATAGTTTAGGGGAAGGCGTATAGGTTAGTCTGCAGACACAAATTGTTTGAAACTATTACATTTTTCCTTGTTTCTCTTTTCTTTTTCTATTTATATATGAAATATATTTAAATAATACAAGTTGCTTCCTTCTCTTCAGATGTTGTCGCTTTTTTCATTTGAAAACTCTTGGATTTTTAGCACTTTACCCTCCATAAACTCGAAGTTATATCTTAGCGTAATATCATCGTAATAATTACAGAAGTTAAGTTTCACATTCAGTAATGTTCGCACAGTGTCTACTAATCTGTTAGGTCGAGTAATAAGTGTTTGCTTTTTGGAATCAATAGTAATAACGATTATATCCTTCTAACTACTAAATATATGTGAAAGGAATAAAATTAGGGGACACTAACATAATTTTGTTGCGGATTTGAATCAATCCGCAACAAAGAAAAAAGATTTTTTTTTAAATATTTTATTTTCGTTTTTAAAACTAAATTTATTCTCAGATGTATGAGTGTTAAAGTTCTTGTGTATAAAGTTCCTTGTTTGTAGCTGTTTAAGATGAAAAGAAATCTGATTTCTTCGCGTGTATGTGTGAGAGAAAGAGGTAAAAGTGAAGAGAAAAGTGTGAGGAAGACGTGTAAATGAGTTTGGGTATCTCTTTGAAGCCGTACGCTTCGTGAACTGATGTCGCATGTATCTATCTCCTTAATGACGTCTGGTTTATAAGCTTTGCTTAAATACGCTTCAAAGGGATCATGAAGTATTTTTTTTCGTTGGTATAAACACAACCCATTGGTTGAAAAATGTTAAATATTTATTTTCAAAAGATTAATTTATTGCGCGGATCCTCCGATTCAGAAACCGTTTTGTTGGGGTTTTTTTTTGTCATTCTATGTTTGACTGTCTTTGTGTTCATTTCCGTCTCCATATCTTAATCTTTAGACGAAAAGAAAAACGTTATTCACCTTCATGACAACGCACCGCCGCATACAGCAAGAATAACGCATAAAAATATTAGAAAATGTTTAGTTTCTTCTACTCCACTTGCCATATTCACCTGGCCTTGCACCAACCGATTAAATAAAAAATAATGTTGCCGGCTATACGTTTTTGAAAGAAAAAATAATGTTGCCAGGTATACGTTTTTTTAAAAAAAAAAAAATGTTGCCAGCTATACGTTTTTGAAAGAAATAATGTTGCAAGCTATACCAAAATCATTTTCGGCATAAAGTGACCACTAAGGTTGGAATGCCGTTAAACAAACAAACATAGTTTCCAGAAAAAATAGAAATTGATAATTCATCAAAAAATAAGGGGCATAAACAAACATCCAGAAAATATTTTCCGGGAATGAGGGTGATACTACTAGGTTCAATAAGAAATGTCATCATTGAAACTCAATATCGTTCACTTGTAAATGAAGTGTGCATTTTCCAGTTTTCAAGAAGCAAATGGGCGTGAGTTAATTAAAAGTTAAGATATTTAACTGGATAATAGGAAATAAAGAAAAATAAAGACGTTTTGGCAACAAGTGAAAACAAACTATTTGCAAGCGCTAATTTTGGTCAAAGAAAAACTTTATAACTCCATTGATAGTTTTCGGAACTTATTGAAGACTTTAAGACAATACAGCAATCGATCTGGTCGTAAATCTGAAACCGTCTACAAACGCTCGACTGATTTACATTAAAATGAAAAGAAAACGTAAGACTGTTTAAAAAAACAAACTTACAAATAAAATAACATTGTTAAAATAAATCTATTGAAAGGTGCCAAGGGACGTAGAAAGCTGTTGTGTTGGTAACTTGTTCATAACAAAAACAATTTTCCCACTCATTGCAAAAAAAAAAAAAAAGCCGGGTTTGAAAGCAGCATTCAAAATTAGAAACAACTTTACATAAAAGCAGTTTAATCTTTCAGCAAAGAATAATTCACAAAAAGTACTTCCGGATTTATCTATAAACGAGTTTTTTCTTAAGGTTGCGACATGCTTCATTACATACTCAATAAACGTGACGAGCATAAGGACCAACAGAGATTGGTCACCATTGGCAATAGACTCTAGTTTCACTAGTGATGTCGGCGAACAAAAGCATTCCACACCATTGCAGAGTCGCCACTAGTTTGCACAACACTCTGTTCAGGGTCCATAGCCCCATGTCGGTATCAGCTACCCACGAACAGAAAGCGTTTAAAACCTGTCTGATTTACCCAGGCAATACGATACCATTCTTCCACTAATATTCTCTGGCAATAACCAACACCATTGTGTGCATAATGGTATCCTTGCTGGTCGATTATTAAGAAGCCCAATTGAAATATTTGCTGTACAGTGCATTGGTTTATAGGTTCAGTTGCACCATGGGATATGACTTGATACAACGTTTCCTTTTATACATGTTTTTCATTCTTGCCAGACGAAATCGGTCCCATTATTGTATCACGTGTGCGTACCTGTAATTTTCATGTATCGCTGATGTCATTCTGGAATTTCCATATCCTTGTTGCACTAGGGTAGATTAATTTTGTTACCTTTTTAGAAAATCAACATTGCGCTCGGTGCTGAGTTTGGATAAATACTGACACTAAAAATTAGGTTCATAGCTTTTAAACAGTTTTTGAGCATTTAGTTTTAAAGATCATGTGACCTAATTTCTGCAGATTTTTGCTTACAAACGATCCTCAAAATGTTAGTATTTCAAGAATAAATCCAAATAAAGTTGATAGCTTTTGTATTAGATACATTGAATAGAAAATATATTCAAACCAGAATTCTAATTATGAATCACCACAAGCAAAGTATCTTTTTTATTATTATACTCGGTAAGTAAAAAAGAAAAGAAAAAAAATAAACATTTTAAAAGATTACAAAAAAGCTATCCAATAAATAAGAAAGATTTGTTAAATCATAATTAATAAAAACAAAAAAATATAGATAAGGGTGTATATAGCACCATAATAATGTTGGGCACAAATTATAGGACAAAACGTATTAAATTTGCATTATAAATAACTACTGCACTTTATAACATTACATAATAATATATCTAAATTCTTAAATATAATATCCCTTTGAAGTAAATGGTCTTATTTGATGGCACAATGGTTTAGTAATGTGTTTGTGCTGTGAATTTTGTCCATATACAATTTGTAAAGCTTCAGTAAATTATAAATTTTATAAGGCTTTTACTGATCACTGGAATGAAATTCCAACGCTACGATTTTGAACTGAAAGTTTATCTTCTGATTCGTTTCTTCAAAAACGGTAACGATTCTGAAAAATATTTTGTCATTATTTATCATGTAAAACCCCAACTTTTAAATCGACTTGTCCTACTGTCACCCTCCAAATTCTGTCTACGTCCTATGGTTATTGCTATATCTACAAAACCTCATCACCATTTTTACAATACATGTATACTTTTTTTAAAGGAAGTGTAATACTATTTATGTACTGGTTAAGTAAAACGAATGCAGATCGGAGAAACTACGCCATTAATAATTATGGCATCTGAAGCATTCAAGAGACGGATGGCTCACTTTGTTAGAAATCAGTCTTGGATGTAAACAATTGGTAGGCAAGTTTTGTGCAGAGTTTGCTAGCAATGTTTCCTGTTCTCTTAGTGTAAATCTCTTAAGTACTGAAGCAGAACTCTTCTAGTTTTATCCATTATGGTGTGGCTGATTTAATGGATAGCAGCTCCAAATGAGAAATCAGGAAGCCGAATTTGAATTAATCACTTATGCGCAAATAGTGTTGGGAAATCCATTCCCCCCCAGTTATGGCTTAAATAGTAAGATTTGCATAAATTCCAAAGTAATATCTTCTCTTTAATTCTAAGCTCAGTGTCCAAAAACATTAAGTATTAAAGTGGAAGTATATCAGCGCAAACACATGTAATGAAATAGTTGTACCGATTACTGATGATAACCCAAGATTAAACCCCTTTAGATAACATTTTATTTCGCTCTTTGGGTCCTGTTACCCAAAATTTTTTCCACTGTGCCATGTGTTCTCAAGGACACATGGTACAGTGGATAAAGATGTCGGTTAGATCCAGTGATAGGACCCAAAGAATGTGAGTTCAATACCCGGTTAAGGCAGTGGAGAACTTGGAGAGGGGAATTAACAGGAGATAACTGATATCCATTAAACACGGCACGTAGAACTAGAACAGTCTACCCCAGTGAGTGAAATAAAGGGAACAGTTTAACATTCCAACCACCTGAAGAAGGCTGGAGCATACAATGGCTGAAATGTTATAATAAATAAGGCAACAAAGATGAGGAAAATAGTCTGAATAATGTAAATAGGGTCAATTATTATTTATCCTTCTATTTACATACTCTTTACTTCCTACAACACACAGTTTATGACCACATCATGTTGAAATACCAGTTTCCAGACAATCACCAAAGTTAAGATTGGTCAGTTGGGTTCATTATATTCACTTATATGCAAATATTTTTGGTAACAATATGAATCCAACTCTTCTCCCCCAGCTATGTGTTAATTAGTAAGACTAATAACATTAAACTATTATATCCAAAAAGAAAAGGAAATTACATATAAAACATTTAGATTTCAGTATTAAATAACCCATAGAGATTGATATGCAACTAAACAAAACAACCAACTAACACTTAGTCAAATCATGCTGAAAACACCAGTTCTCATTCAGTCACCGAAGTAGTGTTGAACCCAGTCAGTACTTAGATGGGGACGGGTTAGGAACACTGCCTGCTGTAAGCAACCTCCTAAAATCTGAAATATGTTTCAGCTTTAAATAACTCACAAAATGTTGGTAAGTCTTAAATAACAAATCAATCAACATATTACTCCATTTTAACTCTGCTTTCCGATTCTCTGATTGAGGAATTGGAGAGCTGAGTTTGAAATCTGCTCAGATCCATTACATTGACTTATGTGCTAATACCCTTGGGAAAGGTATGAATCCTCTTCTTCCTACCCCCATCTATGTAAATAGCAGGACAGATCGGGTTCTATAGCCTTGGATGGCAACTGGTCTACCAAAGAAAGAAATGGCAACCTACTGGGGGGGGGGGATAAAATCTGCGTCGTCAGTCATGTATCGAAAGATACATGATCGCCTAAGTGTGTATCTGACTTAACAGTAACCCTTGTCTCTGAGTGATTTCAAGTCTTTTATTGGAGGAAGTTTTGTATAAAAAAAAAAAAAAACTTTCCTTTCTATGGCATCAAAGTTTTTTTCTTTTCTTTCAACAAAATATTTATTCTCACACCCAATTAAAGTAAAATATATGAAGGTGTTGGGAGGATATTGAAAATGTATTGGCTAAAATTATGGGGATAAATCTGTCACATCAAAAGTCCCCCACTTCTGGCCTTGTACCACATCTAAGCTATTTTTAGAAAATCAGGAAGGGATATTTTGATGTGGTGTAATGGTTAGCAAGCTTGTCTCACTGGATCAATGATGAATGAATGAGTTTGATTCTTACTAAGTGTCCCATACTTTTGGTCTTGTCATCTGTAAGCTATACTCAGAGAACCACCAAACCTTTCAAGGCTACTTGTGCAAAAATGCAACGCCCTTGGGTAAAGTTTGAACTTGACACACCAATCCCACTTTCCAAGCAAAAAACACAGCCACTGTTTGTACATCTGTAAATGTAAAAGTAAATATCATAATCCACACATTTTTTTGCTTTGACTCGTATTTAGATAAAGAGGACAAAACAGAAATGCAATGAAATAATTTTATTTTGTGACGGCAAACAAAATATTTGTCAAGGCAGTTTTTGCGTCTGATGGTTCAAATACATCCAAAGCTTTGAGAGCATTTTGCTCAAATTCCAAGCATTGTTTTCGGCATTCTTCCAACGTGTCTTCATTTACAAGTGAGAATATCTAAAATAAAAGAGAAAAAAACAAAGATTTTAGTTAAACATCATGAGTGTACAAGGAAATGCACATTTAATATTCAGAATCAATTTAAACATTTTTCTGGTTGATTTTTGTATTCTTATCTTAAAACAAAAACTAAAGTCTTAGGAAGTGTAAAAAAAAAAAAAAAAATCCTTTTAGAATGGAATTACTGGCAGGAGTAATACCATTTTTTTTTTTCTTTGATTAATTTCAAAGAAGAATAAGCTGCTTTTTTTTGTTTATCAGTTCATGATAAAACAGTTTGGAATAAAAGATAGCAATGTAATTACATTCAGTATATATCAAACCATACATGAAGCTGTGCAAAAGTCTTTTAGCAACCTAGAATTATGGTAAACTAATTCTGAGCTTCTATTGCATACCAATTCCTTTTCAACATTTGAGTGGGTGTTTACTTAATGTCTTAAGCCTTCATTGGAATTTTTTTTCTGAATACTTCCCACCTGTGAATTTTTTTTTTTTTTGTTACATAGATGCTCATCAATTCTACCCAAATCTAATTTCCTTTTTATTTTCATGTCTCTTCAAGATGAGGGGGGGATCATAGCTCTTCCAGCTTCCTGCCTTTTTGTTCTTCTAAGTAGATTTTGACTTTTTTCCATCCCCTTTTTTGTCCTGTTCTTCTATTTGTTCATGCAAACTCACTGTTTTCTCTTGCCTTTATGATGTCCTGTGAGAGTTAAAGGAAGGTGGTGGCACCTGTTAGGGTCCCAGCAAAATAGGGCAAATAGTTGCCCCCCAACCTGACTCAAAACACTATGAAAGTGTAAAAAAAGAGATTTTAATACCAGAAATACTTAAAAAAAAAAAAAAAAAAATAAAAATAAAGTATCAGCAATAAATATTTGAAAAAAAAATATTAACAGAAATAAAAATCTTGACAGCATTAAAAAAACCATTGAGTTTAATATGCCACAAAATATTTTTTTTTTTTTTTTTTAAATATTACCAGCTATACATTTTTGCAAAAAAAAAAAGGAAATTTTGTCGGCATTAAATAACCCATTGTGGTTGATTATGCTGTAAAACAAACCAAACCAATGATGGATGAGGACAATAACCTGAATATAGCATAATTAATGATCTCTTTTCATCATAAAAGAGTCCATGTCATTTGAGGACTTTGAATGATAACAAGAGCTCAAATGGATATCACCTGAAAGAGAAAATGGCATAATCAAGATGTTGACATTCCATGCTACTTCAAATAAAATGTTAGGGAGGAAACCTCCATCAATTCTGGAAAGAGCAATAACAGCTACTGGACTTTAGAAACTTATTTTCCTCAAAATGTTTTTCAGAAATAGATTTTATAAATTTCAACTAACAGTAGTACTGGCTGCTTGGTAAATGAATGCCAAATATTTCCTAATAAGTAAATGGCTAATACTAATTACAGTTAGCAGAGAAGTTGGTGTAATCCTCACAGAACATTCAAGCTGATGGTGTTTCATTCAAATTTGACTGATGAAAGAGTTACTGTATCAGATTTTGATGCTCCTGTATCCACAAGTAAAGGAGTATTTTTTCTTTTTTTTTTTTTTTTATTTAGAATTAAAGACAATTTTAAAGAGTAGAAGACAGGATGGATTTGCATGCATTCTGTCAAAAGTTTATTGATGAACTTATTGAAACAAAAGTAATCCTCATTAAATAGTCACTTTCCAAACAATAATGCATCTGATTTGGATTCATGAGGAGCCTGCAAACTTCTGTAGATTGAATTTTTTTTTTTTTTAATGTCATATCTCCACATTTCATTCAAAATGACTCCATATGTCACCTTAAAGAAAATGTATCAAACCTACACTTAAAAGTCGGCAATTAGAAATTTTCAATAGTTTTAAAGGTTTTTTAATAGCTTTTTGCATGGTTCTATATTTTTAAATTGTGCTAAGATTTCAAATTATACCTCCGTTGAGAAAGGAAGTAGACCAGATTACATGCTAGTTTTCTAAATATATATATTGTCGGTAATGAAATGTTCCCATCTGTGCATTGAATAATGTAACCATATCTAGTCTGATGCTCCTACCGTACATCTGGAGATTCTTGACAAATTCCAAAGAATGATCTGTAATATAATCAGTCCTAGCCAGGCATTTTGACTTGAGACACTTTTTCACTAATGTGATGTGGCTTCTCTTTGTCTTTTCTACAAATATTTTCATGGCAACTGCTCTGACGAGCTTTTTTTTGCCCTGGTGCCCTGACTACATGAATTTAAGCATGTTACTAGATTGGCATCTTGGTCCTACCATTTTACTGTTGAAACTGCTAAATGCAACTGCCACTTCTACTCGGTTTCTTTTCTTGCACTTCCCACCTGTGAAACTCTCTTCCATTTACTTTCTTCCCGGCTAACTACAATCTTAAAAAAATTAAATACAATGCCAATCACCATGATCATCTTTTTGTTCTTTCCTCAATCCTCTCTATTCTCAGTCTTCTCTTCCACTCCCTGTAAACTTCTGTATACTAGTGGTATTACTGCCTAGCTTGGGGTGAAATGATTAAAAAAAATATATTTATAGACAGTATAGTAGCTTCTTGAACAACAGATAGTTTACTGGTATATTTATAAAGTCGTATTATGTGATTGTCTTTAATTTTACAGAGATATCTTGGATAGGCATGAACATTAAAAAGTAAAAACAGAATGAATATCTTTTTATTTTTTTATTCTCTTAGATATAGAATAATTTTTATACATTAGTTGAGAGCTGTGTTTTGAAATAAGTGTCATTTTAAACAGTGTTTCTCCTTTTGAGTCTGTGGATTTGAGAAAACAAACTCTTTATATGTATATAGATTGTGCAAAATGCAGTATGTGTAATATGTATATGGTTGCGTTGAAATTTAGTTGGCTACCCAAGTAACTTCTCAGAAGAAGGAAATGTTTCATATAATCACAACTACATGCCAAAGCAAAAAGAGAATGAGTGTTTATCCTCTCTTATCTTTTCTTGAATGCAGTCCAATATATGTAATACACACTTTTTGAAACAGATGCCTTTTTTTACTTTTTTTTCTTTTATTTTAAACATGGATATCCAGTACCAAAATGTTAGATGTAATAAAAATGTCAGATTAAAAATAAATCTATCAATTAATTAAAGGACAATATATAGATATCATAAGCAAATATTCTTCAATTGAAATTTCTGAATTGGAGTGAAAAAAAATTGTTCTAAATTTTCTTTAATAAAAACACTTTGTACTTTCTGAGAATCTGCAGCTTTGGGCTTTTCTGTGTTTTCAGAAAGGAAATAATTGGAGTGTGTAGTTATTTCTAATTATGGCATTCCAGTTTCTGAAATAATTGAATTCCAAATTAAATTAAAAGCAGACATTACAGATCTATTTCATTTCTTGATCTCAGAAAATGTCTAGAAAAAAAGAAGAAATGAATAGAAAATGGCAAAATTCTTTTAAAAAAAAAAAAAAAGCACCTGTTCTCATCTTTGCTACAGACACTGGT
>CAHIKZ030004089.1:1617500-1942965 GCA_903632075.3 Acanthosepion pharaonis | reverse complement strand
AATTTAAGTGTATTAAATTACAGGAGGAGGAAAAAAGAGGAGATGATAGTCTTCAACTGTTCTAATGTCCAAACTTGTTAACACGTAGAATTTAAAATCTTGTCCCTTCTCATTTATGCTCTGTTTTTATAGCAAAGGTAGATACAATTTCTTGACAAGGGAGGTCACTGTAAACTGAACCACACACACCACACTTTTTTTCTTTAAAAAAAGTCCTTTTAATATCAAAGTCTATCAGGACATCAAACCTTGTGACCATATCTGGTGTAATCCGATGGGCTGGTGCCATTATCAATCAGCTTTTCAATTTCAATTATTTGTGTTTCATGTTGATCCCCTGACAATTCAACTGGACTATGTTTCTCTGAGTAACTGACATTCAAAACATCTTGATTGGTGCTGCAGTGTATTGGAAGTTTTGTGGGTTGGTAACTTTTGTTGTTGATGTCTGTTCAGTCCTTAGCTTTTCATTGTTGAATTCCATTGTCTGTTTTAATTAGAACAGACCTTAGCAAAGCAGGTTTTACAATAACTGCTGGTAAAGTTTTTGGTTCTTTAACCCAAACAGGCTGTCCTGTTAGATTAGAGTGAACCTTTGTTGAAGGTCTGACATCAAAATCCATCTTTTGTCTAGCTTTAATGTTGTTATTAATTCTGTTGAAATCTTTGTAAGATTTCTGCTTAGATAAACCTTTGGTTATGGTAAGTCTATTATTGTTTTGACTTTCTCTGGGTCAATTTGAATGCCATCTTCTGTAATGATGTGTCCAATAAACTTTATGCTACTCACAGAAAAAATATATTTTTCCTTTAACATGAATTTTTTTAAGAACTAGTCAGTCTGCTATCAGGTTCATGTTGGTTCTTTCCACTCACATTGTCAATATTACATATAACTCCAGGTATATCTGCCAGAATGTTAGTCATTTCACAGTGGAATATCTCCAGACTGCAGCTAATACCAAATGGTAAACATGTAAAACATTGCAAATGGTGTTAGAAATGTTGTCAGTTCTTGTGAATCCTGTGCAGTTTTATTTGATGAAAACCACTGTTTCAGTCTAATTTACTGAAAATTGTAGTAACCAATGATATTAGACAGATCCAAGAGAAATGCCACAAACATCAAAGGTTAAATGTCACTTTCTGAACCCAATACATTAAACAGGTCACGTTTCTAGACAATCTTTGGAAAAAATTGGATTGGCCACCAAAGTTCCATGAGGCTGAAATGTGTTCAGTGGAGAACATGTATATCTGCACATGCAGCAACCTACTCAAACCAAAGTTTCTCCAAGCCCACATCAAGACACCAGTGAGCTCTAACTCACAGAAGACTCAGTTCTGGACAGAAGCAGGCTTCCTGCAGGTAATATTCTGTGTTACTATTTATGAAATGTGTGCCATACATCTTAGATAAGGTCATCAGAAATATAGCTAACAAATAGATTTGCGGATGGTGTAGGGGAAATAACTATGTAAACGTGATAAGTTAGAAACGCCTTAATTTACTAGTTCCTTTTCTAGTCATGTGACCAATGTAGCAATTAGAAGGAATCTGAGATCTTTGCTTACAAAAAATACTAAGCAAGGTAAAAATTTAACTTTAGCAACTCCTGAATTATGGGTAGACAACACAAGGTATGTTATTTACACATCATTCCTGTTAAATTTATAAGGAGATTAGAGAATTTTCTAATTCACCATAAAAATATATTGCATGTAATTTTTGTTTCAGTATTTCAAAATGATAGACTGTAAAAGAAAAATAAATTTAATTCTCAAGCATCAGTAAAGTATTTTGAGTTGTTTTTAACAAAAAGACTGTGGGCTCTTATATTCTGTATTTAAAAAAAAAAAAAAGATCACAACTCCATTAAACTGCACCAAAAATATATGCTTTCAATTTAAATTGGACTGACAAAGTGGAGCTAGAGAAAACCTTACTAAAAATGAAAATCAAAGTCTACAAACTCATAATGTTACCCACATTTTGGTTACATACTGATGCCACCTGGGCCTACACGTAGTGTCAACAGTGCTTCTGCATCATTCTAGAAGTACACTGAATTACTAACACCGAGTTTCTTGACACAAGCATTGAAGCTATGGTACTAAACATTCACTTATGGTGGGCTAGCAGAGATGATAGACAATTTCAGAAAACTAATCTCTAGTCAACAGAGAATTAGGTCCCCACTAATATAAGGACTTCACCCCACCACCATTACCTGTGGATTCAATCACTGTCTGGGAATCAAAGGCAGCTGAATACAACAGGATAGATCAGGGAACTGCCATTGCTAATCAAATGTAGAAAAGAAAATGATAGAAAAGGTAACTCTGTAAGGCCAGAGCCTCTACTACTCTCTCCTGTATAGGACTACCAAATACTGAGTCTTCACAACACAAGATGAGAACAATTCATAAAGAATGTATATAATCACATTAATAAAATAATCATTTATAGTTTACACATTTAACACCAAAAAAAAGTTTTAAAATTACTTGTGCTTCATGCTTATGTTGTATGAGATTACAGATACTTCATTTAGAATTTTAGGCACAAAACAATGGAATAGTTAGATGTTTTCCAAAAGGACTTACCATTTTCTACCTTTTCTGGTGTAATGCCACTGACTGCTGTTCTGTAATCTGTTATGGATTCTCTGGGTTTAACAAACTTGTCATACACACAACAGCCATGCTGGTTCACAAGGGAAACTCGTGCTAGCATGTTATCTTTCCCATTATCACCTGTACCAACCATTTCACAATCCAGTGCAATATATTCCGAAGATCTGAAACAAAATGTATTAAAAACTGAGGAATACCTTGACATTTGGATTTTACATAAGAAATGCTTGTTACTGCTGATCTTTTATTCATAGCATGAAGATTCAACATTCCCATCATTGTATAGATTACCTATGATGAGAAATGCAAGACCCACAATTTCTTGTTTTAACTTCAAATATATAAGCAATTATATAAAATACATAAGTAACCCCTAAGGTTAAACATCCAATCACAGAAAGTTAACTTCCTATCACATCTAATAAAGAAAAATTTGAAAAAAAATTACAAAATAGGTTACCTATCTTATGAATAAAATGAATGTAAAGAAAAAGAACATAAATGAAATTGAGCAATAAGATTATTTATTGCATATTTATTTAGAATGGAATAAGATATATAGCTAATAATGCCATTTATCCAAAGATTTATAAGTGAAATATTTAACAATTTGAATTAGATATGCTTTACTATTTATGACAATAAGCCTATACATTTAGGACAGCTGCTGATGTGTTAAACATTATTGGTGAGAGAGTCTATCAAGCTTTAAATAAAAATAGTGACTTACTTTCGATATCTTGAAGGTATTTGACAGGGTTTGGCATACTGGTCTTCTTCACAAATTGAAAGGTCATAGTATTTTGGGACAAATTTTTAATTTAATTCAATCTTTTTTTTTTTATTGTTCTCTCTCTTTAATAAGGTTTTTCTTTTTCTCATATTCTTTTACACTCAGTAACCCCTTGCATCTTAGTGGCATTTTTGCCTTGATTGGGGTGAAATGATTTAAAAAGAAAAAAAGATAAATTTAGATATCTTTGATTTTACAAGTATACCAGAACCATCCTGGAACTTGTTTTTACTATTTAAGTTGGCCATTTTGAACTGAAGGCCTTGAAAATGAAAATTGAACACAATATATAAAGTGTGTGAAGGTTATCCAAAACACAAAAAGCTAGAAAAAATATCAAACCAGAGAAAACACAATTATCTTCATGATGTGGCTAATTCCCTTGATAGGCTACTGGAAAAACGAAAGGACTCTAAGAATCCAAATGTGACTAAATAGATAAAAGTCTGAACAGAAATTTATTTTGTGAACACTGTCAATCATTAAATTTTGCCAATCTGTTGGTTATTTTGTTTTACAGCATATCAACCTCAGTGGGTCACTTAATGCTGACATTGTTACAGAATGGACTTTAGCATAGTTTGGTAGAATATATATATATATATATATATATATATATATACACACACATCATACATGCAGTAATATTCGACCACTGATACTTTTGAGTACATTCCAATTGCTTTTATAAAATCTAGTATGCTAGATGTGTTATTTCCATAGTTTCTTCAAATTACTTTAGTAATATTGTTTCCGCACTCAATTCAAGTTTGTACACTCAAGCAGTATATGTTTAACTGTGAATCTTTTTGGCATGTAGTACATATTGGGGATTCTGTGCTCTCTAGTAAATGATAATGGGTGATGTAGGTGTGGCCTATGTGAAGGCATGTCAACACAATTTGTTCTCTTCTATTCTTGTATTTTGTGTTCCATTCTCCAATGGTAGGTTTTATGTTTTGTAGTTTGTTATTAGTGTATTTATATCAATGATTTTGCTACTTCTTAAAGATAATTCTATTCACTATTGCTTTATAATAGGTATACAGTATTTTTGTTTTTGCTATTGTATCTTTCATTTGTTTCCGAGTCTGCCCGTCATTTCCCGTTATACCAAGGTAGCTTGGGATCCAACAAAAGATTATTTCTTTATTTTTTGTTAAGTACTTTTGTGGTTTAAGGGTCAGTAACATCTTTTATTTTTTAAGGCAGTAAGTGCAGACAAAGAGTGTGAAAATAATGAATTTATTGTGGTGGTTTGTGGTTATTATGTCAAGTGCCAAAATAATTATTTCAGCACTTTATATATGGGAGCTATGTTTGTAAGTCTTTTCTGTTTCTTATGATCTTTTAGTATGACACTACATCCAACTTTATTTTCATTTTTTGTTCCATCTGTATATACATAAAGGTAGTCTGGGTAGTTATTTTTTGTAGTGATTATTTCGGATTGGTATACTGTTGGGTTTGTTTTGAATTTCAGATATTTTGTAAGGGTGAGAATTACTTTTGGTTGATTTATGATCCGGGGGTTGGGGGAGAGATAATTGATTTGTGAATTTGTGTTGTATCTATCTGATTTTCTTCTCTTTTTTATCCATAAACCAAAAGGTTTGATAGACATTTCTTTTTGCTGCAAAGCTCTATGAACTGTGGTTGGAAAATAGTACTGAAAGCCGGATTTAGAGGGCATGATGAGAGTTTCAGGTAATATTGCAGAGCAAGTTTTCATGTCTTAGTTTAAGAGATGGCTCATTTACTTCTGTATATAGGCTCTCAACAGGAGAGGTGCTATATGCTCCAAGGGTTAGCTTAACTCCTTGGTGGTGTATGGTATTTTGTTCTTTCAAGTATGTTTTTCTGGCTGCTCCATATATAAAGCAGCCATAATCAAGTTTTGATTTGATTTTAGAGAGCAATACAATTTCAATAATGTTTCTTCCTTCCTAATCAGTGTGTGCTGTGGTTCTGAGTAATTGTATTGTTTTATTACATTTTGTTCTCAAGTATTTAATATGGGGAATAAAGGAGAGTTTGTGGTCAAAAATGATTCCTACATATTTGTATTGATCTACAATTGGGATTTTGGTGTGGTCAAGTTTCAGTACTGGATCAAGATGGAGTTTACGTTGGTTGCAGAAGTGGACACATTTCGTTTTTTTCTTTTGAGAATCTTAGTCCATTCTCTGTGATCCATTCATTGAGATCTGGCAGATCTGGAGTTGTCTTTCTATATGGTTCATGTTTTTTGCTCTATAGCATATCAGGAAGTCATCCACAAACAAAGCACAATCTATTCCACTATTTATGTTTTTTACAATATCATTTATCTTGATACTAAATAGCATAACAGACAATACACTGCCTTGAGGTACACCCATTTCTTGTTCTTTTTCTTCAGAAAAAATATTTCCCATCCTAACGTTAAATTTTCTATCTTGTAGGAAGTTTTTTTTATAAATATAGGCATTCTAGGCCAAGGTTTTTAAGGTCTCTTAGTTGTGTCATGTGCCTTTTCAAGATTGAAAAAAAAACTGCCACTAGATGTTCTTTTTTAATAGAAGCCTCTCTGATAAATGTTTCCAATTGGATCAGATGATCTATAGGGCTTCTTCAGCTTCTAAAACCAGACTGATATTCTGTTATCAATTTATTGCTTTCAAGGCACCAAATCAATCTGGCACTGATCATTCTCTCTAGTGTTTTGCATACACAACTGCTAAGAGTAATGGGTCTGTAGTTTTTTGCATTTGTATTATCTTTTAAAGGTTTCAGTATCAGTATAACTGTGGTTTGTTTCCATATTTTAGGGATGTCACCACTTATCCACATATTATTGTAGATTTGTAGGAGGTATTGAGGTTTTGAATAGTTCTTTTAAGAATTGATATTGAATTTTATCTGGTCTAACTGCAGTATTGTGGGCCTTGTTGAGGGATTCCTTTAGTTCTGTTGTAGAGAAAGGTTGGTTGTAGCTTCCAGTATTTTTGTTTTGAAATTTTCTTTTTTTTCTTTTTCTGCTTTTGTTTTGATGATTTGAAAATTTTTGCTTTGGTTTTTGGCAGATGAATCTTGCGAGAAATTTTCAGCTAGATGATTTGGTGTCTCTTTCTTATCAGTAATCTTCTGATTATTGTGAATAAGTTGTTTGGTGGGAGTATTGCTATTTTTGCCAGTTATTTTTCAAATCCTCTCCCATACTTTTTTTGGTTTTGTGTTAGTATTTATTTTGGCAATATAATTTTGCCATTTTGGAGTCTTTGATGATTTTTTGGGCTTTGGCTCTGCTGTTTTTATAAGTGTTTAAGTTTTCTTTTGTTGGATTTATTTTAAATTTCTTTAATGCAGCTCTGCATAGTCTCACAGCTTTTTGGCATTCCTCATTGACCCATGGCCTATTGTAAATACAAGAGGTGGAGCTTTTTGATATATGTCTTTCAGCTATGTTTAACAGTTTGTTAGTAAAGTATAGAATGTTTTCCTCTGTTTTTATTGGCTTCTGGAGTTAGTTTGGTAAGGCATGATGTTTTGAATCTATCCCAATTAGCCTTTTTCAGATTCCAACTTGGAGTTCTTTTATTTAATATACTGGTCTTGGTCACTTCCACCTGTCATCATGTACTTTCTAGTCATAATCTAGAAACAGATTAGGGTCACATATTGATAGGTCTATTGCAGAGTATGTGCCTGTTGCTGGATGCAGATATGGGTTTGCTCTATTATTGTACATGCACAACTGATGTTTACTTAATAGTGACTCAGCTTATGTTTCGTTCTGCGTGTAAAGACGTTCTCCCTCCCCATCAAATTAATTCAATTTAATTATAAATACGTTCTATTAAAGAACAGAGATTGTGCAGCCAAATTTAGTGCTGACTGGTTCACCGTGTTGTTCCGGTCATGCTCTTTATTTCATCTAAAGGTTCTGGAGGCACTTTACATTGGGTCCTGTAAGCCTTCTTTGTGTAAACGTGAGTGTTTGTTGGGGCTCTCTGTCATTTGTCTCTAGTTCCTTTTGCTATTTTTTTTTCCTCGCACAACTTCCTCTTATTGTACATTTTTCTGTGTTAATTTTAAATTAAATCTCCCGTTGAAGCCTGAAGAGCTTCGCCCGTTTTTAATATGTCTCGTAATATTAAGTTTTATACTTTTATTTCAATATATATATATATATATATATATATATATACACACACACACACACACATACACATACACACACACACACACACACACACACACACATATATGTGTAATTTCGTTGGGCCTATGCTCCACCATGGAGTCCAACTCGTGTTGGGAATGAACCAAGGGGGAAACCCATTCACCTTGGCTGAGACGGAAATACAATACCAGTATACTCTTATCAAGAGCAAGATTCTGGGCCTCTGCCAAATTCTGGTTTTTATTACACAACAATCTAACAGAGTCAAAAAGCCTTTTCCTCCTGACACAATTGACTCTCAGCACCTACCTTCTAACACATATAAGATAGAGGGTTGGGTGGTTGTTCCGCAATAGCTGATTGAATAGTATGTTCAGGAGAAAAGATACATATGCTAGGGTATGACAGGACCAGCCGATTGATTGGATCGGGCCTATCCAACTGCCCGTCAGACCAAGTAAGTTGTGTGTTGCAAGCCATTGACCACTCTGTTGTCGGATCAATGACTGCTCAACCACCAGGATTCCATCCTAGTGCCTTACCGGTTGCTACCCACGGCCAACACTGAGCAAAATTTCCTTGACTGAATTACCAGTCCAGAGTATTATTGTTATTGTGGCTGTTTTTGCAACATGCTGTGAATGATGCCAACACTTAACTCACCAATCAGCTAGTTATGTACACCATGGCACATAAATAGAAAAGGTTAAAATTATAACTAATTCTCAACAATAGTCATGTGTCTGAGTGGAGAAAATGAACTTGTGGAGTAAGACTCCTAGCAACAAAATATGAATGTAGTATCATTATAAGCCTAAAAATTCTATTGGGAAAGAAATAAATGTGTGTAAAAAGAGAGTTAACATTGATGAAAATTAATGTAAACATAAGTATCCTCCAAACTGATAAAGTTCTAGATTAAGGTAAATCTTAAGATATATTTTAGCACAATGTTGTTATAGTTATTTACTCCAACTTACTTACCAAATAACTTATAACAAAATAGAAAATAAAAAAAGCTAACCTGTTAGCAACAGTTGAATGTTCCTTTGGCACAAAATTGATAGTAGTTGGTTTTGGTTTGTCAGAATTTTGGCTCAGTATAGAAGATTTTGCATTGTTAGATTCCAATTCTATAAATGTTTTATCAATGTCATCAAACCAAATTTGGGTGTTTCTGAAAGAAATTATGAGAAGTAAAAATTGCTTCAAAAAATTCCCCTCAAGAAAAATAAGAGTCAGTTTTCTGTAAGAAGACACATACAGCCATTTAAATATTACTGCAATATCATTACACATTCAGTGGAATAGTAATTTATTATTTTTTCAACAAATAAATTAACATAATTCTCATTAAGTTAACCAGAATCTATTTTGTGAACTAACTTTTTTTTTGTTTTTTGGTAAGCAGTTGCAAAGAAAAATTGAAGCTGTCAATAAAATCATTAACAAAAAAAAAAGCAATGATTTAAGGTAATTATTATTATTATTGAGAGTCACTGCAAATCAATGAAAAAAAAAAACTGATTAAGCTGTCAGACACAAGGAAAATCAGCTGCTCTACATAAGGTGATTGGAATTATAGCTATTGGCAGCAAGTTTTAGAAAGAGAAAAGTGGCTAAAGCTTTTATTGAGGACTGCAAAACATTTTGCAAACGGGTGTCATATGTCTATTTATAGAGTGCAACATGTTCTATTGTCATAATTTTATTATTAAAAAATGCCAGATAAAAATCTCCAATTACTTTTTAAAATGCACTTATACATCTACTTTGTGACAGAGAGAGAGCCCCCCCCCCTCCACCAGGTGGGTTTATTAATCAACAGTTCTAAAGAATTGGTATGAAGGTACTAATTAGTTGGGTAGAATGGATTCCGGAGTAATTCCAGAAATAAGTTTTTCTTTTTCTTTTCTTTTTTTTTTTTTTAATTGTTTCTAGGGTTGAGTTATTAGTTAATTAGGTGAATTAATTTCAGAGTGATTAATGGATGGGTTTGTTAAGTAAAGCTTGTGATAAATGGTGAATTGGATTTTTGGGTGGTTTGCAGGATGAAATCCAGCCAAAGTCCTTAGACAAGATAAGTACTTTTCGCAAAGTTTAAGTGGATGATGTCTGCGGAAAACCCAGCAGGGAATCCAAATTAATTTTTAGTACCATTTGAGAACAGGTTGCCCGCAGAGATTCGGAGATTAGGCAGAAACACATGTTGGTCAAGGCGATTTGCATATTAAAATTCATGGGCGGTGCGTAAAAATTGTTTAGCTCCACCCCACTATATAAGCTGCCTGCATGCTCAAGTTAAACAGAACACGAACAGAGCACAGAGAGAATGTGGTGGAAAACGGCTTGGTGGATTTTGCTGGTCTGGTCAGTTGGTTGTCCTGCATCAAGAAGACTGATCCGAGCTAAGAGATAGAAATAGAACCCGTATAAATCCAGATAACTTCGTCAACAAAGCTGTGAGAAAGCAGACTGCTATATCGTAGGGTGCAGACGAAGATCCACGAATTACCTCCCTTAGATCAGCTGAATTACTATCAGCATAATAATCATCTTTCTCTCTCTCTCTGACTTTCCGACCCAAAACGAGTGAATAAGACACTTTGTATTTATGCAATTTCTTTTGTAGCGACATAAAAGCAGTAGCCTTAAAAGGCTCTTTGTACAGGAACCGAAAGTGTTGCTTATTTTTTTATGTCCTTGCAGTTACAAGAACTTTTTTCTGCACAAATAGCGATTCCTTTCAGCGTAGAACCGAACCATTTCATCCTTTACCACCGGACCGTCCTGAAGGATCGGAACACTGTTGTTCGGATAAAAAAAAAACTCACGTGGCAAATAGTGGTGGTTCCTTCAGCTCACCAGAGGAGGACCAGGTGGTTTTCTTTTAGCGGCCAGAACCACTGGGGAGACAGGACATAGCTGCCGGCGGCAGGGCTTTTACGTTAGACTTATCAACTAGTTTTTTTTGTAATTCATACAACACAGAAAAGAGGTAAAGGATATCTTCAAAATCATGTTCAATTCAAAAAAAAAAAAAAAAAAACAGGGGTAAGGAATTGCTTTTCACTATATGAGTGCTTAAACAAACTATTTCATCAAATGCAATTCTTGTTTTACACAACTTGTTTGCAGCATTAAAGATCAGACTTACAGTTGGATAAAATTTTGCAACTGTTTCTTTGTACAAGAAAAATAGGTTTAATCATTGATCAAATACTTTTAATTATTCTTCAGTTATATTTCAAAAAAGAAAAAGTGAAATGTATGCTTTTTGTTTACTCATGTGTAATAAAAAGAATTGGAAAAATGCTACTCACTTTTTCTCATTCTGCAGAAATTTTTTTCTGTACAAACGGTTATCCTTTGATGTTAATGAATTTGATGGATTCTTATGTGTAAAGACTTTATCAGATCTTTTGGGCAAGCTCTGCAATAAGAAATCAGTTTTATTTAAATCAGAAAAAACATGTGTACTAAAATCCCCAAATTGATTCCCAAGCTACAAGAGTGTAACTAGTGTTGAAGACAAAGAAGTTTTCTATATATGTGTAATCTACATAAGGCAACAACAGCAAATAAAGATAAATTATCCCAGAGGATAAATAAAAATAAATTAAAAATAAAAATTTCCAAGGTAGCCAGATTTTGCTTGAAAAAATAGACTCTAAAGAGTATATCCAATTCCAAAGTAGGATCAAATAAGCTTTTTACATTACCTTTTTATAATTGTGTTATATGATTTGCTTGTCATGCCAAACTGACCCACTATGAAAAGTGTTATTCTGGAAAGAATCATAACTATACAAATCAGAGCTTATAGTACTATTTTTTTGTTCTTGTTACAACTGTCCATACCAGCAGTGTTTTTCAACCCAACAAATGCTTGCACAATGACAAAGGTTTGTCACATTAACACTCATGAATTTTCCACCTTCTAAACACACACCATCAACAAGAATGGAATGAAAATAATTGCCCATATTTGGTGTTTAACACTTATAATCATCCCACATATCCAAGGCAAATAAAGTAATCAGCAGAATCACTGCTATTCAAATGCATCAGTAGTGTCAACTGAGCTAATGAAGTCAAATTTCTCCCATACAGCCAATTCACTAAAAGGTCACAACCACTAATAAGCACTAATCTGACCCAAAAGAGTAAACATTTACCAGAAGACAAATATTTTCTGTGAAAACTTCTCAGACATTCGGACCGGTAAATGTGACGTCATTTGTTTACATTTAATACGCCATGAGCAGATATAAATGTACGTGAGAGATTCCTAGAAGATCGAAGTTCAAATACAGTAAATTCGACCTTGCTAACCGAACGCCCCTCTGTGGCCAAATCAGTTAAAGGCACGTCAAGCTAAATGACGGTTCCGTATAGGATACAGGTTCAAATCCTTTCGGAGGATGAATATTTTCTGTGAAAATTTCTCGGACATTCAGGCCGGTAAATGTTGTTTAATACTGTTTATTATAAACAGAGCATTTACTTAAATATTTGTATCTATGAAAAGAATGTATAAACATAAAAATGTCTTAAAATATACATATACATACACACAGATAGATAGATAGATTATATATATATATATATATATATATATACACACACACACACACATCTCTATCAGTGTGATTTGAGTGGGAGCCAAATAAAAAAAAAAATAGATAAGGAAAAGACTTCATTATAAGTCATCTTTATGGAATAATTGTAGGTACCGTTGTGGATGTGTGTGATGCGTGTTGGAGAGGAATACAAGGTTTGAATTATCAGAAGGTTTAAAATTGTGTGTGTTTAATAATCTTCCATCCAGAACAATTAATACAAGACAGAGAAATAATGATTTATAAACATCTTGTTTCAAAACATAACAGTTAAATTTATTAGTGTTTGATATACATGCATGTGAACTGAAAAGTTAGTTGTGCCTCTTAGATGAAGTAAATATTTGTATTCGAGCTCATAAAGTAATTATTAAACTGTAGTTTAGAAGAATAAAGTTTCTTTTGCATGTTTGGAATTGTGTATTGTACAAGTTGGTAAAAGTTCAGAATAGATTTCAGAGTTCGTACTTGCATGAATGTTGGTAATGGTCATTAACGTCTGACTGCATTAGTTAAGACGGGAGTTCTTGACAATTCTTGGCAATTGAGACGAGAGAGAGAAAAAGAAACTCAAGAGAGTTTACATGTGTTCTGTTTATATATTATTGTGAATCACATGACTGGCTCAGATGAAAAATGCGGTAAAACAGATTTGTCGCATGCAGGCAATTTGATTAGTCGGAAGGTGATTGACCAATGAATGTTTGTTAGATTGTGAGGGTGAAAATTATAACAGGAATAGTGCATTTCCTAGCAGGGGACTAGCTTGTTATGGAAGAGTCCACAGTACCAAAGATTCACTAACAAGTGAGCATAAATGGTAAAAAATGCCCCGAAGATAAAAACAAAATTTTATCTTTGTTATTAAGAGGAAAGGATTTTTTGATAATTAAATGAGATATATTATCCTTTTTAGAACCTTTGAAATTGTTTAAAAATTTTGTTTTTCTTCAATAAATTAGTATAGGAAATTTTAACATCTTTTTGCGACACAAAACACAATGATTTGGAAACTCTTGCCAAAATAAGATAATTGCCAGGATTTATTCACAAAGTGACAAAATGAAATTATTTTTTTAAATGTTATTTTTTTTTTTTTTTTTAAATCTTTGTAAATTTTTTTTTTAATTTGTTAACCCGCTGGCCCCACTTTATGAAAGTTCAAGAATTTTTTTTTTTTTTTTGTAGAACTTAAATATTTAAATCCTAACTTAAGTACAAGCCATCAGAATAAATCAGGAATTTGTTTTACTTTTGGTAAAATAGGACCCCCCAAGTTATAGCACATCTCTGAATTGTAAAATAAAAATATGCAAAAAGTTAAGGCATGATTTAATTAAAAAAGCTTTTAATAATTGCTTTAATGTACTTTTTTAAAAATAAAAAAAACATTAATTCCAATAAATTCCGTAAGTTTTTTTTCTTATAAGAAATCGCTTGAAAAAAAACTTCCAAAAAGATTTTTTCATTTTTAAAAAAATCATTTTAATGTATCGCTATAATTTTAGGAGTTTTCTAAATAAGTAACTAACAAAACAACACTTAAGTTAAAAAAAATTAAAAATCACATCATGAAAAAAAATTTTAGCATGATGAGCTCTATTTTTATGGTAAAAATTTACTTTGGTCATTTATTTCCTTTCTAGCATTTTTTTTTTTTTTTTGTAATTTTATTTTGTAAATATTCATACTCTTTACAAAGTTTGCTCATTAATTATTATTTGTTTTATTTTTAATTTAAAATAAAAACTTTACAACAGTTGTCATTGTTTTTCTACACAGAAAAAGGGGTTTAAAAAAAAAAACAAAAAAAATCACTTGTCATCGCTTTCAGACACAACTTAAGCGCGTAGTAATTTAGACGAGTAAGATCAGTTTTTAGTCACTTAACTGATCTTAACTGTTAAGAACAGTAAAAAGGCCGTTGATAACTACTTTTCGGAGTCCTTTTATCAATTTTTTATTAATTGTTATTTCGAGTTCAGCATGTACATTTACACGGAAATATGACGATTTGGGAAAATTTTAATAGATATTTAACTCGGGGCTTAAAAAGCAAATTTATCAAAAAATTCATTTAACACTTCATTTAAAAAAAAAAAAAAAAAACGCATTTTAAAACAACATCCGCGAAAATGGCGCAGTAATCAAGGCGAGTAAGATACGAAAAGGCCGTTAACTAAGTAAGCTTCCGCGCATTATTCCTCGAGGAAAAGATTATGTAAACAACTCCAATAATGGCAGACCGACAACGTGAAAGAGATCGAACTTACATTGACGATAAATCGTAAACGCCAAACGGTAATCGAGCGCAATGTCTTAATGTCATTTTCGAAATAATCAAGCAATTTCACACCGGAAGATTTCAAAGCTAAACTTAAAAAAAAAAAGACCTTTGGTCTTCTTCACTCCACTTATGCGTCTGTAGTTCAGAATTATTAGCCTTAGTCATTTTAGGAATAATTGTATCTACTCATAAAAAATTATTTTTTAAATGTAATATTTAGCTAAAAGGTGTCTTAAGTTACGTATTATTTTCTGAAAAAGAAACTGAAATTCATTATTATTAACTAAAAAGCGTTAAATTTGTTTTAAGACTTTACTGAAAATCAAACTCAAAGAAATACAGAGTTGTTAAAACCGAAACTGAAACAAATAAATGATTCGGTTACCGTTTTCCTTTAATAAAATATTTTAGAATTAAGATACTCACACTCAACAGTTGTTTCCAATTAGTAGAGTAATGTTGACTGTCGAATGGTAGCGATATATGCTTATGATGTGTAGACGAAGGACTTTTTACAGCAACATTTTTTTGCATGTCCTTACTACTTGTACTAACTCGTTTTGTTGGACTCGTGGAAGAAACTTTCATGTCTTTCTTTGTGGCACCTTTCTTTTTTTCCCCATTTAACCGTTTCAACTTTGATGTTTTGAAACTTGGAACCTTATTCTTCATCTTATATGAAGATATTTTCATGTTTCCCATTGGGGCATAAATTGATATCACAGTGGGTATTTAAACAAATGAAACTAGAGAATCATTTATATGCGAGTTATCTCCCTTGAAATAGTGTCGATTTCCTGTTAGAGATTTTCTTCAATAAAAAAAATACGCATCTTTTTACTAATTGTTCATATTCCCTTAAACTTGCTAATATAAATTTTAGGTTAAAAATTCCTATTTTCCTTAGTACCAAAAATATTTAGTTCTAATATAATTAATTAAAAAAAACTAAAGTAAATAATATTTATTTATTTGTTAAAACAATTTATATTGAAGGAGATGAGGATGTCCGAATCTATCACGCACGACGAACATACATACATATAAAAATACAAATCAGATACAACGCCAAGCATTCATTGGTTAATTAATCGCCACTACGTTATTATAGACAATTTACAAATCACAGCAATAATATTTATAATTTATTTCTGTAAAATTAACAGAAAATATGGCACAAAGCCTAAAAAGGGGGTGGGGAAAGGACGGTCATCAGCTGTCTTAATTTAAGCTAGCCACAACCACTGACGCAAACATACAAGCAATAATCCGAGCACCAAAACAACAGATTCTTATTTAATTTACCTTTCTTACTACATCCACCAAAATACCTCATTGTCTCAATAGTCCCCATAAGTACAAATCGTTCGTCTGTGGGGGGAGGGGAATAAAAAAAAAAAAAAACAAGTTAAAAATTCCCAATGTATATATACAATATGAAATAAACTATTTACAAAAAAAAAAAAAAAAAAAAAAAAAAATTATGTTAGTAATAAAAAACCATAAACCTTAAATGTGGCAGAAATATCAGTTAACTGGACAAAATGGATGCGTGACTATAAATAAAATATAGAAACATTCATCCATCCCAAGCACTCACTCAGACACAACAAATACGAAAAAAACACACACACGCGAAACGAAAGGCGCCCCGCATCCACCAGAGAACTGACATCACTGACCACCTAACGATGGAGGGGATGGGGAGTTAAACTAAAAGGAAAAAGGGACAGAAATAAAAGGTGTCAATGAGCAAACATGCCCTACCTAAGTTAACTGAAAAAAAAAAAAACTAAAGAATCAAAAAACCTACACTGGGATGGGTTGTCCAAGTTCAACCCAGGAAAACAATATTCTGATGCCTAATCGGCATCAAAATGCCACTCTAGGTCAGCCCCTTTTACTCGGCACAAACGTGCAAGATTCACCCACCTTTTGCCAAATTCTGATGAGGTGAGCCGCTGCTTTTCCGTCCTAATCTTAACTTAAAGCTGATGCTTAAAGTACATGATCAGGTGGGAAGAAGTGAACTTCTCGCCATCCTTCTGATGCGTCCTCCAAATCACGACTCTCATAACACCTAGTAAGCAAAAGAACACATAATGTTCAGCCTTCATCAACTGCGGTACCACATTGCTACAAACAGAACTGACCTCAAGGACAAAGAACTTACCCCGCAGCATGCGGTCCATGAGGCCTTCAACAAACTTGCACAACGGCGCTACCACTCTGCAATGAAAGAAGGCGTGACCAATGGTCTCGACTTCCCCACTACAGCGTTAGCAGTTTGGAGATTTCTCCAAGCCCGCTGAACAAAGTCTTTTGGCGACCCAGAGGGCCCCACGAATCACCAGCCAGGTGAGTGATGCCTCATCATTATTCAGGCGTTTCAACCCAGGCGCCCAAAGCCATATTGAGCGAACCTCCTGCTTCGTAAGTCCGAACTCGTCAATCAGCTCATCACGAACGGACCCCCTGAATAATACTCGATACAATGCCCTACGAGACAACACCTGGACGTTGGAGAGGCCATCCGACGCCCATAAGTGGCGTTTCAGAGCACGACGACATGCGCGGTAGAAGGAGCATTCGGCTCGGGGTGTACGGCCGGCCTCCTCCTCGCTCGAGTGCACACGTCTCAGGGATGGGAAGTTTCTACGGACGTCTTCCCATCCGATTCGCGACATATTCGGCCTAGGAAGGCGATACGAAGCATATGTTGACGAATCTCAATGCTAGGCATATCCAGACCGCCCTCAGATGGATGAATGCAACAGATCTCTCGAGATACCATAGCGGTCTTGCCTCTCCTCAAGAAAGAGAACAAGAGCCTTACTAATGACAATAGTGTGGCATACGGAAGTGGAAGTACAGAGAGTAGGTAAAGGAGAATCGGGTAGATGTGTGAAACACATACTTCCGCTCTCCCCTTTAAGAAAAGAGACCACAAATTAATTGCGATTTCGGCCTTCCTTTGTATCCCGACCAATTCATTTCCAACCAACCACCGAGTATCTTAACCGGCCCATCCGCCCAGGGGAAAGGTCTGGGAAGAGAAAATCCCTTCCACGCACCCAACCGCAAGCCAACAGACTTATCGGGGTTGATCTTGGCCCCTGTCACCATCTCATAAAAACTGATCTCTTTGCTGACTTCGTCAATCTCAGTTCTGCTCGAGACAAGAACCGAAACGTCATCAGCATAGGCAGAATAGCTGGCCGAGGTGGTAACTTCAGGCAGAGAAATTCCGCGCAGGACCGGATTCGCCTTTAACTTGCGAAAAAAAAAGTTTCAACGCAAGAACGTAAAGCAAAGGCGAAATGGAACGAGACAACACGAAAGGTTCCGATCTTACTCCTTTCACTTCCACCAGCGCACCGGGAGTCGCAAACAAAAGTCAGATCCAGGAGCGAAAGTCCGGCCGCCGAAAGGACAGCCTCCAGGAAACACTATCGAAGACCTTGGACTGATCTAAATTGATCAGCGCGGCTTCACTGTCGACTTGTTCTAAGATCAAGTGTATCATATTGTCCTGAATAGTCTTGCCCTTCACAGCACAAATATATTCGGAGCCAATCAGACTAGACAGGACAAGCTGCAAACGGTTGTCTAAGATCTTCGCCAAAATCTTCAACTCTGTGTTTAACATGGTTAAAGGGCGAAAGTTATCTACCCCATCCCCACCGTTCTTGTCCTTACGCAGCAACTTGATCACACCCCTGGTGAAGCGTTGAGGTATAGACCCCTGCTTCATCCAGTTGTTGAAAATCAGTCCTAGCAAGGGAACAAAAATGGGTGACTGCCTCAAATAAAATTCATAGGGAAGATCCGGAGATTTATCCAGGCCAACCTGTTTCAGCGCTTCCCAGATTTCCGATTCTGTGATGGGACCCTCGCACCCAGCCGCTTCAGCTGCCTCAAGGCAGGGAAAGTCGGCTAAATAGGCGTCTAACTGAGCATGTTAACTTGCGAAGGTGAAAATATCCTGAAAGTAATCCCGAAAGGCCTCACATATGCCCGTGGTTGTAGTCACGGTCCGCTTATCCGGCAATGTGACGCACCCGATATGTCGCCGAGACGCACTCCGATTCTCCTCTGCTCGCAATTCAGCGACCATATTCATCGCCTCAGAGGACATTCTTTTTAACCTAGCCCTAACTACCAGAGCTTGATCCTTCTTGATAAGCAAGGAGGACAACTCTGCTAAGGCTATTTCCCCACTATCACGGGATATTTCGGATTTAATTGCCCGATCAACTTTTTGTTCTGAAGCCGTTTGCGCCGCTAATCTATCTAGATTAAGTCAACGACTAAAATCAGCAGCAAACCTTCTAATTTTGGATTTTAATTTATCCCCCAGGCGTTCCCTAAAACCGCCTTGTCAATTCCTTCTGTATCATTAGTAGCAGCTGGTCCCGGAAATCCTCCTGACCAAATAATGAACAGCTTAATTTCCAGTAGCCAGCCAACCTAACCTTAGGCTTATATAAGTTTACACGGACCTGAACAAGCCTATGATCCGAATAAACTATATAATGGAAACTTGGACACCCTAAGAGCCCTACATCGACTCTCCTAAATAAGACTCGGTCGAGGTAGGTAGCAAGCGTCCCAGGAGCCGAGTTGCCAATATTTGTCCAGGGTGCTCATTCCGGTACTTATCGACAATATCAAACCTGTCGATAAAGTCCCGAAATGGTTTCACGTCCCGGTTGTATTTTGCCTTATACGATCTATATTGGAGTCAAGGACGGCACTCTAAAACTACCCGACGAGATGTCGTCAAGAACGGCTCGATCTGCCGAAACAAAGCAGGCCAATCAGAATGGAGATTGGGCGCATAAAATCCAATGAAACGCAGAACCTTATCCTTTATGGTAACATCCAGCACACAAAGTCTGTCCGCCGGATCTGTGAAGACAAGAGTACACGCAGCCTTTAAAGACTTGCTCACCAGCCAAGAGACACCTCTCGAACGACCATCAAAACATGCTAAATAAAGGAAGAAACCCTTAGACAGTATGTCCTCGCGGTCATGAGAAGAAAACCGGGTCTTTTGCACACAACAATCATTCATCCCGAGACGCTGAAGGTCGCGAGAGAGCCTCGCCCTGCGAGACTCCGACCGCAGGCCTCGGACTTTTATACTAGCTAACCAGAGAGACATTAATCTAACCGATTAGGGTTGCTTTCCTGAATTGCACGTGGACGGGGTAAGGATACCGACCGCCCCACCCCATCGACCTATGGCCCATCTCAGTCTTGATGGGGCCGTTTTGGGAGAGGCCCCAATATCCTAAGGAAACGTCAATTTTAGTGCTCTATAGAGGGAGGGGTGAACAAAAACCGGGATCCTCCCAGCACAAAATTGCTTCATTTTTTTTAGTTTGTCATTTTGGACAATTGCGATAGGTGGGGACATTTTGAAAAAGGCTATTGCTTCGTCTAGCATCGACCAAGCCTGCTTCGCCCCCGTCCCAGTCCTTATGATAGTCAGAACCCTTTCCGCATTGGGAAAGTGTTTTGGTTCCTCAATGTTTTTATCAGCGAACTGCTTCATTGATAAGAGGTATTTGAGATCCTTTATTCTGTTTCCGTAGTCACGTATGTCTTCATCTGGGTTAAATATATGTTTTTGTTTTTTCTATGACTGGTTAAGTCCTGTGTGGGGCTTCTGAGCCTTTTGTTTTTGGGAGGGGGCATTTCTTGGGAGAAAGACTGGGGGTGTGGCGGGATGTATAAGTTTGCCTAAAAGGGCTGAGGTCTCTACCGAAAGGGGTTGAGGGATGAGAAAAGATGTGTATGGAGTGGCAGGTGAGGACTTCTCTCTACAAAGTGGGGTTGACGGATGGGAAGAAAGTGATGGTTCAGAGGTTGAGGAGGGAATGGCCTTCTTTGTAGAGATGGACTTTGGCTGACTGGAGCTAGAGAGCTGTGGAGACTGTGCTGAATGATGGACAGTGGAAATGGAAGGAAGAGTTTTCTTAGTGGGAGAGGATTTTGATTTGCGTTGGTGGTTTAATTTTTGTTTAAGTTCTTTAATTTTCTCCGTCTTTTCAAAACCGGGATCGTACTTTTTTGGAGATCTTTTAGGGAAGGCAATGAGGCCGGGGCGTTGCCCTTACTGTTGACAGAGGGGTGGGACTGCAAGTGCCTTTTGTCCTATGTGCTTCAGGGGACTGAGGACCCGCTGTTTGACGCTTCCCTCTGGCCGTGACAACAAACTGCCATTCCCCCTCTCCCTCCTACACAACTGCACTTGAAGCGGGAGAAGGCTTTTCGGGGAATGGGGGCTGTGGTGTAGGCCCAGCCGGGGGTTTGACCACCCCGGTCCCATTACAGGCGAGGTGGATTTCAAAGACTCGGTCAGATAGGGAGTTTGGTCAATTAGGGCCTAACTTCTCTGGACAGGAAGAGGAGAAGTGACCAGTCTCTCCGCACTTCCAACAAACTGGTTTACGGCTGGTCACTATGACCGGCAGCTTCAGACAACCAACATCCAGGCAGTTGGGGATGGAGATGAAGGATTTACGATCCAGCATGACGTCGAAACTGAGTCAGGCTATCGCAGTAAGCATCCAGAATTTCTCCGTACTGGGACAAGAAAGCCGCCGATAACCTGAGGAGGGATCTTGTATACTACTAGAGGTCCTTCTCCTGTCTTCGTACCCTGTTCGGAGAATTAAATCTTTCGTGATTAGTTCCAGACTTGTTGCTCTTACGCAGTCTTCAGTAATGAGTAACAATACGCCCCATATGAAAAAGCCTTTATCCTTAACTATTTGCAGTGGCTTAAAACCCAGAGATTCTAGTGTTTTAACCACTGTGTCTTTCGTCGAACGACAAATTTGCGCGAACGCTTGTCGACGACAAAGACTGACACTATTCTTTTATCGATCTTCTTTAGTTCGATTGGATCCTCCAAGAGCCAACCTTCTACCACAAGGTGTGCGTAACTCGTGGCACACTCCAAGAACTCCGCAATATCGATAATGCATTTAGGTGGGGACTTCTAACAACAGGGTGAATTTCCGGCCTCAACGGTATCACTTGTCTTGTTCTTTGGCCATTCTTGGTCTCCATATTCTTGTCAGTTTTGGGGCTATTATTGGCCTCCATACTTTTGAGGTTTTCTTTAGTCTTTTTTGGCCATTATTGGCCTCCATACTTTCTGGGTTTTTCTTGGTCTTGTTGCAGACTGGCGAATGTATTTTAAGGTATCAGAAGGTTATTTTATGGAAAGGATTAGTGATGTTGGTGTTCTTAGATATTCATTCACAGCAAATTAAGAAACATGAATATTGAAGGCAAATTATTCAAAAGAAATCAGAGTGAAAACAACATATGTAAAAGGTATAACAATAACATTGATTTATATAAAAATACATAATTGAATCAAAGTTTGTTGAAAAAGTGTGAATCGTTGAGTTGAACTATGTAGTGTATTTATGCCAAGTTTCAGTGTGTGTGAAACTGTTATTAACCTATGAAATTAAACTAAGTGTTTGGTCGTGTACAAAAATGTCTTCTGTGACAGTTCAGTCAATAGTGTGTATGCGTATGCTTGTTTAAATTATTGTCCAAAGCTGGTATGAGTTGTATACCTTTAGTTGTTTTGATGTTTGATTGAATGTTTACGATTACTTATTATTGTAGTGTGTTATTTCACTTTCTTTAGTATCGTAAGCAATTGTTCCTGGTAGAGCGAAATGCTGTTTGTTGTGTCAGAAAAGTTTGCGCGGGAAAAGTGTAGCTGGTTAAGATTTTGACTGGAGTGGATTAGTTTGGCATTTTTCCAGGATGAAGTTCTGACTGCTCGTATTTGCGTGAGTGTCGGTAATGTTCTTTAACGTTTGACCGTGTGGTTAAGACGGAAGCTCTTGAGAAACACGGGGAAGCGTGTTTTGATTATAAAAGGCTGTGTCACACGTGATCGGCTCCGAAGCGAAAACGCGGAAAATATCATATATCGCGTGCAGGTGATCTGATTGGTCGGAATTGACCAATCAGCGAGCTAGTTTTGAGGAGATTAACCAATGAATGCTTGTCGCATGATTTGTATGTATGATGGTGATGATAATTACTGGCCTACATAATTTTAATTTCGCCACCAACGGCCTCCTCACAAGAGTAATAAGATTCCAAGGCCGAGTACTCCTCTAAATTGTCTTTATTCGGCGGGTCTTTTTTGGATTGAAAAGGTGTTTCTTAACTGATCTCCTTAAGTCAGCCATTTTACTTTTCTCTTTTAAAATTAAGAACGAAGGTACTTTCTTTTTCTTCTTTTCCACTTTTTAAAAGGGAAGAGGACGGTTAAAAAGAAAAATTAGTTAATAAGTTCCGCCTTATAGGCGAAACTAAAAAATCAGACAAATTAAAGATGACAAAAGCAGGTGACAGACAAAAAACAAATATGCAAAAATAAAAATACAAGGCTCGCCCGAAAGCGTGACAGCAAATCAAAAATGTACAAAAACAAGGAACAGATGAATAAAAAAAAGGTTTGTGCAAAAAATAAAGTGACAGATGAGAACAAATGAAACAAGGTTCACCTAAAGGCGAAACAACAAAAAGGAAAAACACAAAATGGAAGGACGTGTAGCGGGCGGTCCGGTGGCCCCGTTTCACAGAAAAGGGTGAACGAGGTCACAAGAGGTCCGCTAACATTTTTGAAGACGTTAAATCTGACGGTGAAACAATATGGACGACAGAACGGGGATATGTATGATATACAGAGGTTTATTCTAAAAGGAAATGAAGATGGTCGGAAACGGTGGAGGTGCTGGAAGCTGCAGGAGTGAGCTGGAAACTGCAGGAGTGCGGGATGCTGCAGGAGTGAGCTGGATGCTGCAGGCAGTGATGGTTGGGGGTTGAAGCTGATGTGGGTTGTTGCCAGGATGATCGCTTGGTGGTTGTTGAAGTTGATGTGGGTTGATGCCAGGATGATCGTTGTTGGTTGTTGAAGCTGAGTCGTTGCCGGGGTGCCAACTTAACGTGTTTGTCGTTGCCGGGGTGCCAACTTGTTGCTGCAGTTCGTGTTGCTAACTTGTTGGGAAGGAGAGAGACCGCCTCCAGAGTCTAGGGAGAAATCACTGTCTTGTGACGAAGGGGACCAGCAAGAGAAATTGGCTGAGCTAACCGAAAAGTCTCTATAATAAAATAGTACAAGGTTAGCTAAAGATAACTATGGTCTAAAAATGACTAGTAGTATATTACAAATAGGTTTGTAATATAACCTAACTAAAAAGGGGGTTTGCTAGTCCCTCCGACGTGTTAACAGTGTGTAAGGAGCATGAATGAGAGGTCAAGGTCGAAATGACCTGTTCCTCTGCCGGTTCAAGGAAGGAAGGAGGAGGTAACTCCGACAGACGTACAAAAATTGACGAGAGACGAAAGAAAAAAATCGCCTAAAAGCGAGACAAGTTTTCAAATGTACAATAAAATTAGACAATAGACAAGAAACAATAGAACAAGGTTAGCCTAGAGATGAAACAACAAATTTAAAAAAAGAAAACACAAAACGAGAATAAACAATAAAACGAAACTCTATACAAAGAAAAGGGAAAACGTTATACAAAGAAAATACAAAACAACAAAATTACACAGAGCTAATCACAAAAAAAAAAAAAAAATGGCTGACGCTCCGAAACGAGTCAACCCGATAAAGAAAATAAAATAAATGGACAGATTAGATAATATAATATACAAAGATTAGAACAAATATGGCGCAAAAATTTAAAACAAAATAAAACACAGAAAACTTAAAGGATATCAAAAGGAAAGAAACAAATAAAGAAATAACACGTAAGGAAGAAAATAAAGTTTGTCGTAGAAACTCTGGCAGGGGTTACAAATAAAAAACGAAAATATATTTAAAAGGGAAAATAATAAAAAAAATAGAAAATCAAAAACAAAACTAAAATAAAAGAAAAAGAGCAAAAATAAAGGGAAAAATTAAAAAATGGGGAGGGTAAAAAAAGGAAAAAGAAAAAATCAAAAACTTTTTCAAAACAGTCGTAAAAAACGCAAGAAAGACGGTAAAAGAAATAAATCAAACTTAGCAAAACTGTAGTTCAACGAAAAATCGTAGAGTCAGAAAAAAGTCAGGGATAACGAGAAGAAAGATTCCGCCTTGCAATCCTACAAATCACAGCAATGCGACAATTTTGTAATCGCTCTATTTTTATGTAGTCAGTTTTGTGCACTTTTGGGAGAAACGGTACACAGAAGCTTTATTAACTCTCCCCAAATCCCCCTCGCTGATTGGTCGATGCCAACCAATCAGATCGTCTGCACATGAAGAATAATTCTTCCCGCGCAGCGATCTGAAGCCTACAGTCACTTATTTAAGCAAGAATTATCTAACCCTTTTTAGTGAGATTTCAGCTGCCAAACGAATCCACGACAGTTGAAACCATGCGCCAACTTTCTCACTCACACACACCACTCACATAGCTTGTATACACTTACATAATCTTTTCTTACACAGCAAAAGCTTTCAAGAACAAACATTACAAGAGACTCCCATGAAGATTCTTCCAGTGAAGTTTGGAACACTAAAATAATATCTAAAGAGAGACAATTCTTGTTTTATTCAATCTTTTCTTACTTAAATGCATGCTTTCTTTCTCATCGTTGTTTGATATTGTACATCTTGTTAAATACATATTTTATGTGTAACAATATCTTTTGGTTATCCTTTTCTGCGTCATCCCTGTTTCCTAATCTAATGTGGTGAAGTCCGCCACAAGTTATCTCTGAATTTTATGATTAAACAATTAAAAAAAGATAAAATGTTTATCTTTTTTAATTGTTTAATCATGACAATGGTTTTTTTTTAATATAATTTGACTAAAAAAATTATAGTCCAAGCAACCCCGAAATGAAAATACACACATTTTCTTCTTTCTTCATAATAATATCCTTTTTTTGTAACTCGAACATATTGGTAGTGTTTGTGGAGCTTAATGGAAATTAAAATCGAATATCGCGCTAATTTTTGTGGCCAAAAATAAATAGACATTACGTAGGCACCCGCAGAACCATTCAGAATCGTTCGTGACAGCATATAAAGAAAGTGGAACTAAAAATGAAAATACCTTTTTTTGTTGTTTTGTAATATTTCTATCAACATCATGTTGATATACTGGTCGTCGCCTGACGACAAATACAACCCCATTGCAAAGTGTTTATTAGCTCCTGTGTTTGGTTACTGTTAGCACGTAGAAAATAAAGATTAAATAAAATCTAAGTTGTATAATTCTTATCTTTCCATGGTGGCAGCGGTGGGATACAAATACCCCGCGCACACTAGCGAAAAAGACATCCTAACGACATCGACGTAATCGTGAACCAAAGACGTGATGCACTGGGTAAATTGTAGGGAAGAAACTTTCATGGCCGACCCCATAAAACATTCAGCCACGTGAGTATGAACACTCCACACAAAGCAGAGGCTATGAGCTTATTTTGTCAACGGTGCGAAAATATTTTTCGTATCATGAAAGTAACGGATCCAAAGTCGGGTTGTAGAATCTTACACTCTTTAACTCCCTTCAGAAAAATGTATTCTTCCCTGAAAAGCCTTTAACCAATCATCATCTGGTTTTTGCAAATCCAATCTTTTTATTGGTCAATAAACACCATAGTGTAGCAAAATTCCAAACGAATCCTATTGGAACCGATTTCGCTACACAAAAATCTATGAATTTACCGCATGACTCAATTCAAACAGTCAGCCAACGAATTTCAACGAGGTGCTACCAAACTCCACGCGTGACAAATCACTGACTCAGACACCACATTGAAAACTCAACAAACTTAACAAAACATTCATCAACCATTGTCCGCGTGTTAACCAACATCTACAGTTGACTTGAAAAGTGGAACAATTTCACTACTAAAAAGTAATTGTATATCTCGTCAACTTAGCCTAACAGTCAAAGGCAAACAACTCTTGATAACATTTATTCTTACTTGTAAATTACACACGTACACACACTGCTAAATGAACGAACACATATAATTTCTTTCCTTGCAGAAACCAAATCATTTTAATTTTCTTAACAATCAAAATGTGCCAACATTTCTTAACCACCTTTTTGCGCAAGCATCCCTTATGACATTGTCTTAATTATCACAACAACAAACATTGTGATTGTCGTTGCATGTATATTTTATTGTTGATATAAAAATTTCTTTAATGTTAAATCTTTAACAACAGTATTTGGTAGTTTCTTTCCATGCAATTTGTTCTTAAATTGTTTGTATAACCTATATTTTGTGGGATACGGACGCTATAAACACGCTTTGTCTTCTGATATATTTCACTCCGTGTACATCCCGCAATAAAATTGGTAACCACGACATTAGATAAAGACCGGCGCCAACTTCAATTTTTCCCCCCAAAAGAAATCAGTACTAACATAGCCGACTCCTCAACCACCAAACCAAGCTACACTCAAAGTAGACCTTCCGACTTACAATACCAATGTACAGACGTGGTTCATTCAATTAGATGCCATCTTTCAAGCAAGACGCATTACTTCGCAACAATCAAAATTTGCGTACGTCGTCGAGAAGCTACCTGCCGACGTGGCATCGGAGGTAGCAGACATCCTCAATGACCTCCCGTCAGACAAACCCTATGAGGTGCTAAAGCAAGCAATACGGCAGCGGAGGGGTTGTTCAGAGGAACGAAAGATTAGACCAACGTTACCTTCGGAAGTAGTAAACTTTCCCAGCTTCTACGCAGGACGCAGACCCTGCTTGGAGCCAACTCAATGTCCGAAGCCGTTCTGAAACAAATACTGTGTCTGGACTTAATTTGTCCAGCCACAGTACAGATTTTAGTAGCGTTGACAGACGATATGGATATTCAGAAGTTAGCGGCTATAGCTGACAAAATCTCAGATAACTGTCCAGCACATCGAATCGCCTCTGTCGTGCTGTTGAATGATCCAACCCCAGATATCAACTAACAGTTACAAGCCTTAGCCTGCGAGGTGAAGAAACTATCCCTGCGCTTAAATAAAGTTCAGAATCCACAAAGCAGAAGCCGTAGCAACTCTTGGAATCGGTACAGCGTTCAACGCCGACATTCTACGTCGCGGCGTCCCTGACACCATCCACGTAATGTCTGCGGGTACCACGAGGTGTTCGCTGCGCGCGCCAAAAATATGCCAACCGCCATGTTCGTACCATAGCACACCCACGGCTAAGCAACAGGGAAACAGCCAACCTGGCTCCCATTAAGTCAAGAAATTTTTATTTTTAGAACTTTTGAAACAAACTTTTTTTTCCAATTTTGAATGTTTTTTATGATAAATATTATGTCCAGATTTTACAAGAAAAAGACTTCAATGAAGCAGATGATGATCCTACTTGAATCAAGTCAATGCAGTTAAGAGCATCAGGATGCAGAGGGTTCATTCAGAGAAGAACAAACACCACCTTTGTAAAAGTCATTGCAAGTTTTACACTTTTTGGAAACAGCGACAACAGACCTATCCACTTCACTTTTAAGGGCATGCTTATTTATTAACAACACTTGTTTTAAACCAGGGTCCCTCACACAGGCATACGTACGCTGATCTTTTTTTATAAAGTGATACAAACTCTCCCCACCTTCCTCGCTGAAAAGTCCTACACTTCGATTAATTCTGGCCAAACAAGGAAGATGAAAAATAAAATCATTGAGTTTTACATTGATCGGTTCTGATGGGAAATAGATGGGAAATTTTTCTCCCATTTTCTTGCAACAAAATTCCAGATCATCCAGTTGATGATCACTCAAAAATGTTTGCAGTACCATGATCTGATGGGCCTTTGAATACACTTCAAAAAGTTCTGTTAAATAGTGGTTGACATCAGAATACAGGATACTGCAAAATTTTGTGAAGTTGTAAATGCCAGCCTTATCCTTCAGCAAAATAACTTTGCAGTGATTGTCAACAAACTGGTCACCGTGATTGTCAACAAAATGGTCACTGTGGTATGCCTGTCTTTTTATTTTATGTCCATTTCCTGTAAGATTTGATCAATTTTTTTCTGTTGACCCCAAGGTGTTTTTCAACACCTTGGGGTTCCTGTTCAATGGACGAAATAGTGCCAGAGAGTTGTTTTAAAGGACAATAAGCTGACTATACAAATTTTTAATGTTTCTGACAACTATTTTCAGCTGCAAATTTGACAGGAAGTCCCTGACATATATATTCGACCTCAAACATGGCACTTGTGTCTTCATCCGAAAGACCCTCACACATCATGTGTTGCCACTGAGCACTTGAGTCACATATAACCCAATAATTTCTGTATGAATCAGTGTCATATTTTGTGACAAGGCAGATTTCTGCTCCACACGATTGAAGAATCTCTGAACTTTTTTTAGGGCGCCGACCTTTTTTCCCACTCATTGCGTTTTTGGCTAGTCGTTCTAGTTTGAGCGTCGCCGACGTCCTACTTTTAGGCTTCTCCACGATTTCAAGACGATTGAGAGCATTTTGGATATCCAGAAGACGCTTGCAGTACCCCTCATGTTCACTTTGGGCCAACTGTTTTTCTGCAAGCGCGTCCCTTTCTCTCTGTTCAAGTTCCAAAACATTCCTCTCAACTTCTGGGGTAATTCCCAAAGTTTGATCAATGGCCTGGGCATATTTTTCCACAATCCTAAAAAAAATTTGTAACCACCCCGAGAGTCACATACAAAGTGAGAAAAAACACATTGTCCAACAAAACAGCCCAGCCGATGACTGACAAATGATCTCTTCCTTTTTTCTTGAGCTTCTCAACATTTTCTGCATAATTTAATACATAGTCATTAATATGGCGCAATGGAATATCACAGGACTCAGGAGTGTGCGAACTCTTGGGGTGGTTTCGGAGATGATCCAAACTAACCTGGTCATAAATAGAAGGAAAAGATGCAGATGCACCTTGATGTCCCAGAGTTGTATATAGGAATGTGTGATCACCTCCGAAAAGAACAGTGACAGAAAGTCCGCATATTTTGAAACTTGAGTCCTGTATACGTTTAAAATCTTCCCAAAATTTTGCCATAGCCTTCATTTGGTTTTCATGTGTATCCTCAGCTGCATACAAAGAATATATTTTACATGAAAATGCTGACCCACTAATTTTTGGAGAGCAGGCCAAGAAATTAAATTTCACGCTCTTGCCTCCTTTGTCACCTGAAAAAAGGATAAAAACTTTGTCTGCTTGACCGAAACAGTCGCTGTCTTTTTGTTTGGATCATATATTCAAGCAGATTCTTTACCTGGGACACTGGCACCTCAACAAGTTTTCTTTCATCATGACCCTTATTTTTTGTGTCCATGAGTATAATTTTGGTCTCAAGTTCATTTTCAGGACAAACAAGAATTTTCTCATGAGAACGCATAGATAATTCTGAAGGAAAAATTGTAATTCCATAGGCTGCCAGGGTGGTTTTCAGACGTCTCAAAGTTGCCCAAGGAAAATCAAGACAGTCTAATGTTTACCGCCTGAACAACTGTTGAATGCGACCAGGATTTGAGGAATTGAGCTACAGAACTTTGGAAAATGTGATTTTTGTGGTGTTGAATGTGGTGTCCAAAAAGCAAAACAATTTCATGTGAATAAGTTTCTTGGTCAGTGTTAATTTTCGGAGTCAATGAAAACATTAACTCCCAAAATTAACGCTGAGACAATATGCAACATCTGAGCCCAGAGATGCAAATTCTTAGATGTTATTTTAGAATTGGTTTTGCGTTCAACAGGCAAAGAAATAAAAAATTCCTGTCCTTGTGGTTTTCATTCCAAAAAAATACATCCAGAATAGCCATCCACTGAGGAAAACTGATTTTTTGGGATCAAAACTAAATTTCTGCTTTGGACTTTCTTGGACTCAAATCTATTAATTATTGTTACATTCAAGTCTTCAATGCCTTCCACATCATCAAAAATTTTTGAGGCAGAAATTTTCTCGATTGAATCCTGGAGCATTTTCGATTATTTTTTTTTTCTGCAGGGCCTGAGTTATCCGTTGTTTGCAGATAATTGAGCGGAATATTTTCTCTTGAGGCTCTTATTTTCAGCTTTATGATCGGCAATCACCTTCTCATAATCAGAAAGACTGTAAAAATAGATTTCGGCTCTTCAAATTTTTTTTGCCAGGGCTTTTAAAATTTGACTGCTCTGGTCTCAGTGGAGTGGATGTGGAAACTGAAGAAAAATCAGCCATGCTTTCAGCTGAGGATGAAATTGAAGTAGAAAGCAGTCAATTATCACTACTTTCGGGACCACTAACTGAAAAAACTTTGACAGAAGAACCTGTAAAAAATGGGAAAACTTTTACATTATTAAACCACAGAAGACCATCTTCTTAGCAGCAGTTCTAGCACATTTTCTGAATGCAACAACAAAAGATTTGAGACCGTTGAAATTTGCCTCGACTGTGTCAGGAACTCCGTACAGACGATGCAAAACAGCTACAAGAGATTTTTCCGAAAATTTTGACTGTAATGACCATACAATTTCATCGGTAATTAATGCCACATTGGCTACGGAGGTTATGGGAAAATCATCAAAATAACCATGGGGTAAGTCAAAGGAAGCAATAATATCCTTTATGGTTAACATAGTCGCAAAACATCACGCACCATCTTATTTCAGGAACACCCATACGCAAAATGCGATAAAGTCCGTTCGTAATTTTCAAATATATATATGCACACACACACACACATATATATATATATATATATATATATAGGGGTTAAAAAAACTGACATGAGTTTTTCCCCCCAAATAGCAGCTCAGCTATTAGAAGAGTTCATCAAAAGCCAAATTGTCTTTGATACGGCTCTCAAAGCAATAAAACACAATAAACTGTCATCATTAGCTGGTGGAGATAAACCCCATCCACTTAACAAGTATGTGATCATTCTTAGGGCTTGACGTGGCTTATGTTTTTCATCACTATGTGAGCAAGTCCAAATTGTTTGGTGTCAGTTAAAGATGTGAAAAAAATGGCTCTTGACTCCGCTTGATTTGGAGGATTGATAAACTGTACGAAATAGCACATCCTTCTTACACCAGGATGCCTGCTGCAATGGTGTATTTTCATTATCTCGTCTGCCTCCTCCACAGAAGCAGCACATACTGGTGGTACAGGCTCAACGTCCTTTTTTTTGACGTCATACCATCGTTGTGGCATACGAGACAATCTGTCAGCAAGGTTGCAGTTTGATGTTACTAATGTTACATCCATGGACAGATCATATTCAGTGACTAGTCTCATGATAGCCTCCAAGCTCCTCCTGATCAGTATCTCACTCGCTGCCTTAGTTCGCACTCTGGCTTTACCTGTCAAGGTATCCGACATCCAATGGTATGCGCATAAGGAGTCAGCACAGAAGTAGTGCCATCGAACTCTGGAATGAGTTTTAAGTCAGATTTGTCTCCCATTTCACCGAAATAGTTTGTGGCCAAAATAAATTAGCGATTCTGTTGCCGGACGCAATTTCAGATTGGGCGTTTCTGTCCTCTACACCGGTTTCTTGGTATTTATCTTCGTTCTCTGCCTTGTATCCGCTTTGTTCTTTCTGAACGAGGCACTCGCCTTCTCTCAAATAGAAGTCCTACATACCATACCAAGGCCAATTCTCTTGTAGAGGACCGTGTCGGTGATGTTGTTGAGTAGAAGTAGAAGAACACATGTGGGTTAAGTTTCTCCTGCTAGCCGGTCCAACTACATGAGAAAGTTGGATTTTAATTAAGTCCAAAGAAGGCAAAGAAAAACAAACACAAGACAGATAAATATCTGTAAACAAATAATGTGTATAAATAACAAGAAAGGTTACAAGTTACATGGACAGAGTGTGTGTGGTGAATATTATATATATATATATGTGTGTGTCTGTGTGTCTGTGTGTGTGTGTGTGTGTGTGTGTGTGTGTGCGTGTGTGTGTGTGTGGTGAGTGTTCGCACGTACGTGTATTGTGCTTAGCGTGTTCCCAGCATTTGGGAAACGCTGTCTCTGTGAGCGTTCACATCTGCGAGGTGGTAAGGCTGAAAGCCTGAGGAAAAAGAGGAAGAGGAGAAGAGTCAGCGAGTATTTATAGCCAGAGAAGAGGGGCCCCTGGTGAAAGGGTTAACGAACTAAAGGAGGAGTTAACTCCGACACTCTCACTTCAAGACGCCGGCAAAAATTTAATTCGCTGCTTCCACTTCTTTACTCGGGTTCTGTCTCACTACGTCTGCTACAGCATACTAAAATTCAACAGTTGGGGTCTAACAGCCACCAACAAGATGCAACCTGAGGTAGTATGGTCGAAATTTGAAGAATACAATTAGTCGAATCAGAACTTTAAGATAGCCTGTTTAGCTCTGAGGAATGTAACACAAAATACTGATACTAACGCAAATGAGCCAGAACCACTAGAAGAATATATCTTCAGACTTTGTCTACAGACTGTGCAATGCGACTTCCGTACAAATAAATACGGCGATGACACTAACTACAAGTTGGACGACAGGATCATTGAATAAATGATAGCTGGGACGGTATACCAGGAAGTGCAAAAGGATCTTTCAGCTCAAAACAAAATGATGACACTGGAGAATGCTGTACAGATAGCAAAAAAAAAAAAAAAAACATGAGGCATCAGTGAAGCAACTAAAGATAACACAAAGCGGTGGTGCCACCACCAGTGCTGCCATGGATAACTTACAAAAGACAACACAGTATACAAAATTTAGAAGACGATACAAACCATATGATGAATGCCTGGTAACTGGTACTGTATGTTGAAACTGCAGATCTAAAAAAATGAAGGATAAAAGAGCACCCCAATCAATGGCAGCAAGAGGTGGCAAGGATTGCCAATTAAGACACGTTCTTTAAAAAATCTTGTAAGACACACTCGATTGAGTTTGTTTGTCTCAGCATCTCCTTTTCTGACCAGGGAGCCTCAAAATAAATTGGTACTGACCCTGACACAAGAAAAATATAGCCAACAATATCCCCGCGTTGGATTCAAAAAATTAATCAATACCATAGACAATAAAAACGACTCGGATGAAGTTCCGCTTGAATTCCATACTGTAAACAAATCTGACAACCGTACCAAGGTCACAGTAAAGATCAACATCAAAATCCCAGACAGAGAATTCAACCAGCAAAACTCCTGGTCAAAGTGGACACTGGAGCAAAAGGAAATAGAATATTCACACAAATGTGCCCAAGACCACAATCAGAACTAATAAAATATTAAGTGTTTTACTCACTGCATACAACGGATCTGCCATTGCACACATTGGCACCTTCCAAGTAAAATGCAGGTATGGTCAAGGCAGATGAACTGAAGAAAGGTTCTATATCGCTGATACTAAGTGACTACCAAGCTGCCGCAAGTACTGCATGATAACAGAATCCGTCAAGTCCATCAAGGACAAAGAGGATTTATTACGAGCATATCCTGAGCAGTTTGACCGTATAGGCCGGTTCCATGCGAAATACCACATAGTCCTAGATCCCACAGTACCACCTGTCATCCATGCACCATAGACGTGCCCAATCCACCTCAAAAACAAGATAAAGAAGGAACTAGACAGAATAACCAGAAATGGCATCATCAGGAAAATTGATGAGCCAACAGACTGGGTTAGCAGCCTTGCATACAGCAGAAAAATCAATGGACAGCTGATACTGCCTGGATCCAAAGGATCTAAACAAGAAGTGGCACCACAGGGTATGCACTATAGAAAATAACACACAAGCTTGCAGGAGCGAAATACTTTAGCAGCTAGATGCTCAAGATGGATATTGGTCTATCAAACTAGAAAAGAGCCAACTCCTGACTTGTTTAAACAGTCCATTCGGCAGATACTGTTTCACAAAAATTCCCTTTGACATAGTTATGAGCAGGATGTATTCCAACAAAAGATGGACCAGATCCTGGAAAAATGCCATAGCAACATAGGGATTGCAGACAACCTCATCATTTTTGGAAAAAACGAAGACGAACACGACAGAAACTTGCAAAATCTCATGAGAGCCACTGAAGATAATGGCTTAATTTTCAACACCTCCAAGATCAACATAAAGACCCAGTCTGTAAAGTTTTTTTGCAGTATATGATGCTAATGGTGTGCATCCATACCTAAAGAAAATAGAGGATGTAGTTACAATCCGGTTTATTTTTGTCAGCCAACTGGACGCTAGTTGGAAACCCCCTTGCGAAGATGAGTCTCACACTCTTGATTGTTCATCTCGTTCCCCTCCATCGCTTGAGAGTAATGGCCTCTGAGGGGAGATAAGTTCTTTTTGGCCTGGTTGATTGTATGGGAGAAGTCTGGACAATGCTCGGGCGATTTTTTGTGGCAGGGGAATACTTGGTGATATTGTCTCATTTTCTTTGGCCTGCGGGACATGTGTATTGGGCTCCTGTGTGTGCCTGATACTTGGCTCAGGGGACTCAGATAAAGCACTAGGGATGGGAGTAGGGATTGTAGGTGTTTGAAGCTTCCTGAGAAATTAGCGGTTCTGCAAGGTGATCCTGCCCGATCCATCCACCCTGATTCAGTATTGGCGGTTAGGTAGTGTCTCGACAACCTGTTGTGTCCCACCGGTGATTGCTTTAACGTTGTATTGATACTATGTCTCCTTTTCTGAAGCAGAAGCAGGGTATGGGCCGTACGGTTGTACCTTTCTTTCAGGCAGGCATTATTACGTTTAGACAGGCTTTTCTCACGATTTTGAGCTGCAGCTATCCATTTTGCATGCGGCTTGTATAGCCTGGGTTGGGATGGTATGAAATCCCGTAGCCCGACGGTGTAGTAGAAGTTGTGCTGGGGATAGCCCAATGGTCTGGATGGGCATGTTCCTGTATTGAAGGATAGCCCTTCTGCTCTGTTATTATCTGGAGATCCTTGAGCTCTTGTGTTACTATGTACTATCCTTTTAGCAGATTTGACAGCTACCTCTGCTCGGCCATTGGATTGAGGATAGGCAACGTTCAGAAATTGTGGGAATTGTAGTGATTTGAACGGTGGACTACCATCAGTGCTGAGTTCCTCTGGAGCACTATAGGTCTGGAAAAATTGAGATTATTCTCGAGGCATCTGCATGTCCATAGCTTAAATGATAAAGAATGAGCCATCCAGTTAATCTATCAGCACAGACAAGGTATTGCTGACCTTTGACATGGAATAGATCCATAGACTATTTGCTGGAATGGCCAATCTGGCGATCGTGTGAGAGTGATTGTCTCTCGTGGTTGACTAGGAGCAATGTTTGAGCACACCACGCAATTGGACCTAACATTACGGATTGCAGCGTTCAATCCGGGCCAGTAGATGGACTCACTGGCACGGGCTTTCATGCCAACCACACCCTGGTGTGCTGAATGCAAGCTAAGCAATATGTTTTTTCGGTGTGAAGTTGGAATCACTATCGTTCTATACAATAAGACTTACCTCCCAATATTCGTAAAGTATATGTGTATATGTATACGTGAGATGTATACGTTTTTGGGAATACCTGCTATACTGCATTTATCAATTCCTTGTATTGGGGATCATTGCATCCTGCTGCATGCATGAGGTCTGGTGAGGTGACGCATTTGTTGTCGGTGGTTCCAAATGCCGCTGTTAAAGCAGTCGATGTCATGACATTGTCTATTTTATTAGACTCTAGAACGTCAGTTTGAGTGGGTTGGGTAGGAAATATGCTTAAGAGGGCGTGTACCATTGCGACTAGGTTGCAGTAAACGGCATCTGAGCCTCCGTGCCATTTCCCAGGGCAGTACTGGATGGTGGAACTATATCTTAATGTTTTTTCTTTCAATCGGAAAACTCGGGGATTTTGGATTTTGCTTAAATCCTTATCGCCGAATAACCCCTTTAGTGGTTCGTGGTCTGTAACCACTATGATACTAGGACAACCCATAATGAATATCCGACATTTTTCCAATGCTCATGCAATTGCTGCTGCTTTGCCTTCTGTTGGTGCATATCTGCGCTCAGTGTCGGTGCAAAATCTGCAGCCGGCAAATATTAGGCGCTATCCTTCTGGACAACAGATCGGAGCTTTCTCGATTGTGCATGGGCAATGTTTTTGTAAGAGAAACCCATTCCTTCTTTACTCCAGTCGGGAGCAAGGCATGTTATTCGATTTTTGTCACGGCACCCTTCCAAACTAGGTTGACTATGACCTGTTTGGAATGCTGAAACGCATCTTCCAGGCTCTGGTTCCATGTAAAATGTGAGTTTTGCTTTACAAGATCCCGGAAAGGTAGCATAAATGGACCTAATGAGTATGCCGAGGCTTGACCAAATCACGATCTTGCATCGGTGATCGTTTTTGGAACTGGGAAGTTCAATATTGCTTGTAGTATGGAACCAGAGGGAGTTATTTGGAGGCCTCCAAACTGTACTACGTCCTGACAAAATTGGAATTTGTCAGTGTTGAGAACGTTTCCATTTTTAGCACAGAAAAGCAAAAAATCGAAGGTATGATAAAATGCTTCGGTGATGTTGTAGTCATATAATAATGTGTATTCAACGATTTTGATCTTACGAGGGAATATTCTTTATTATTTCGTCATATCTGCATGTGTATGCCTCTTCAGATGCAAGATAGCCTTGAGGCATTCTGAGGTACATAAATCTTCCCCATTCCGTAATGAAAGTGGTAAGTGGCTGGGATTCTTTGTCTAATGATATTGAGTGGTACCGATCGACGGCGTCTAACACAGTTTTTTTTTTTTTGTTGTTTTAGGTGGTACCTGAAGTGCCAATAGGAACGGTGACACAGTATGAATTCATTGTTGGTAGTTTACGGTTCTGCGTGGTTTATCATTTTTTTTTTTTTTTTTTTTACCTGTGATGACCATTGTGCTGCACCAATCTGTGGGCATGCCAATAGATACTGGTGCTATTATTCCTCTTTCTACGTCTTTCCAAAGAGCCTGTTTTACTGATTCCTTGAAATGGAAAGGCACGAGAATTGGGCTGTGCCTGGCTTTAAGGATTGCGCCTTCTTTTAGATGTATGTGGGCGGCAGGACTGGACATAGGTGGGAATACTCCATCGCGTTTAAAAGCTGTATTAGCAAACTGCTGTAAGAGCCAATCTTTAAGTTTGCTAATATTTTCTTATGTCGCAGGAAAGGGAAATTTCTTTGGGCAAATTGGTAGTTGATCTATACTTTCATTAAGTTTGGGGTTGTAGTTTAACTTTTCATGAGCGTTTTTGACGGAGATGTATTGCATGGCAACATCAGCTTTGCTTGATATTGTTGCAAAATTGGGAAATTTTCATGTAACATTCCCACATCAATGCATCCTGCTTTGCTAAAATAAAGTCGCTCAATTTGTTCACATATATAGAGTGCTTATTTGGTAATTTTCCCTCCAATAATGAACTTAACTGGCAGCCAACCTCGACAAATGAGAGTGAGGCCTCCTACAGCGCAAACTATTTTCTCTGATGGTATCAGGTTGTCGTTCGTGTGTCCCATCATTAGTAAATGCTTTGCATACGAGGAGACATATGGATTCTCCACTGTCAGGGAAGACCTTAAGTGTAGTGCTCTTCATATCATTGATGTTTCTAGCTTGCCTGGAGTCCGTATTAGATGAAAACAGGATCGCCAATGCTTTTATTTCTACTATTTGGCTTCTGTTTATAGAAGTGTATGCGCCCGTTTTTTGGTTGAATGGCCAACGACAGTGTTCATGGGAGCTTCATCAGATTTGCAGCTTTTTATAGTTGCCTGATGTTTTCCCTTTTTTGCTTGGCAAAATCTCGCAAAATGGTTGGATTTTCCACAAGTGATGCATGTTTGACCCCATGCTGGATATGCTAGTTGGCGGGAGCTTGTTCCCAGAATGCCATGTTGGTGGCTACCACAATCCCTGCAAGCTTGGCAGGATTCTGTTTCATTGACAATGTTGTCACGGTACAAGGTATTAGCACGGATATTTCTCTTCTGTCTGCGGTAACTTGACATCCGAACAGTAGCCATGTCTGGGGTATTAGTCATTGTGGTTTGTTCCCGTAGAGCCGATTCAAATGCCTCGGCATGACAGACTTTCTGCTCAAGGGATTTCAGTACTCTGGATAGCAAATCTGTTTGGAGCGCGTCATTGGCTATGCCTCTGATGAGTTGGTCATTGATATATACATCGGAAAGATCGTATTCCCAAGAGGGACATAAAAAAATTGCAATAATTGCGAATAAGGTACTGCTGTACGGGTTCGTTTTCGCCTTGTGACATGGATGCAAAGGTGATGCGATGTACCATAGGATTTGATCGCTGTGTTACTAATGCCTTTATTATATTAAGTAACTTTTTGGAGTCAGTGAAAAAAAAATTCAGGTGGTTGTTGATTATAGCATTTTGGACTGATTCATCAGCGCAGTTGTATAGCTGGGTGTTAGTCTGCGATGTTGGTACATCCGTCATTTTTATAAATACTTCCCAATCAATTCGAAATTCCTGAATTGTTGGGGAGTCATTTCCAGATGGAGCTGAGGAAGCTTGGCTGCTGGTGCTTTAGCTGGGATCGTTTGGTTGGTGAGTTCCTATGCTTGCTTAAGGATAGATAGGGCTTCGCCCATCGCCTTGACTCCCAACTCTCTCGGCATAACTAGATCCATCATTTGCAAGTTCTCCTTTGTCAGCTTTTCACTTGCAAATATTGCTATGTAGTTCTTGGCCAAGCCGGCAGAGATTCCTACTTCAATGATCCTCAGGTTTCATGCTGTCTACAGCGCCATGTAGAGTTACAACCCTGTTTATTTTTGTCAGCCAACTGGATGCTAGTTGGAATCCTCCTTGCGAAGGTGAGTCTCACACTCTTGATTGTTCAGAGGACATCAAAGCTCTGAAACCCTCCCAGCCAATGAAACGGAATTACATCACATACTAGGAATGTTCACATACATGGGCCCAATCATAACAAGACTCTCCAAACACACTACCAACTTATGTGACCTTTTAAAAAGGACAACATATTCACCTGGACGAAGAGCCACAAAATGGTTTTTGAACACCCTGATTAGTGAAGGAATAGCGCTTGCATATTTTGACCCTACAAAGCTATCAATCATACAGGTGGATGCCTCTGGGGGTTGTACACCTACAAGAGGACAAACCTGTGGCATTTGCATCAAAATCACTGATACCAACCGATACCAACCGAGTAGAAATATGCTAATAAAGAACACGAAATGTTGGCAGTAGTGTTTGGATGTCAGAGCTTCCACACTTATATTTATGGGAAGTCCGTCACCAAGCCTCTGGAGATGATCAGCCAAAAAAGTCTGTTATCAGCACCACCTCGACTCTGTTGGAGATGTCACCATTGTATACCGCCCTGGTAAGAATATATGACAATGGAAAATGGTTTATCAAGGCTACAAAACAAAACCAAATGTGACCCTATAGACCTTGACCTCAGGATAGAGTTTGTGCAGTTCATTACCAACAAACTGTTGGAGTTGAGAAAAAGATCTAAGAATGACTCGGTACATCAGCTATAAGAGACCAGATACTCATCGATTGGCTCGACAGAGCAAAGGACATGTCAGTGCAACTACGAGCATTTATTCAGAGATGAGCTGTCACTAGAGGACTCCTTAGTGCTCAAGGGAGGAAGAATAATACCCAAGACTCTTCACACCAAGGTATGGAAAATGTATCCTATGAGCCAAAACGTGTATACTGGTTGGGAATTAATGATAACATTGAAAACATCATTAAAGAGTACAACGATACAAGATCCCTTCCAGGCCATTGCAGACAGTCAGAACAGAACTTTTCCACTTCGAAGGCGAAACATACCTGATAGTGACTGACCATTATTAAAAGTTTCCATTTGTGCGCAAGATGCATATGTGCACAAGCCAAGGAGTAATAGGTGCCCTGAAATCAGTATTTGAGAAACATGACCTCTCGGGACGTGTGACAAGTGACAATGGCCCTCAATATGACAGCATAGAATTCAAGCTATTCGCCAAAGACTGGGGTTTTACACATGTCACCTCCTCGTCAAGATGTGCCCAATCCAACGGTTTCATTGAAAGAATGGCGCAAACAATAAAAAATACAATAAAGAAGCTGAAAGACAGCAACATGGATCTACTATGCATGAAAACCACATCCATAGACCACAGGCTACCAAGCCGTACTGAGTCACTATACTCTAAAGTGATTAGAGAAAATTTACCAGTGAGAATCCGGAATATGAAACCAGAGAAGGACAAAATGCATGAAAGACTGCAAGAGCGCCACGAAGAACAGAAAACATACTACTACTGTGGTGGTAGTAAAACTACAACCCTCTATAATGGCCAAAGTATGATATGCAAAACCAGCAGACAAGCACAAGGGAAAAGGCCGTGATTACAGGAATATGCACAGATCCTACAATGTCGAGATCCTACAATGTATCAACAAATAATGGCAGCACCATAAGAAGGAAACGACGCCACCTATGTCAGATGCCTCACACAATGACAGAAAAATGTGAACCAGCAGAAAACAACACCGGTGGCATCCCTGAGAAAAGAACATCCTCAGGGAGGCGCATAAAAACACCATCACACTACAAAGACTTTGAGCTAACCAACAGAACTGCTAGTAGTGAGGACTAGCAGAGTTAGTGACATACTAGCAACCTCTCCCCACCAAACCTAAGAAAAAACACTAAAACACAAACACACAGAGACAAAGACACCCAACATTATCATTGCACCCCGTACAAGACACTAACCAAAACAAAGGTGATGTAATACTTCTATCAACATCATGTTAATACTGACCGTCGCCTGACTACAAACACGACCCCATTCTCAAGTGCTGATTAGTTCCCGTGTTTAGCTAGTGTTAGCACGTGGAAAATAAAGATTAAATAAAATCCAAGAGCAATATCTTTTCACCTTTCTCTTTCATTTTTCCTCCGGTCTCTTGGCTCTTTTCTCATCAGTTCGTCATTGTAGATACATGCATATGCTGTGGAAAATTTATCCCGGTTATAGGTAACAGAATCAATAAAAGCAACAACGGCTTGAAAGTTTAGAGCAGACAATTCTCTCTTTTAGGTAGAAGAATAAAGACTTTATAGTTTTATCAGGAGTTGGAAAACATTTGTAATTTTTCCTCTCAGTTCATCAGACACTGTGAACCTGTGAATTTTCTTTTTCTTTAATCCTCGCAGTATCAAGCTTTAAATTCACAATGCGTTGACATTCTTCAGCTCTGGAGAGTTAATTTTGGATCCCTTTCCAGTTTAGAAAGTATTCTAGATCTAATCTCTGCATCCTTGTTAGATGTTCAACCCCGAATAAGGATTTAATTAAGCATTTAAACCGATCAGGAGTCAGTTCATTCAATTTAAAGTTTTCACATTCCTGATTTATGAATCCTGCGTACGTGACAAAATCTTCTTTGTCGGATTCCACTAAATTGACACATTGCCAACGTATATTAAACAGCGAACTCCGGTCTCCAAATATTTTCGATAGTGTTAGGACAGTCCCATCAAAAGTCCTGGCTTCTTCGACAAAATATAGTTTACATATGTTTCGTGTTTAGCAGGGGATAATTTCCTCAACAATAATCAAACTTTTTCTCATCACTCCAATGCGCACAATCCGTTTTAAAGATTCCTTCACATCTTCTATAGTATGATGGGAAAGTTATTCCTTCATCTGGATTATCACAGAAACTTGGTGATTGAATTAGTGACAGCATCAGGAGTAAACGAATCTGAAGTTTTTGTTTCCATCATTTTAGGGAACAACTCAAAAAACCTTTGTTGCTATAATTGTAATTGCTGTTCATGGTGATGTTCATGTTGCTGTAATTGTGTTGCAACATTTAATTTTTAACCAATCACGTATTTTTATTGCAAGATTAAGTTTTCCCGCGTTTCCGTGGGAACCTACCATTTTTTCTTAAAAGAGGCGACTTTTCACAAGTCGTCAGTTAAATCCCGTACCAATTCCAGCCGTCAATACAACTCCACGATCTAGTTCAACGCACACACAGACACAGGATTTCGTAATATAAACTTACATTTTATCTCTGTGACTTTGCCAAGTCCAATCAACCAGAACTCTGTTGATTCAAACCATTCTATAACACAACACATTTTAATTAATTGTATTCTTGTGTTATTTATTCTTAACATGCAAACTTGCTCTAATATTGATTTCTGAACATTTTTCTCTCAAGAGAACTATACATTGAACACAATTTTATTGCATGTTTGTTCTTGTTTGTTATTTCAATATATATTTATTGATTAACAATTTGGAGTTATTGTTGTTTACTTGCATCCTGTACGTTGGAAATATCGTTAATATACATAGTATTGGTCCATCTACCACCAGCCATTACACTCTGCCTTCATGGCATTCACATACAGCATACAGAATGAATCGGAAAGAGATCTAATTGCGACGGAGTATAACAGATATCCATTCGTACAGCCATTCACCATAAAACACATACTGACAAACTGCAGTAATTTTAATTCAATCAGCTTAAAATAGTAACAACCATAAAAGAAATTTTTCAAAATACTGATTCAATTTACATATATTCTGTTTCTAGAAGAAATTAAACTGATTTCAAAAATATAATTTTAAAAATATATATAATCATAAGTAACTGCAGTCTTATATAAGATAATTTTTTAACTTTTTAAATAATTTCGGCATTAAATGACCCAAAAACCAAACCAAACCAATCCGTATCCCGTCGCAGCCAAGATGCATCTGATTAAAGTGTGGTATCTGTTCCAGCCAGCCCTCTCTAGCAGCAGCTCCAGCCAATTTTCATCAGCAACAGCAGCAACAATATTCAAGACAACACTCATGAAGAGCACAGACTACAAAAACTGCCCTTTTCAGGACAACACTCTTCTATATGAATATGCAAGGTGAATTGTCATCATATTTTGTCAATGTATTTTTTTTAACGACAATAAACTTAGCAATATATATATTTTTTACTCATGTCTTCGTTTTAGTTTTCTCTCATTCAATATTTGTTTGTGGGCTAGCTATCATCTTTAGGAGAAAGGGGACGTAATGTTTTGGCCGACAGCAAAGAGAGACCGACCAATCCTACATATGCCCGAAATAAAACAGTATTGTGATTTTTTTTTAAAATAACAACAATAGTAACAATTAAGTAAAAGAGAAAATGTGTCCTTAGAAGTGTTGAAAAAGCTTTGAAAAAAGTATAGAGATATAAGTACAGGAAAACAAATGTCCATGTATGTACAGATATGTGTGTGCATAATATATGTTGGTGTGAAGATATATATCTTTACATATAATACCACACACACACACACATATATACATATATATATATATATATATATATATATATATATAAGTTTTGTTTTGTGTGTGTAACAATTGAGGGGAAGTGTGCAAAAGACCCCATTCACATCTACACAAAAAAAAGCAAACTCACTGACAAACTGCTTCTTTCCCTCTCTCTGTGTGAGTTGGCGAAGGAGGGTGCAGTGATCTACAAAGAGAACCTCTCCCTAGTGGAATACAGTTCACAGTAAGAGCTAAATTGTATCGAATCTCAGAATTTTGACATTTAGTTATTGTGCTTTGGGAACTTTTGCAGAAAAAAAATGGTTTGTAAATATTTAACATTTATGAGGATAAAATACAGATATCTTTCCTGAGGTGTTTATAAAGGTGATCGGTAAAAATGGCAGCGGTAAAAATGGCAGCGGAAAATGGCAAGGTAAAAATGGCAACGGTAAAAATGGCAAAAGTGGATAAATAGGTAAAAATGGCAAAAGTGGATAAATAGGAAAAAATGGCAATTCGACAACAGAAAATTATGACCGTTCGAGAAGGATGGGTCTGGGGCTCCCATCCCTCTAGTTTAAAATAGGGCTAAGTACCCCGCCACCTCAATATTCTAAAATAAATATTTTTAAATAGATATTTACTCTAGTGGGGGGGGGGCTAGGCTCCTTCTCCTCTTGTTTTAAATAGGGGCTAAGTTCCCACTCCTAGTATTAAAAACATTTTTTTAAAATTTTCGATGACGATTTTTAGAAGTTTTATTTATATATATATATATATATATATATATATATATATATATATATATATATATATATATTAGTGTTGGGACGATTAATCGGAAAAATCGCAAAGGCGAAGGTTAGGAATCCCATTCAAAGATTTCGCATTGACTCTCACAGTCTAATTTAATTATTTTATTGGTAAATTATAGTTTTAAACGAAGTAAATATTTTAGAGTTCACTCAGCCTATTCCCTCAGCAAACCTTTTGAATTTCTGTTCACACCTATTTGCTAAATGTCTATATGACGCCTCTCAGAGACTTCACACTTGAGTATTAAAAGATTGAAAACGCATCAGACAAGATTTTAAATTTTACTGGCACCAGTCTGACCCTGTTGTTGTCTGATAACCTCTGAAATAATTAAGGTTTTATTGGGTTTTTTGGGTTTTTTCTTTTCGGTTTCATCAGGTGGACCTATAATTGTTTTTTCCCCAAGTTTTTCAGTGTGTTCAGACGTAATCGCCTAAAAAGTAAAATCTCATGGGAGGGGGAAGCTTTAGCTGAATATTCTTTTTACTTTGACAAACTTCTCATGTTTTTCCATTATGTATTATATCCAAGATTTTAATAAACTCATTGTGAGATATTCATCTATATTTTTTCCTTTTGCCATTTTTTCTTATTTATCCATTTTTGCCATTTTTACCGTTGCCATTTTTACCTATTTATCCACTTTTGCCATTTTTACCGTTGCCATTTTTACCCTGCCATTTTTTCCGTTGTCATTTTTACCGCTGCCATTTTTACCTAAATTCGTTTATAAATTGTACACTGTTCAATTATTAACATTAACAACGAAATATTTTAAATTACAAAATTATACTCAGATTAAACGAAAATTACTTACAATATAATATATATTACTTATAATTCATTCCTTCTTGCCATCAATTTTGACAGCACAGGCACAATACACACACACATACACACACACACACGTATATATATATATATATATATATATATATATATATATATATATATATATATATATAGGGACCTCCACTAAAAAAATGTTCGATGCCTACAGTTTAAAATGAATTTTTAAAAAATAAAAAATCTTTCTTGAAGCTTTTATTTTAGTTTTAATTTCAAGCTAATAGATTATATCTAATATTTCCAATAAGTAAATTAATTTGCTGTATTTCAAAAAGTAATTTAAATTGACTGGCAAAAGGTTTTTTTTCCTTTTATCTACAATAACTGATCAGCGCCCTGTTTTAATCATCTTTCATTTTAATGTAATTCTTTTTTAAAAAAATCTTCCAAAAAAAATACTTTTCTGAAACTTTATTTAGGAATATTAGCTGTATTAATATAATTAATCTGATTCGAAAAAAAAACATTATTTACTTTAAGTTAAAAATAATGCAGAAATGCCTTTTTAAGATAAACAGTAGTTGTGTTTTTAACGGTAGCCATGATTGATGAGCAATGAAAAGAGCTGATAAAGTTTCTGACACCATCATTGTTGTTCTACAGAGACTTTATCTGTTAAAATATAATTTAAGAAAATGATGAATGAGAATTTTTAAGTGAACAGTAATCTTAAAAATGTTGGAAAATATTCTCCATTATCTAATTTTAAAAATGTTGACTTTAAATTTACTATAGTCATCACTCTTATTTTCTGATAATGTTGTGTATAGAATCGGATGACTACTAATAAGTAATTAGTAGTCACTCGTGTCTACGCAAAATAGTCCATTTTGATATGTCGCTACACCTCCCGGAAATGAAGAGGTTTTTTACCCTTTGCTGATTTTTGACTTCTCCGAACAATAGCATGTGGTTGTTACCTAGTTCTTTTTATTGGGGATCTAGCTCTAGGCTCATCTTCAATCTGATCTTCCAACGCCATGTCAGATACATGCAAATAGTTTCTTTACTACTATGTTTGCTCTTTCCATCAGAAGCACTCATGCTTTCTTCCCTTTCAGGTTCCTCCTCCTCTTCTCTCTCGCCTTCTTCATCATCAATTCTAAGACTTATTTGATCAGAATGAGCCAATAAATTCTGTCCATTTGTTGCTGTTAAAGCTGTATTATGTCCCTTAAGTGCAATAAAGTTTGCCTTTTCAGGACTTGATTTTCTGTCTTTTTTTCACATTTTTTCATTTAACCACCATAGAGAAATTTCCCTGCCTCCTATGATTGATGCTTGACTTCGCGAGAGCGTCCTACAGTGCCTTCTTGGCTTCATGTTTTCCACTGACTTTAGGTGGAGCAGCTACATTGAATCAGTAACTGCTTCTATTGCAAGAAAAGTTGGTTCTCTGTGTTGTGCCAGAAGAGTTCATCCTATACGTCTACCATATGTCCATGCATGGAATATTGTTGCCATATATGGACAAAATCCAAAGAAGGATCTGCAATGTAGTTGGTACTGACTTGGCATCTTGACTTCAGTCACTTTCTCACAGACTAATGACTTCCTTTTTATATGCTTCCTTGATAACTACAATCTTCAAAAATTTAAATGCAGCATCAATCTTCATCTTCTGATGCATTGTTACGAATGCAGATAACCCAAACACGCATACACACATATATTATGGTTAATCTCCGCTTGACAACAGAAGAGGTCACGTGGGAGTCTCGAGACATTTTGGGGAAGCAAGTCAAGAGGTTAACTGACCCAGTTACCAGTAGCAACAGACGTTTAGACAGTGGACTGACGAAAGGTCATGAAGCAGCAGGAACTGGAATTCGCGCCCAAATGCAGGACACGTGGGAATTAGAAAATTACTTGGTAGTCAGTTGCTGTCTTGTTTTTGAAGGAGCAAGACTCAAAATCGAAGCGCTGATAACTTATGAACGGAAAGATGAGACTCATTTTGGCAATGATGGAACTTGTCCGATTCATCATAAGCAACTCCGGATAAGAAATATAAGGATATATATTTCTGTTCGTTAACTCCAAATTGAAGAAGATAAATCGAGTTATTTATCACAGAAGACGCAAGGAAATTTGTACGCTGAGAATACAGCCTGTGTTTGAAGAAAGAAAGAGAAACCAGAGAGAGGAAGAAAGAATATATCTCTGTTGCAGCCAGACCGTGTTTGAAGCTGAACTGGGTAAAGAAGAAGAAAGAAAAGAAAAGAGAAGACCAGAGAGGAGGAAGAAAGTATATATCTCTGTTGTGTTGCAGCCGGACCGTATGTGAAATTGAATTTGTGTAAAGAAAAAGAAAGAAAGAAAGAAAAGAGGAAATGTGAGAGAGAAAAGAAAGGACAATGAGTAAGAGAGAGAACTGAATATAAAGATAAGTAACTATATATTTTGGACCCGTGTTAGAAAGATACACATGCATACATAAATTTTATGTTCTCACAAACACTTTTCCACATGTCAAAATAGTAATATGTAAATCCTATCCCATCACTTTTTTTTTTTTTTTTGGTTATGCGTTGATTTCTGCATTCGTAGTTATTCATACTTATTTTTTCTTCGGGTTCAGTCGAATCCACTTGGATTTGGGCATATTTTGGTATCCCAACATAAGTCTTGGGGTTCTGGTCGTCGGATGCTTTACTCATGCTTATATTTTTATTTTATTTTAATTAATTTAAAATTCTTATACCAAAATTTATTACGCCTTATTGTTCATCCTTGAATTGTGGATCAGTATTTGTGTTGAAACCGAAGCGAACCTGGGAAAAGATTACTGTTTGATTATCTCAATCGAACAGTATTCGTTAAAATATTTTTGTTTACTAATTGTCCATTTGTCATGGTCTGGGAGAGATAGCCCGTATCTCTCCATAGACGTGATAATCTATATATCTCCTGGTCGGCGTATGATTGCATGATAAATTATTCGTCGAGTAGGGCATATGACATGCATTGATCCCCGTTCTTCTTTTTATCCTTTCCTCACCCCTATACCCAGTCTTTTCTCTTCCTTTCATTCTCTGTAACCCCCTGGGACTAGTGGCACTCCCATTTTGCTTGGGATAAAATGCTTAAAAAATATATCAATCATTCTTTGTTATTGTTTTGTAAATATAATTTTTTTAGTAAATTAACAAATCGGAATTTTGCAATGACAAACATCCTTTCTTATTATGTCTTACCAATGAAAATTAAATGAAAATACTTAATAATAATAAAAAAAAAACAAGATTTCAAGAATAAACAGATATGTACTCTCAAAATTTTCAGCTTATTTTTTAAGGAATGCTCTCTTTATAGTAGCAGCAGGAACCAGCCCCAATCCAAAACAACCAAGCACATCTGGGGGAAAGAGATTAATTGAGTAGCAGAAACACAAAAACAGATAAAGTAAAGATTTGTTTCTCTAAAAGTCAGAAGTGTAATTATTTAGTATTTACTTTTTAATATTTATTGTTTTAAAAACTTTATTTTAAAACACGAATATGTTCAGCGGGTTATTTAAATAACCCGCTGAACTGTTGGAAATAAATAAATTGTTATTAAATATTTCTGTCCTTATTAGCTTAGTTTCATTACCAACTTTCATAACGCCGTAAGGTTAAAAAAAAGTATACACTGGCAAAATAATGAGGTGTTAGTTACTGTGCCTAAAAAAATGAATTGTTAGTCAGTTCTCTGGAGAATAAGTTAATGTTTAATGCAAGTATGGAATTAACACATTAATTCCATCTACATTTTACGCGCGCGCGAGTTTTCCTCCCTTCCTTTCACACTCGTGCGTGTGTGCGCGCGGTTTGCACCCCTTCCTTCCTCTCGCAGCTAGACGTAGCAGTAATCTGGAGGAGGAACTTCGCTAGCTCCTACTGATGAAGTCAGCCTAACAGATTTTGAATTTTTTCCCGCGCGTTTGTCGGCGTCTCAAACGAACAGCGTTTGCAAGCCAGCTGCCTCCCGACTTTCGACCTAACTAGACGGGCAACTCATTTATTCCGTGCCCTTAACCCATATGCGGGCCGGAATATCTTAATTTCAACAATGTCGACCTCACACTGTACCAAGACTTCTTCTCGTCTTGAAGCTGCCCGCAGGTCAGACCTTCTCCGTTTTCGACCAGAAGACGTTCGAGACACACGACACAGTCGTGAGCAAAACTTCGTATTCAACAAGTGGCTTATTTTTATCCCTCGTCAGTCAACCTTAAATACAGACAGGGATCTCTTACTGACGAACAGATATTCTTCGTCCCTTCTGGACTCGCCATAAGTAACTTCTCATAGATGATGCAACCAACTGCAAATAACTCTTCGTCCTTTTGGCTAGACGTCCACAGCAATCCGTTAAAGTTTTCAACAGTTAATTCAAGGCTCGACCAAACTCTGAGACGACTGAACTTTCTCTCTACTCTGAACCTGAACATAAAAAAAGATAAAATCACACACACTTACAACGCCAAAAATCCACAGTGAGTACTCCTTTCTATCTGTGCGCACCTACACCTCTGTTAACGAGTTCCTTTTTCCAGAACCTTATAAAAGACCTTTTTTTCCCGCCTTGTTCATCTTGCTTTCCAATTTTGGCGCGGAACATTTTCTTTAATCTCGTACCAAGAGATACCTACTTGTTGTTTCCATCTAATAAAAATGACACATGTTTTACATCCAGACGCCTTTGTCATTTTATTCCGGCTATCTCTTTGTTTATAATTTATGCACTCGTTGATTGACCCCTTTCCTCTCACTGTTCATTCATGCATTTTTCTTTTTATACATTGTTTGTGGACTCGGTAGTTTAGTGTAGTGTCTGGCACAAGGCCACTTTGTAATAAACCAGCACTTCACGCTGCCGGGTCTGCAACACAAGTATCAGGAGTGGACATTTTTTATAAAATTTTAATGATTTTTAATACAAATGTTCAGGTATTTTTTATTACGACCATTGCTATGGATTAAATTTTAGATTATTATATTGAATATAAGAATGAAATAAAAGTGATAAGCAGAAAAATGTATAAGAAAAAAGCGATAGTAAATTTTAAAAATTGAATTTAAGAAAAGATTTAAACAATCATTGGCTGTATAGGGTACACTTCCGTAATTATTTACTTCTATTTTTTCATTATAAGATGCGAATGGGTCACGAATGTGTCTAGCTAAGTTTGGAATAGTTAAAAAATTATCAACCAAAAAAGGTTGAAAACTTTTTAACTATCACAACCCCACTTTCAATCCCAATTTCTATTACAACCCCACTTTCAGTCTTGTGCTAAATTGTATCGTAGTACATCTTTTCCTTTATCTCTTTGCGTAGTAATAGTCGTAGTACAGTTCTCTATGTCCGGAATAGCAACCGGGTTTGCTAGGCATATAGCCCACCCATGTTCGCCAGTTGTTCTCTATTTATACTTGTTTATCTAATTTGCATACAATATTACACCTCCCTGAATCAGAGAAGTCGTATACCCTTGTTTTTTTTCTTTTACTATTCCTGATTACTTTCGTATTGTGCTGTCTTTCCTCTTGTTTTTCTTGTTTTCTCTTTAATGGTGACTCGGTCTCTCTTCATTTTCTTCATCATGTTTGGCTGTCTTTCATTCTCACTTTCTTCCATTTCCGGTTCTGTTCTACTTTTGTAACTTTCTGTCTCTTTTTGCTCTTGATCTTCCATTTCTATGTCATTCAGTTCGTTTCTGCTTCTGAACTGAACTGCATGTGCCAGTATATGTTGTCCCTTTTTTCAAGTATAGCTGTGTTATGTCCTCTTTGAATCATTAGCCTCTTTATACTTTCTATACCATACCTTTTCTTTCATTGCAAAAGATATGGTTATGTGGGTTCTGATTTGTCTTCTCATTAATGCCAAAATACTCAGCTTTCTTCTCGCATGTGGAATGGATCTATAACTGACGAGTATTTTTGGTAGATACGCTTCTATTCTTTCATTAATTGGTGAGAATGCTTTTATTCTCATTTCTACCATTCTTTCCGCAATACCATTAGATTGTGAGTGATATGGTGATGTCTTCTATGGGATGCATCCAGTCTGTTTTAACCACACACATAAGTTCTCATCGCAAAATTCGGGTGCATTGTCAATGACTATTGTTTGGGGTACTCCATTCCTTGAAAATATATTTCTTAGTACTTATTTTATTGTGGTGGCTTTTCTGTCTTTTACTTTGACAACTTCTTGCCACCCTGAATATGAGTCCACTAATATTAAGAACAATCTTTGATATGTGCGTGATCCCATGGCTCTGCTTCCGTGGACCATGAGTGAATTTTTGCTTGCTTAAAGTTTGTTTGTTTTTTTTTCTGCACATTTTGGGCATCTCTTTATGTATTCCTCTACATCTTTAGAATATCTTGGCCTCCAGTCTTGTAACTGTAGTCTTCTTTGTGTTGCTGTTATGCCACAATGCACGTCATCATGTACTCCTTTTAATATGTCCTCTCTCAGTATTTGTGGAGCTACTCTTATATCCCCACTGCATATTATGACATTTTCTATAATTAGTTTGTGCTTCGTTTCTTTAAAGGGTCACTCTGCCATCGAACAATTTCTCCATATATTATTCTGTTTAATATTGGGTCTTGCTTTGTTTCTATTTTGAGTCTATTTAGAGGAACAACATCCATTTCTACCCAGTGCATTATCTTCAGTATTTTCCTGTTTTTCTTCTGTTTCACTCTTGAACTGTAAAGCGTCTACGATAGTATTCCCTTTTACATATGCTATGTCAAAATCGAATGTCATGATTTTTACAATTCATCTTAAAATTCTTGACGATGTGATTTTGGCAGTTCTTTTCTCGTGTTCCATACAATCGCTAGTGCTTCTTTTTCATAATTCGAATAGTTAGTTTCTGCTGACGTTAACCTTCTTGATATGTACATGATTGGGTGTTCTTCTTGTGATAGGATAGCAGCAATCGCCTTTTCACTCGCGTATATAGCATTACTTCTTTTTGTGAATAAAAAAAAATTATTATTGGTTTGTTTGTTGCAGAATTTATGCTAAGTAAGATGTGTCAGAAGGTGAAATTGTGTGAAGGCCTAAAATGTGCGTGTACATTATGCATTTATCCACAACAAATAAATTAAACGAACATATAAAGACAATACAACTTGAAGAAATCAAGGAAAAAAACAACGTAGTTATAGATTTCAACAACAACATGAATTTATATATATATTTGACATACACAAAGTGATGATAGGTTGCTTGTTAAACGTGGCAAGTGAGATAAGATTGCAAAGAATGTCCATGCAGAGATTTGGTGAATGAATGTTGATGGTTTAAGTTTGTTTGTGAAATTAAAACAGTTTGATTTCTGCAAGGTAAAATGTCAATCGTGTGAGTTCAAATAATAGTGTGTATGTGTGTGACAATTGTAAGTGTTGATTCAATTCATGAAGAGTTGTGTCCCTTTGACTGATATGCTAAAGTTGATTAAATGTACAATTACTATTTCGTAGTGCTAATGTCACTTTTTTAGTAAATTGTAAGTTAAGTTTCTTCACGCGGCAATAGTACTTCGAGTTGTGTTGAGTTGATGAGAGGCTGACACGCGTGGAGTCTGCTGACATATCTCGAAACTCAGTGTCTGACTGACTTGAATTAAGTCGAGCAATTCTCTTTTATAAATTTTTGGGTTTTCAAATAAGCTCCAGACAAGTGCGCGGGAAAAAAGGATTTGTCTCAACTTGCTACATTTTTGTGTCCTTTTAACCAATGGGAAGTTGAGTTTGGAAAAGTGAAGTGATGATTGGTTAAAGGTTAATTTGGGGAAGAGTGCCTCTTCCCGTAGGGGGGTGACAGGCAAGTATGGAGGATTCCATATGTTCCTCAGTATTTTCTTTAGTGTTTCAAAAGCGATAGTTTGCTTTTGTGTCCAGTTAAATTCATTGTTTGTTTTTTGTTTTTTGTTTTTTGTTTTTTGCATAATTTTGTAAATGGTTCTATTTCGCTGTATTTATATTTTTGTGGTATTTACGATAAAAATCTATTAGCCCCCAAAAGAATTCTAATTCTTTTTTATTTGTTGGAGCAGCAGCTATTTCTGTTTTCTTCTTCATTAGTGTATCGTTGGGTGATATGCCTTCTTTTGATATTTGATATCCTAAATATGATATCTTCTTACAGTCAACATTATACTTATCTTTGTTTACAGTCATGCCTGCCTTTTTAATCTCACAAAAATTTGCTGTTTTATATTTTAATTTTGCTTTATTTCTTGCCTCTACACATATATCATCCTGGTATATTATTATATTTCTTATTTTTTCTAAAAGCTTTTTCAATTGCTTTTTGAAAAATATGACCTCCAAGACGAGTCCATCTTAGTAAGCCTATAGGGGTGTTTATCGTGGTGATTTCCTTGAATTTCTCGTCAATTTGTATTTGGTTGTATGCTGCCTTGAGATCAATTTTTGCAAAGTGTTCCATTTCTTACTAACTCATAACTAGCAGTTTCGATATTTGGCAAAGGAAAAGAGTCTGAGCATGTCTTGCCCCTATCTTGTAATCACCACAAATCCTTAAATCTCACTCAGCTTTCTTTATTGCTACTAACCTTGACACCCAGTTGCTACCACCTTGAGTTACTCTTTCTAGTATGCATTTTTGTATCATTTCATTTGGCTACTACCAAAGGTAGGATATGAATTGGAACTTTTCTTGACTAAATATTTTCTTTTAGTCGAATGCTTGCTTTATAGCCTTTCAATAATCCTATTTCATTTTCTTCTGCTTCCATGGAATTGATTAGTCTTGCTGTATACATCAATTTTTCAACACATCAATCTTTTAACACATCAGTTCTCCGTGATCTTTTTCACATTCTTCAACTGTAATGGGAATTATTTCAAAACACTTGCCGGTTTCAAAATTGCTTTGAAATATACCCATTATTTTATAGTCATTCAATCAAATTGCTTTAATTGGATGCTGCTTTTTAAAAATTTAGGTCGTCCTAATTTTATCCAGAAAGTTTTTGATATCAATGTGGCGTCACTGCCTGTATCAACTTGCATGTTAAATATTTGTCCATTTATCATTATTTTTTCTCTAGTTCTTTTTTGTGTATCCATTGTAAATATTTCAGCTTCTTCTTCAGAGGAGGAAGAGTTTGTACCGTTTGTACTCTTTCTATCCAGTTACCTTGATCTATCCACTATCCCTCTCCTCATCCTTTCTTCTATCACTCCTATCTGCTCTCGCTCCAAATCTTCTGCACCCCCCCCCCCGCATCCTAGTGGCTTCACGCCTTGCTCGGGGCGTAATGCTTAAAAAAAAAAAAGAATGAAAAGACTGTTTTGAGATAATGGTTGCTGTACTCAAAGATGAACAAAACTCTTTATTGTCGCCTCTTCCTGAAGACAGAGTAACACAAGTCTAGCAAGAAATCCAGGATTTCAAAAGTTCTGGAAGCTTAATTCAAACATGCCTGAACATAAAATTCTGACTAAACAGAACCTGCTTTTTAGAGGTCATTGAGAAGATGTATATGGTTCCAAAAGGTCACTTTATAAAACTTGTTGAACTTATGAGCAAGAATGATCCTGTTCTTGGAAAGCATTAGTTGAAAGTAAATGATAACCGGCGGTACTTATCACTGAAAATCCCAAATAAATTCATTCATATCTTGGGAAACCACGTAAAGGAAACTATATTGGATCAAATTTGAAAAGCCAATTATTTTGCAATCATACTATACAGCACGCCGAACATTTCTCATACTGATCAGATGAATTTCATTTGTCGATATGTCGTTGAAGACAAAGAAGTGGAGGTGCGGCAATTATTTCTTGGTTTTATCACTGAGAATGGGAAGGCAGCTTATGATATCAAGATGATGATTTTGGATCTACTGGAGAAAGAGAAAATTGATTTCAAAAAATGTAGAGGGATAAGATTTGACAATGCGACTAGTATGGCTGGAGTTCATGATGGTGTTCAATGTCTACGAAACGTAAATGGGAAAGCTAAATTTGTACCATATTCTAATCATAGTCTGAATTTATGAGGTGTTTATGCCTCAGCCGTGAATGCAAGTGGTATTACATTTTTCGGAGTGATTGAGAGACTCTATACATTTTTCTCCTATTTCAATCGCCGGTGAAAAGTTTTATCTTCGTATGTGAAGGCTATGATGAAGTGTTTGGTGACCATCCATTGGAGTGCACGTTACGAAGCTATTGGTGCAGTGAAAACTGGATTTTAAAGAGTGGTTCAGGTACTCGTTTCATTAACCTCAGCTTCAGAAAATCTTCAAATGAGAGGGGATGCGTAAATCATTTTGCTTTCAATTGAAAACTTCTCCTTCATGTCACATTTGTTTTACTGGGAAGAAATTCTGAGATAAATAAATCTCATCCAAAAGAATCTTCAACAACCTGGTATTGGTTTGGATGTGCGTATGTAACCCACATGGATGTGACCAGCATTTTCTTTAACACCAGACCTATCGCTGTTTTGGAGTGTCTGAATCGGTTAATCAGAGTAAAGGAAAATGTGACGAAATAGAAAAGCAGATTAGAAGAAAGAGAAAGCTACATGGGGAAAAGGAAAATGATGCATGTCAAACACTTGTGCAGGAAGTAAACATAAATCTTTACGAATGTCATGATGACTTGTAAATTAACTGGAAACACGAATGTCTTCGCTGGATTATCGTCGCAAGCAATCCTGGAAAATACTGAAGGCGAGTTGGAGCGAATTTTTTTTAATTCTCGGTAGCGAATACGGTGCTGACTTAGACGTATCTAAGTTACCTTTGGAAGTTCTCCGATTTCGAGATTTTTTAGCGGCATAGTGAAGCATGACATGACCATGATGACCAAATCACAAATCATCGGCTATCGAATGGCTGAGATGGATTTATCGATGGTAAGTTCAAGAAACAGTACCAAATATTGTGACTGCTCTACGGCTGTTTTTGACACTCACAGTTTCTGTTGCTATTGCAGAGAAAATCTTCTCAAAAATCATTAAATGTCACTTGAGATCGAGTATGTCGCAAGATCGCTTATCTAATTTGTCTCGCATTTCAATTAAACATGAAACTGTGGAAAGATAGATTTTGACCAAGACTTTGATTAGTAAATTTGTTTCTCCAAAAGCTCGAAAGGTTAAAATTTGTGCAGCTAATTTTTGAATCTCTTGTTTTTCAAGTACTAATCAATGCCATTAAGGATATTTCATTTATATTCTTCCCCCAAAAGAGGGCACCATTATGCCCCGAGTGGCACTTTGCTTTGGTACGCCCCTGATTGGAAATATTGGAGGCCATCTACGTTAAAACAAAGCAACCCACACTCTAAATATCGACATTGTCGGGCCATTACCGCCAACACGAAAAGAATCAGAACAGTATATCAGCTCTTATCGATATTTACTTACTTGTATAGATCATGTGACAAGCTGAATTGAAGTCCAACCTATGATAAAGATCACTGCAAAAATCAGTAGCCTAAGCTTTCATTGCTGCATGGATATCACGATTTGGCATACCATTATACATTGTTACCGATCATGTTTGAAAGTGAATTATTCCAAGAATTAGCAAAAGATTTAAACAACAGCATATCACCCACAAAGTAATGAATTGATAGAAAGAGCACATCGCACATTAAAAAACAGCAATAATAGCTTGAAAGGAATCTTGGCTAACCGCCATACCCATTGTACTTTTAGGAATTCGTAGTACTTCAAATGAATCTAATTTTGCACCATTCACGGTCGTTAATGGAGCACCGATACTAATCCCTTAACAATTAGTTATCAATGCAAATATTAAAGATATTGCCCCTGTACAGGAAGAGTATATAAAAGATTTATGTAAATCTATGTCGCAATTAGACATGTTAAATGATGACAGAAAACATCATATTACACGAACAAACACTTTCATACCAAATTCTTTACATACTTGCGATAAAGTATGGTTTTGAGTAGATCAAGTACAAAAACTTTTGGGAGCACCTTATACAGACCCTTACAAAGTTTTACAACATTTGCCAAAGCATCTTAATAGATTTAAATAATGACGTACATACACAAGTATCAATAAACAGACTAAAACCAAATATAGAACCATCTGCACAACGACGTAAAAATAGTGCCAAATTACAGACAAAATCAAATAAATACACAGATATTTTACTACCAGTATGTTTGATGAAAATAGTACAAGCAGTAATACCAAATCGTACACATCTAATGCAGGTAGATGTGTCACATGGAAAAAACAGTTTGAAGTAAAACTTAAGTAAAAAAAAAAAAGAAACAGATAAGTTACCAATTATAGTAGTAGGACAGAATCGTACCAAAATTTTATTCATTCCATGTCTAAAGGAGGACTGTGGAATAGGATTAGGTAGTAGTAACACCCTATAGAATTGTACACTTTCCTTTTCACTAAGAGAGTGACAAAGAAAACTCTCACTCTCTTCCCTATTACATATATTTCCTTTCCTTCCTTCTATTGTTCCTATCCTCGATAAATGATAGAACCCAGACATAGCTTTATTTTCATCATAAAAAATCAACTAATGACAACATATTCTGCCAAAAAGCAAACGGAAAACATGGATGTGTCAGGCCCAAATAAAAAGAAAAAACATGCAAGAGAAAAAAAGAAGTGGGAAACTGATTTGATGTAGCAGTTCGAGACGCAAGTGTTGGAGATTCATCGGATATGTAAGTTTAACCGGACGTGCAACTCCAGAAGAAAAAGAAGGAAGGGTGAATCCGATAAATTAATTTCTGTCAGCCAAAAACACGACCCTGTATGAACTCTCAAATCACAAGAAGGACTGAGACGATAGTCACCCACTTTAACCACTGTAACCAAATGGATTCAGCAATAAAATGGTACTATAATCAGTAAATTTGGCCTTTACTTATGTATTAGTCCACTCTTCATCTCTATATACCATAAAGCTTTCAATGTCAAGTGAGGCTAAAGTTTCATTATTGTTTATAGTATTTGGAGTAGTTCATGTGTTGACTTTGTTATATTTATTTGGAATGTAAGGTGTAAATAGTTGATTAAGAGCTTTAGTTAGCAGGTAAACAGGGGTGGGGGTTTGAGATATGACAGGCCAGAGAGGGAAGTTAGGTTCATGCATTTTTACAGTTCCATACATATATCCTCCAATTATTTTTGGAAGTTTAAAGCTATCCAGTCCCGCGTTATTGACTGTGATAAGTTTGTTGATTTTTTTTTATTTTAATTGGTTAATCAAATTTTTTTCCGACTTTTAAATTTGGTTTGGTCATCAAGTATTTGTTGCATTTTTGAGTAATAGTCCGATTTATTTAATATGTCGCATCCGTCAATATGACTATTGGAGAATTAGCTCCCTTGCCTAAAAAAAATAATTAAAATGTATAGCTTTCTCGTTAATGTACTATCGGTTTAACTCCTCCTAATGTTCGAAACTGCTCCTAGGGGACGCTTTCCGGTCTATAAGTACTCAACGATATCTTTTCTCGCCTTCTTCTTAACATTCTTCTCGCAGAAGAACGTGATTATAACAAGTTCCATTTTGGGGAAGCGCATGAACAATACATACGCACACACATATACGCGCATTCACTCACTTCACATGCTTTGGACCAAAAAGTTTACACATTCATTTGTTACATACATTGTCTCTTTCACTTGTAACCCTTTGTTGTTAATAGATTATCATTTGTTTGTACATATATATTGTTTCTTGTTGTTTATTTACATTTCTTTACGTGGAATCACATCCCTATGTTTGTTGTGGGCATTTCAGAAGACACACATATTTATTTCTGGAATGCATACCCCAGACCACAACAAATATGACAAAGATATTGCTTTTATCTGCTTTTTTAAGTATTATATTGTTGTGGTTACATAGTTCTTGTTCTTTGTTGTTTTGATAGAATACTGGATGTGTTCTTTCCTCTGTTATGCCTATCTTTCAACGCCTCAGTCATGAGTAGGTCCCGGATTTCTGGTTTTGTATTTATCAGTTGCTGCTCCTCACATATTTGTATGTTTTGGTACAGCATTTCTATTTCATTTTTTTTTTCTTATCCAGTCTACTATATTTTTTGTAGAGGTAACAATTGGGTCCATGGTTGAGTAATTCTTTTTGATGGTTTGTTAGTTCATAGTTGGGAATATTTATAAACTTGTCATTATGCTAACAAAAAGGCTTACATTTTCATTTGGCTGAACATAGTTCAATATTGCAGCATTTACCTTTAAATGCTGCAATATTGAACTATGCCCACACTCAAGGATTAGATGGATATTATCTGGAACACCTACGAAGTACTGGACAGTCGGCTTGATGCGCCCACACCTTCATTAGAAGGTGTGTGCGCATCAAGTTCAGCTGACTCAGATGTCAACTGTTCATTAATATCTTCATTTTTAATGCAATCAGTTCTTTCTATGTGTGCTGAAAAGACCTCAAAGTTTTCCTTTATCACACGAGTGTTTTCTGCCTCTGATACTGGACATGGTACTAGATCACGTAATGATACTGTTGATTCTCATCCATCTTGCTGCTTAACAGGAAAGTAGGATAGATTCGCATCTATCAGCTCAGCCTCAAGCTCAACCAGAAGATTGTTCTTGTTTCTGGCAAACCGATGAAGGAGTATTGGTCCAGGACTTGTTAGCCAAGTTGACAGAGAAATACCAAAAGAAGAGCCGTTCATGTAGAGTGGCATTGGTCGCAGTTGATAAGAGAGATCTAATGTAATGTAGTGTGTTGGGGAGTACTAATTCCCAATGACGACCATCCAGTTTGTTTGAATTAAGGACAAGTTTAATTGTATCTCTCTACCTGTCCATTAACACTGGAGTGGTAGGGTGTTGTTTTACTTGCAGCAATGCCCTTATTTAATAAACAGGCCTGCATTTCCTATATACAATATATACACAAAAAACCGTAACACCCCCCTTATTTTGGGTATATTATGGAATCTTCCTTCAAAATTTTAGTAAAGTCGATAAATACTTTAATTCCAAAAATTATTTTTTTTAATTTTTCTTTTTTTTTAAGTTAATATTAATATGTAACAAATACTTTAGTATTCCAAATTTTTTTTTTTTTTTTTTTTTTTTTTATTTTTCTTGAAAATTAATATCCACAAAAATTAGTCATATCACTTTGTTCTCAGTTAAGTACTTCGGGTTAATAAAACATGAATAACAATATTATAAGTTTAGATTGTGATCACAACAAAAAAGTGGAAAGAATTGTTACTTTACCCATAGCTGGGACCAATTAAAAAAACAGTTCCTATCACTCCTGGTCCCAGTGATCCTGAGAGTCACTAAAAAGTGAAAAATTGTTATTTTACCCATAGCTGAGACCCATTAAAACAGTTACTATCACTCCGGGTCAGAGTGATCTAGAGAGTCACTAAAAAGTGAAAAGTTGTTGTTTTATCCATAGCTGGGACCCATTAAAACAATTACTATCACTCCGGGTCAGAGTTATCCAGAGAATCATTTAGAAAGTAGGACCATTTACATTTATACCCCGAAACTAAAGACCTACATTCATAACAAAAACTGAACTGACGTTTCTTAGGACAGTAACTAATGGATGCAGTTTTACGTCCTACCCAGGACCTTATAGGGACTTAGTGGATGCAGTTTTACGTCTTGACCAGGACCGATAAGGACCTTACAGGGACTTAATGGATGCAGTTTTACGTCTTGCCCAGGACCAATAAGGACCCAAGAAGTCAGCACCAAATATTGCAGAAGCAAAAAGCCCGTAGTTTCAATTTCGTAATTGCTTTTTTTTTTACAAATAAATCCGCCATATTATTTCCCGATTGAACGTATTCAATTTGTACTGTTTTCTTTTCTACTTGGTCCCTAACAAAACTAATATTTTATATTGATATGCTTTGATCTTTGATGTAATATTGAATTTCTAGCTAAAGCAATACTGCCCTGATTGCCGAGTAAATAATTATTGCCTCAGTTATTGCCAGTGTTGTAATTGCTTTTATTAGCAATTTAAGAAAAATAGCCTCTTGTGTTCCTTTTAACAATGCGATATATCCAGCTTCACAAGTAAAAAGTGAAATCTTTCGCTGTTTCTTAATTCCAGCTGATTATTGGGTTACCATCTGCTAGCTTAAAGCAATAGAGCCTGTTATAATCTTACGGTCAGGTGAGTTGGCCCAATCAGCATCACAAAATCCTTCCAATTTTAATAGTTTATTGGATTGTCCAAAATACTAGGCATTGACTGTTAGTCCACTTCACATAACGTAATACTTGCTTAAAAATTGTTAAATGTATAGTCCCCGGTTTATTTAAGTTTTGGGACAACTTAGTAACCGTATAGCAGATATCTTGCCTAGTTGATGTCATCATGCAAATAAGACTTCCGACCAATGTTCTGTATTCATTCTCACACGCCGCTATACCATCTTCATTATTCATAATTATGTTTCAATCCATTTCACATGGAATAATTCTTATTTTATAATTTTGCATGTTAAATTTCGATAAAAGCCTTCCATGTATCTCGATTAATTCATTGAAATATTGTTGCCTTTAAATTTTTACTGTATACCAAGAAAACATGATAGTCGACCCAAATTGGTCATTTTAAACCTCATTTCTAGAGAACTCTTGATTTTTAATAAAGCGGCCTCACTTTTTGATGCAATTAACATATTTACGATCCAAATAACCAGAATTACTAATATTTCATTATTAAATGTCTTCGTGTACAGACATGGGTCAACTTGGGAAGATTGAAATTATTGTCCCATTAAATAACAATGGATTAAATTATTCCATGTTCTTCCACTCAGTTTGAGTCCAAATAGTGGCTTTTTTTTAAGTTTCCATACATAATTATCACCTTTCTTCAAAACCTTCTGGTGGTTCCATATATATTTCTTAGTCGATGGTAGCATGTAGAAATAAGCCTCTTTTAACATCCATATGGTGTATATCCTTACCATAATGGGCATCCATTTGCATCAAAACTCTAATTAAGACTTAATGTTTCTACATAAGTCCTCTCCCCCTCTCTTATAATCTACCCCATATATCTATGAAAATCCGTTAGATACAAAAACGAGCCTTGTAGACTGGCTATCCATTCTCAGTTCGCTTTACAGTGTAAACCCAACGGCTGCCGATGATATTTCTATCATCAATTAAGACTTAAGATTTCTACATAAGTCGCCCGCCCCTTATATCTATGAAAATCCGTTAGCTATAAAACGAACCTTGGAGACTGGCGATCCATCCTCAGTTCGCTTTACAGGACGGCTGCCGATTATATTTCTATCATCCGGGACGTTTGGATTCAAAAAGTGTCTCTTAATACTAAAGATTTAATTTCTTCATTTTTATTTTATTTTTGGATTAAATTTCTTCATTTTTCTTTTATTTTTGGCATGGCCGCTATGGTATTGACAGAATGTATGGCTTCTTGGTAGTTCTTTGAGATACATTGTACCGCATAACAACAGTTGATGTTACAAGTATTACATTGATTCATTTCAAAATAGTCTGGTTTTCTCCATTTTTGTCGGAATTTGCACCTGATTTTTTTCTCGTATACATCATCTGGTATAATACCTTCCTCCAATTGTGGACTCTGAACGGGTTTTCTACTTATAGGCCAATAATTCGGCTTGGACTAGTTCCTCGCAATTAATATTCTATTTTTTCGGGTTCCTCCTCTCGCTCAAATGAATCTGTAAATCTGACGCATCTAATCTTTCATCATCGTTTTAGTTTGTTGAAAACAAATAATATAGGCTGGACTTTGCTTATCATACCTAATAAATATGCCCCATTCACTTTTTGGATCTAGTTTCGCTCTGTGGTCAACATATGTATAGCCAATTGTACCAAAAATATGCATATCACTCACATTGGGCTCTCATTGAGTTTTTAGTTTCTTTCTTAATGCATAAACCCACAGATTTTTGGGTAAGTTAGATTCTATTAACAAACATCTATCCATTTCAAAAAGTGTCCTCCAACTCCGTTCAGCGACTCCGATCTTGTATGGAAAATAAGAACATGTTTTCTCATGTTTAATGCTTTCATTTATTAGGAGGTTTTTGTAAGTATCAGAAGTAAATTCTCCACATTATCTGTCCGAATTATTTTTAATTTCCCATGCGGAGAGCTATCGGATAAATAGATTTTTGTAGCTTACAGGTTATCAAATTTATTTTCAGAAAGTATATCATAAGCCCTGAATATTCGGCAACAAAGTTTAAGTCATTTTCTTTTTAATACACGTATCACAATATTTTAAATCATTTGGAAGTGTAATTTTCATTCCAGTGACATGTTCTTGCATTCTTTTAACATCAGAATTATTACAGTGGCCTAATATTTTATGCCAAGTTCTTAAGTCGTGCGTGGCCATCTTCGCAGACTTAATACTTTTCAAATAATACAAACGTCCATATTGCTGTATATTAAATTCAGTTCCGTCTGGATATCTTAAATTTAGGAATATATAAAGCCTTTTTTTTTTAATAAACATTTACAAATATTTCCTCTAGTATTTCGCAGATAAATGCAGGCGCCACCACTTTTTGAAACTAAATTATTAGCTCTGGTGCCGTCAGCTAACTCGATAAAATGCGAGTCAAGCTCAAAATTGTGGTCAAAATCAACAAATTTTGTTTCATCTGTAATTATATGATTTGTTGCACCCGCATTGGCCAGGTACGAATCACAACTACTGGCCACAGTACTCAATCCAAACAAAAAGGCACATGCACGTCCATTCGAAAAAGTTTTTTTTTTTTTACATTTTTACAAGTCATTCCGTGTATAAAATTGACATTTTCGCACGGACATGGCCGACATTATTACCACAACGAAAACAAACAACATTTTTTTTTTAGTGGTTTTTCCTTTATAATTCTTGTAATAATTGCCTTTAAAGAACCTGTTCTTAATATCATAATTCCTAGTCTGATCGCTTTGAGGAACTGATTTCTAAATTTTTAAATGACGTTCTCAGTTGCATTACGTTTTAGCCTCGATTTTGGGGGGTACATATTTATAATTTCTTCATAATTACGTAACGCAATTTTAAACTGAGTGAAAATTAGTTGTTTCTCCTTTTGAGTTTGAATGTCGGTGGTAAACCCTTTAAGACCATGGCTATTAACAGCCCATCCGAGATTGTCTCACCTGCAATTTTAAAGCATTTGTAACGTTCTCCGCTCATATAATGTAATCGGTTATTAATTCATTTCCTCGTCTTTTCAATGTGGTTAGTTCAGTATACAAAGAAATGATTTTAAGCTTATCTTTTGACAAATAGTGTTCACGCAAAATCTGTTGAGCTCTTCGGCCATTGTCCTTGGCCTCTCTCATTATTAAAGACAAACTCCGGTCATCCAGGAATTGAATTAACTCAGCGAAACGGTCGCATTTCTTTGCATGAAATCATCCCCCTCGTGGTTGACCTTACAAAGGATGATGTCATGGAGTCTTTGTATTCTTAGGTAGCCTAAAAACTTCGTCTCCCATAATTCATATCCTGATATATTCCCGTCAAAATAAATCGTGATCTGGGCTCATAACCTATGTTAGACATTTTCATGACTGTCGTCTTCGAGTATATAATCCAGAAGTTGGCAGTGAATATTTCGGAGACAGTAGGAAAACGTAGTCCAGGTTCGCAGTGGATATCGTAGCAGAGCGTAGTTCTTCCTTCTGTCGTGTCCGCCTGACAAGTTGGCTCTGGTCATTCCGGTAGGAAAAACAAAATGGCCGCCTTTATACACGACGGATACAATGTTCGGCGGCTTCTGATTGGTCAACCATTCTATTGGTAGACTATTAAGGGAAATAAGTCATTTTGACTCGCTCACTAATTATATACAATATACCCCCTCTCTTGTAGTGTGGAGTATTCTAGTGTATTCTTTTGTGCTACATCACCCTTGCTAAAAGACTTTTGAATAAGTTATTTTCGTTATTTTGTTGAAAGTTTCAGTTTTTGTTTAAGTTTTTCTTTGCCTTGTACATTTGTTTTTGATTTGATTTTTTTGATTCATTTTTTTTAATCCTTTTGTTGTGCTCTTTTTTTTTTCAGTTTTATTTTATTGTAATTTTTTTGGTTGTATTAACTTTTAGTTTTCTATATTATTGTATTTGCTTTCTTTTTACCTTTTGTTTTAATTTTTCTTTTCTTCTCGTGGCAAAAAAAAAACCAATCAAAAAAGACACAAGAGATTTTAAGCCATGGTGGAAGAAAATTTCACCATGGTGGACAATTTCAAAGACAATGAGTCATCGGTGTCAACACCAGAGAAGTCACCGAATACGGTCTTGACGGGAAACCGGACCAAAAAAGATGCAGCCTATTATGAAGAGCTGAAAGAAAATTTAGACAAATTTCTCCAAGGGAAATGATTTCCTTACAATCCTGGAGGCCCTGGAGGCAATTGATGTGAAAATCATCTACCTGCTGACCTTTGACATAAAGAGTCGCAAGCTGGTTGGGGTCAGTAGGGAGACAATTGAGGATGCTTTGAGGAAGTTGAAGATTACTCCAAAAATATTAGTACGGAAATCCCATGCAATGTGGGAGATGCTTCTCCCTAGCGAGGAGGAAGCAAAAGGCATTGGGCAGGGAGCACTCTAACTACTCCAAAGTTGAGGCTCCAAACCAAATACATGGGCACTAGGCGGATGAAGATAACCGTCCACGGAGTTCCCAGTCGATATCAACGAAGATAGGTTGGGAGCTTTTTTCTCTAAATATGGACTAGTAGAAGAGGTGGACACAATCAAAAGAAAAATGGCATTGCAACTGGGGACATAGTCTACAAGTTACAATGAATAAAGAAGGGACGTACCAAACGTACTGACATGTAGAAAAAGAGGCATGTTGGTGGTCGTAGAGAGACGCAAACCATACTGTTGGTCATGCGGAACTTTGGGACACATATGCAAAGGTGTGTCCCACCAAGAACCCTCAGCCTCCAGCGCCCCCCCCCCCTTCAACAACAACTGCAGCAGCCAAAACGGCAGTTCGGAAGTGGCGAAGGAGAAGGCTCCGGACAGCGGTGGAAAACGGTGAAAGGGCGTAGGAAGGAAAAATGCACCGTCGCCTTCAAAACAAGATGTGTCGGCCCCCAAAAAAAACAACCAACCCCAAAAGCAGCCCAAGGAGGGACAGGTTCAGAAAAGTCCTGGGAAACTACCAACAAAGCAGAAGAGGCCGCAAAAGGAAAAACAAGCCCCCAAGCAGCAACAGCAGCAAGGACAAAAAACAACAAGAGAAGAGCCAACCAGAATCGGACAATGAAATGCAGGTGGAAGCAAATGCCTCCTCCTCGAGTCTTTTCATTAAAGAGGAATAGGGAGGAGGAAGAAGACACTGAACCAATACAACGGCACATTAGTAGAAAGGATGAGGACTTGGATAGATTCAGGCAACGATCCGTCCCTGGGTCCCCAGAAACCTGCAGTGCTTATAACAAATAGTCTTCCTTCCTCCCCTTCCCGTGCTTCAATTCCCTCTCCGCCCATCTCCGCATTTGCTTCTATTTCCAGCCCGCTCTTCTTCCCTACCTCACACATCTATCACGCCCTCCCCAGATAAAGAAAGGAAAAAAAAAAAAAAAAAAATTTTTCCTGGCCCCGATTCTATCTGCAAGGTGGACAGGAGAGAGATGGAAAAGGACTTGTCGGCGCATAAAAAGCCCGGCCAGGTCCACTATTTAAACTGACTGCCGTGAATGGCAAGTCGGTAGAAGACCCAGGAATTTCCCTAAAGCCCCTGGTATTGTTACCTGTATTAGGGACGCTGGGGGGAGTTAAAAATTTGGCTATTTCTTCAGGAATGCAGGGAAGTATTCCCGGAGATTAGGATCTTCGAAACTGGCTCACTGACCTTAAAAAAAAAATCCCATTTCTGTGCAGGGAGGGTCCCTGTATTACTCCATCCCTCTTTATATAGGGCAGCTAAATTAACGCTCCCTATAGACGTCGGTGGACTTGTTCCAGATGATTGATGACGACGGAGTTGGGGACCGGAAGCCTGGGACAATCCGTCGGGGTCCTTTCACCCGCAGATTTCCGTCCCGTATGTGAATAAGGTTGTTGCGTTTATTCTTTTTCTTTGCAGGCCTAGAAGATGGAAGCCAAGAGAGCTACTTTGAATGTGAGGGTCTTAAGGGATCGGGGTAAGGCTGCCCGCCTGCCCCGGGACCTTCTGTCCCTTGATGTGGATGTTGCCGTTATTGTGGAGACCCACTTTGTTTGCAGTGCTGATACGTGTGTGCTGGAGGAGGACATTGTTGTCTATTCAGCATATGGGGACCGGTTTGCCAGAGGAGTTTCTTTGCTTGTCAGGCGTACTCTTGATGCGAAGGTGGACCTTGTGCATACAGATGCCGAGGGCCAGTTGATCGTGGCCGATATTGCCGTGAAAAGTGGTTCGTTCCGAGTCGTTGCGGTTTATGCGCCCAATGACCAGGAGGAGCGGGTCTCGTTTTTTCGGCAGTTGGGGCCATTCCTGGTGGATTCAACGCGCCTAGTTTTAATGGGGAGCTGGAATACCATCCTGGACTCCAAGTTAGACAGGGGGCGGGGTGCTAGCGGAAGAGGGGGCGATCGCAGCCTGGTCGATCTGATCGACGATTATGGTCTCGTCGATAGATACCGGGTCGATCATCCCGGGGGGAGAATGTGGACGTGGGCTCTTAGATGGCCTTCTGACAAGGTGGTTAGCTACCTTGACAGAATGTAAGTTAGAAGAGCCGACATAGATTTGCTAGATTACCCTACGTTCCACTGGGTAGGCTACGCGGACCACAAACTTGTTTGTGCCCGGGTAGCGTTAGATCATAGGCCTAGAATGGCTGGGTACTGGAAGTTCAATCTGTCCTTACTGGACAGGAGAGACTTCCAGGAACAGCTAACTAGATTAGTTCAGCGGGAGCTAGTGGGGGCGGTTATTGGGAATAAGTGGTGTGAACGCCTTAAGTCTAGGATTAGGTCTTTCACCACTGATTTCAGCAAACGGCTCGCTCTAGATAGAGCTGAAAAGGTAAAGACACTTAAAGCTAGTTACACCTGGGCGGTGGCTGGGGGGATCCCCTAGAGATAGCCTTAGCTAGGGCGGCCCTGGATTGTTTGAATAGCGAGCGGTACATGGGCCAGGTAATTAGACATAAGTTAAGTAAGATGTCTTCTGAAGCCGTGAACTTGGGCGCAGATCTGCGCAGGGAAGAGGTCCGTCGATGTGGCGATCGTTTCATTCGTGAAATCGAATCCCCGGAGGGGCATACTCTTCGGGCCACTGATGACATGTGCGAGGCGTTTCGGCGCCATTTCGAGAACCGGTTTACCAAGGAGCCTGGTCTCCGTGAAGAGGAGTTTAGCAGCTATTTGGCTGACTTTCCTCGGCTTTCGCCGACTGAATCGGTTAGCTGCGAGGAGAGATCACGGAGGGCGAAGTCTACGTGGTTTTGAAGAAGGTCGGCAGAGACAAGTCGCCCGGTCTGGATGGTTTGCCCTATGAATTGTACTTGAGGCTGTCGCACATCTTTGTTCCGATTTTGACAGTAGTGTTCAACAACTGGTTTCGGTCGGGATCCATCCCCAATCGGATCACCAGGTTTGTGATCACTCTGTTGAAAAAGGGCAAAGGTTGTGGGGAAACCTAGATGATTATAGGCCCATAACTCTGCTAAACACAGAGTTAAAAATTATGGCCAAGATCCTGCAGGAACGTTTGCAGTCAGTTGCCGAGTCTCTGTTGGGACCTGAGCAGACTTGTCCTGTGAGGGGCCGAACAATTCAGAGCAACCTGCATCTGATCCGCACGATCATAGAGGGTGTAAAGACGACGAAGAAGCCGCGCTGATCAATTTGGATCAGTCCAAGGCATTTGATAGGGTTGACCATCGCTACTTTGCTACTGTCCTGCAGGCCGCTGGATTCGCACCCAACCACTGCCGCTGGATTAGCCTCCTGTATCGCTCCCCCAGTGCTGTGGTACAGGTGAACGGAAGGTTGTCGGACGCGTTCGTGCTGTCTAGGTCGGTTCGTCAGGGTTGTCCGCTGTCGCCTCTCCTTTATGCTTTGGCGTTGGAGCCTCTCCTTCGCCGGCTGAAGGACGAGACCGGCAGTCCGGCCCTACGTGGAATTGCCGTGCCTGGAGGGTCTTGAGCCAGGGTTTCCGCGTACGCCGATGACGTGTCTGCTTTCGTGTCGTCCCGCAGCGACATTGAGGCGGTACAGAAGGCGCTTGATCGGTACGAGAAAGTGACAAGGGCCAAGATAAACCGCGACAAGTCGTCCGGCTTGCGGTTAGGTGCCTGGAAGGGTGTCGCTCTTCCGGGCCGCTTCGGTTGGACGGACGGTCCTGTCCGCATTCTTGGAGTGTGGTTCGGGCCCGACCTCCAGCTGGAGAAAAATTGGTCTGAAGTACGTGCAAAGGTCGATTCTGCCGGTCAGACTTGGAAGCGACGGCGGTTGTCCGTGAAGGGTAGGGCGGAGGTGTGTGTTACATACATTTTCCCCCTGATTCTTTATCGATTGTCCGTACTTCCTCTCTGTAAAGACCGTAGGAAGGCGCTCGAGCGATCGCTATTCTTCATTTTATGGAGGGGACGCGTAAACAGGGTTGACAGACGAGTCTACACCAAACGTCCGTGTCATGGGGGGCTGTGAATGCCGCATCTTTGGAGTCACATTCGTGCCTCTAGGTTGGCTTTCCTACGCCGCGCATTGACTAGAGGAGATCCGATTCTGGAGGGGATTGTTAGGGACGCCTTTCCTAGCCTTACCATCAATCCCCCTCATCTCGCTCGTTGAGCGCCGTTGTAAACCCCGGGATGAGTCGGTTTTCCTCTGCGAGTGTCGGTTGGCCTTGAAGGCCATTCCACGATCCAGTGACCTTTCACGGCCTAGGAAGGTCTTCTATCGTGGTTTAGTGGAGAGTCGCGCGAAGGATTCGCTACGTGATACGCTCGGCTTGTCGGAGGAGGAGTTTCGCTCCTATTGGTCTTGTGCGCCAGCGGCGGATTACCTCAATAACCCTGAGTTTTCGCTTACCTGGCGATTGGCTCGGAATCGGCTGCCTCTCAATGACAAGCCTTTCATATGGGGTTTGGCGGAATTGCCAGACTGTGAACGGTGCGGTCTTGGTTTAGAAGAAACGGCTTCGCACGCCTTTTTTATCATTGGCCCCTGGTCCGCCCCTTATGAGACCATGTCGGCGAGCTGACGGCTCGTCTCGCTCCCCGAACAGCTTGTGTCCATGGATCTCGCGTACGCGTGTGACAATGTATCGCCCCCGTATTCCGGGGAGAAACGATGGTGTTTCTGTCGCTGATCGCCACAGCTCGAATGGTGATTTGGACGACGCGGATGGAGGAAGTCTTGCGGGGAAATCGTCTTTCTTATCAGCATCTAATCCAATTCTTTGAGCACCAGCTCAAGATGAAGATTAGATCTGATAGAAAACGATTGCATTCGACAGTCTTTAGCGAAAGGTGGGTAAAAGAGGCGAAGCCTGGTTCGCGTGACCGGGGCTAGCCTTTATTTTCTTTTTTTAGGTCAACCCATTGCACATCTGGGTGGCTTCGTGTGAACCCTCCCCAAGCTTAAGTGTACCTAGTTAATGTGAGTATGTGTTGTTCCTGGCCTGTATCCCATCTGCTTTTGGTGGTGGTCCAAGTCGAGATTCCCAACCTCCCCAGTTTGTTTTGGTCCCATTTTCATCTCGACTGGGTCCGCTTTATATTTTCCCATTCCGGCATAATATTTTATCCTTTTTTCCCACTCCCTTAGCGAGAATGTCTCTTGATTTTGTCCCCTGGGCAGAATACAGCTGCCTCTCTGTTTTGAGGTTTGGACGGTCCCTACTAATATATGTTATGTTTAGTTTGAATTTTTTACATTTTCAGTTGTATAAATGGGTTTTTTTTATCTCCGTTTTGGTAGGTTCCCCTCTCATTGTATCATTGATTGGAATTTTATGGATGATTTTATGTAATATCATCAAATGGGTTTTCAGATTAGCTAGGTATAAGATAGTTAGTGATGACCAGCCTTTACCCCTTCCCCTTTCGGCCTTGTGCCACAATTCCTTGTAACCTGCAGGAATAAATATATATAAATAGTTATATACACATATATACCCCACAAAAAACGTAACAATTGCCATCAATGAATGCATATTTGGGTAGGGAATAGCAAATGGAAATTAGGAATATTCATCCACAATGGTGAGGATATAAACATTACCCAAAGTTGAAGGTAGGAAACATTTAAAATTCATGCTTGGGTAGCTTTAATTAGAGTTCCTTCTTCCATGGCTTACTTCTGTGACACTATTTAGCTATGGTAATTGGCTAACTAATTAAACATAGAAATTAAAACACAAAATAGGCATTCTTAAAGCGAAGAAAAAAGAGCTATCACGAAAGATAGACTGATCGACGTTAAAAGAAAGATTTGATTATATTTACAAAAAAGCTCGTGGAAAGAGCCCTGTGTGAGTTCTTGTTGATTTATTTCTCGCCGAGGGAGATAAAAAGATAGGCAAATATGAAATTATCGGCCAAAACACGTGCCAGTCATAAAAATTTCGTCTGGAGACGATCGCTGATACAGGCAGAGAGAATCAATGTTAATTATCTTTCCAAGATATCTTTTTTTTCTTGGCCACCAGCAAGAGAGGGAAGCAATGTGACGGCTATAAAATTTTGACATTATCTCGATATAGGTGAGAGGATTGTTATCATTTACTTGACCAACAAACGCTAAGACGTTGAATGGCAATGTGGCAGTTGTAAGATTTTGGCATTGTCTCGACATAGGTAAATAACAAACCCCTCACCTATCAACGTGTTGATTCAGACGTTGAGACGTTGGATGGTGATATGGTGTGTGTAAACTTTTGGCAATCCCCCGAAAATAGAGTGGAAAATTGAGATTTGGCGAGATAAAAGAATTTAATTTCTTAACAGGCGAAGGATTCCATTAAAAAACTGACTTAACGTAAGGACCAGATGGCAAACTTTGACAGTGATTGATGAGTCAGTAGAGAGTGCTGGCTAAGGTGGCCCCAAAAGAAAGATGGGAAAGGAGAATTTTGTAAACAAAAATTCTGGATTATAATTTTAAGGAGGCGAGCTTAGCTACACCCGCACAGTCGAGAGATTATTGGTCGGATGGTAGCATGGGTGATAGGCGGAGGTGAATGGATGAGAAAGGCGGAGAAGTTGTTAACGCCCACTGAAGGGATTGGTATGAGATATCAATGTAAGAGAGAAAGAGTCTAGGAGGATAGCTCTCCTCCGACTTTCCCTCACGAACGACGGAGATCCCCCCGCCCCCGAAATGGGAAGTGGTTAATTTTCCAATAATGGGAAATGATCAATTTTCCTGGCCTGACAACAAAGAGGTTTCTTGTTAGAAATCGAGATTTACCGAGAACCCCAGGCCGCGTCTGGCCACCCCCCGAGTTTTGGTCGGTACCCCTATAAACGAACGTCGATGAGTAAGAGTCAGTAACAGTCGCAGTTCAGCTCTGGACAGAGTCAGAGACAGTTCGAGTAGCGGGAAGCAGAGTGTTGCCTCGCAGAAGCCGACCGAGAGATTCAACGACCTCCGACTTCGCCTAACCTACACATAGCAAGTTATACTTAAGCACTTAAAAACTAAACATGTTGACTTAGAGGACCAATTTGCTTGAAACATAGAAGTGTCACATTTCGTAGGAAACGGGCTGGGGGAAAAAACACGTTCCTATATATAACAGAAGGATAAAGTTAAACTGTTTTTTCTTAACATACTTGAACCTCTTGGGGTTTTCTTTTATTTATTTTTTCTTTGCGCTTGTGCGATGCCACCTTCAATCTGGACTCAGCTTACACTAAGGCCCGACGCCTGATTGATCTCGTCTACCTAAGATCAAAGTCACAACGTGGGTAGGTTAGACTTGAAATCAAGACAGTTACTCCAGTAACTAGACGTTGCAAGTGAGCTGGGAACTGGCATTGAACCGGTACAGCTAGTGAAGCCGTTAACATCGACAACCAGAATTCGACCCTGGTGCTACATATTGGTGCTGTGACCATGGATTTGACCCTGGACGGCTGAGTGTCACATATTGGTCTCCTGACCAGGGGATTTCGCCAAGTAGCGACGACCACCGAACGACCGGGACACAGGCTGGTGGCAGCGAAAAAAAATCAACCCCAAAACGACAGCTGACAGCTTCTCGCCGTGACTGGGAGTTGACCACGGGCCGACGGCTTGGTGTCACACTTCCTTTACTTCTTCTGTTGAGAAGGGTAAGTTCTTAGTCCATACAAAATGGGGCATTTGTGTAGTTCTAGGACAGCATAGTCTTTAATACAAATCGCTAAGTGTTGATAAAGACACTGAAGCACAAAATGCTCTAGTAAGTGTGTCAGGGGCAACATTGTCTTTTCCAGGTTGATTGAGTAGCTAAAAACAGCTCAATTCGACATTCTAAAATTTTATTATTTTTTATTTTTGTCCTTTTGCAGTTATTGAGCATGAATGCCATTGAACATTGATCTGTAATCAAGGTAAAATGTTGTCTTGCAAGATGATTCCACTTCCTAACAGCCTCGATTATTGCTGTTGCTTCTTTTTCTATAGAAAGATAGTGCAATTCGTTTCCCTGCAGGGTTTGTGACATAAAAGCCACTGGTCTACTTCTCTGGTTTAAAGTAGCTGCCACTACTACATCTAAAGCATCACACTCAATAAGAAAGGGTAAGTTTTTATCTATATTTTGCAGAATGGCATTCTCCAGCTGTTTCTTTAGATTTTTAAATGCTTTAATAGCAGTTGCATTCAGTGGAAAAGCCTCGTTTTTAATTAGTGGTTGGATTATGTCAGAGAACTTTGGTATCCATTTAGCTTAGTATGCAAACATACCAACAGCTCACCTTAAGGAATTCAGTGTTGGTGGTATGGGTAAGTCTTGGAGTAGGCAAAGTTTTTCTGATTCAGGTTTAATTATCACCTTACATACCCAGTAGCCAAGGATACTAAGTGAGGATACAAATAATAGTGTTTTTGTCTCATTCAGTGTAAGATTTTTAGCTCTGATGGCTGTTAAGAATCTTTTAATATTCCAATCATGTTCTTGTTTTCTCCCTGCAGCATTTATGTTGTCAAGATAAAGGAAGGTGTCTTTTAACATTTGTTTTTGGATAAGTTTGTCCATTTCCCCCTGAAAAATGGCACTCTACAGTACTGACAGAGCCTCGCAGTAGCTTCCAAAGCAGTAATTTTTTTTCATTTTGCTTTAGGGGAATTTGGTGGTAGGCATTTTCCAGATCAAATGTAGAAAAAACTGTATTCAGCTAGTTTGTTTACAATCTCTTAAATACGTGGAAGAAGATAAGCATCGAGTTTTGTAAGTTGGTTGATAGTCTGTGAATAATCAATGCACAATCTCTTCTTATGTTTATTATAAAGGTCCTTAACAGCCATTACCTGGGGATGGATTTGGTTCAATTATGCCTTTTTGTAGTAGCTTCTCAACTTCATTTCAGATGAATTCCATGTCATCCTTCACAAACTGACATGATTTTGTTGTGATTGGTTTACAATTAGGTGACAAGTTTGAAAAAAGCATGGGTTCGCTAAGAGAAACAGCAGAAAGAGCACAAATTGGTCCATAGTTGGGTATAATAAGATCTGGTATAGGGCCCACATATCTGATCTGAAGAGACTTATGTTGTTTCTGAAAACCCTGTCCAAGTATCAAGTCGCTACACAAGTTCTTTAAAACTTTGAGAATGACAGATTTATAGTGTGTCTTGTTTATTTCTATGTCAACAACACAAAAGCCACAAGTCAGAGTGTTCATTGTGATCAGAGCCATGGAAATTTCATTGTTGAATGGTCCAATTTCAAATTCAAATTTCAAAGTAACCTTCTCATTAATGAAACTTTCTGGGCTGCCCAAGTCTAGTAACACATTTAACCTGCAACTATTAACTATAGACTTTCTGGAACTCACGCTGCTATGATGTATAATTTCATTGCATCCATAGCAGTGGTTACGTTTCTACTTTTAGATTTACAAACTTTTGAATAATGTCCTTTTTTTTTTTTAAACACAAGTGTGACAGATGGACTCTCTAGCCAGACATAGATTTCTATGGTGTAGTAGTTCACCACAAAAACGGTTCTTTTTATTAAAACTACAAAGCGACCTTCCTTTACTCAATGATGCAGTAATATGTTTACTTAGGTTTTCTTCCCTTTGAATTTCTTCAGGCTTTGTAGTAGCAATAGTAGTAGCAGCAGTGACATAGTCCGAGTTTTTCTGCACCAAGTCTTGGGAAAAAGCCTTGTTTGTAGACAGCCTGCAAATCCAGGGTACCATTCTCAAATAGTCTCTGGCATATTATAGGCGAAGCTAGACCATTAATATATGCATCTCTTATAATCTAATGTTTCCATTCCTTTGCTGCTGAAGGGGAGTTCAGGCCAAGGTCCAGTTTTGTGGTTTTATTACATCACACACCGCCCACAGTCCGTGGTTGATCCCTATGGCCATCCTTAGCGTTGGACGCCCCAATCCTCAATCCCACCCTGCCCAAATTGTGTTTGTTTTAGATCACAAGGTGGGTGACCCTTCAGTTGTAATTGGTAGCCTGGAACAAGTTCTTTCTGCAGAAGTTGTGTGGGTTTTGGCATAGCAGGTCTTGGAGCAACTGGCAACGTGCCTCTCTCGCAAACAGCAGCTCAAACTGTCTGGTTCCTGCTTCACTCGTCTGTATTTATGGACTCTTGCACAAACCCCAATACAGAGCATGAGAGGTGATTGAGGGCTCTCAAATAAACCTCAACGTCTATACAAAGCCTTTCATTGTCTGGCCTTGGGAAATTGATTGCCTGATCAGATTTGGGAAGATATCTCCCCCAAAGAGTGGTGATGGCAGAATATCGATCCGCCAAACTCCTTCCATCTCGCATGGATACCTCTTACCATCACTGCCCAAAGGATACAGGTGATTTCTCTGCCTTCCTTGAAATTCTACCTGGGCCTCCCCCTCTCTCCATTTCCTGATCAAACCCGTTCCCAGAGGCTAGGCATAGTCTAGCCCAAATTAATAAATTATCATCCAATATTTCCATCAGCGGGGAATTCTTATTGCGTCCCTGGGGGTTGGTTGCATCTGAGATCCATCATCTGTCACATTCTCTCACCAGCTCTTTGGTCAACAATCAACAAAAAGAGAATTTGTTTGTTTTAATAAATTTTATTGCATCTTAGGCAGATGAACAACAAAAAAATATAACCACAATTTCATTTCTGTCAGAAATGGGTTGGTCTTCAGTTCCATGTCTTATCAACTGACCGAATTTTGGCTAGAGACTCATTTCTAGTTGTGGTGAGTGCCCCCTCCTTACCCACTTCATTCAACAAGCAACCTACTGATGTTCTCATTTTCTTCCTTGTTGGCACTTAAAGTCATTAAAAATGTAATCTATTGTTCCACAGAGGGTCAATGGACACTTAAGAAAATACCATCACTTAAGATTAAGTTGACCAAAAACAGATGGCTTCTACACTAGGTGTCATCGGCATTTGAACCCTAGGGTGGGAAGAGAAAAGAAAACAAATATCCTTTTCTTTCATTCTTCTGGTTTTTGTTATCAGTATACTTTCAGTCTGTTGAAAAACATCATTTTTCTTTCTTGTTTTCCAGTTTATTTTGAAAGCCTTTTTCCCAATTTACCAGCACCTAATAGTGTCACAGTTTAAACATTTTTCCCATATTGACAGGTATGAGACAATATCAACAGAATAATACGATAAAATTAGTATATTAAATTATAATGAAAATAACCAACAATTATTACAACTTAAGAAGCTTTAATAAACTAATTTCACAGGCTACTGTTAGTGACTGTTTCCTCGGGACCTACAGGGAGTGTGGCGTAGTCCAGGAGAGCTCCTTAAAGACCAGTAACCTTCATTCACCAGAGAATTCCTCAAGGGCTATCAATCATTATTATTACAAACCCTATATGTGTTGTTATTGAAGGGCTGTGGAAAGAAAGTTACTACAACCTCAAAATTTCTTTCAGAAGGTAGTTCATTAATAGTGGGAATTGAAGTTCAAATGCAGGAAAATTCCAAAAGTTGAAGGGAGAATTTTAAGGAAAGCAGTTGTATACAAAACAGAACCTGAAAACTGTAGATTATGCTTGTGGAAAAGTGATGTATTTCAAGAGTCTATGACATAAAATGTATAACTAAGATTAAAACCAGGTAGAAGTTTTCATTAGTTGATGCATTAACTTTTTCCTTAACTACCATATTTTTAATCTGAATACTTAAGTTTGCTTTTCAATCAATTAAAAATGAAATCAAGGAATTATTTTCATTAGAATCATAACAATAGTTAAAGCTAATGATACATGTGCAAACATATTGCTAAACATTGACAAAAAGGCCCATCAATATAGCAAATACAACAGCTCGCTTTTCACATAAATCTCTTGAAATCAGTCACCTTTTTAAGTTTCAAGTGAACACTATGAAACTGTTTATGTATAATTTAAATTTATGTAAAAATTTGTTTTAATTTTTATCTTTTTCTATAACATCATTTAGTCAAATTATCTTGACTCACAAAGTTTTAGGAAAATTAAAATCTATGTTCAGAAAAATATTGTATATATAAATTTATTTGGAAAGTAATATAATACTTAAAATATGCAAATTTAGAAGCCACCAATTATGAAACTGTGAGACCTGAATATAATATCTATCAAGTTGTGTCATTTATAGACAATGTCATGCTCATCATTGCAAGCTGTATTAATTTCATAAAGGCAATACAAAGAAAAATATTTGAGCAGTGCACCCAGGTGCATAAATGGTGGCAATGATTTTACAAGAATGACTGTATCTTCCCTAGGGATCATACCCTGAAATGTAATGATCTTTTGAAAACATCTCTTAAAGCAAATCCCCATCAAACCACTAAAGATTGAGCAAAATAGTACAATGTATCATGTTCAACTCTATGAAAAGAATTTAGTGCCATGCTCAACTATTTGTATCTGTCTGCTAACAAGAAATGAAGTTTTCTTCACCAAATAAATACCTAGAAATGGTTACTGTATGTTAACAACAAATGAAAAAATGAAACTGGTTATCACCTCCAATTATGGAAGATTTTGTTCACGTGTTGCCCAATATGACTTACTGGACTATAGGGGAATCATTACTGTAGACTTTTACTGACACTACAAGGACTTACTAAGCAAAACAAATTATTAGACTATTATCCCCATACTCATCAGATCTAGTATTTTCAGATTACCATTTGTTTCAATTACTACACATTTTCTCAGTGCCAGAATATTAAAAAAATTCAGGTTTTTCAGTTTTTTCATCAAAACTACTTGAATTTTAAATGAAAGACTGCCTTTGGTTACTTAATCATAATAGTAAATACTGATGATGTCTGTAATAAAATATAATTTCATTACATCTGCATTCATTTTTATTTCCTCCTTGAAAATACAATTTCTAAACAATCATTGGACATTTTAAAATGAGAAATTTACTGATAATGCATATACTGAAAATAAAAAAATTAAATGACTAAAACAAAAAAAACTTAGGGGATTATCAAGCAATAAACTGTAATATATGGGTAAACAAAATGAATTTCAACTAATTGAATAATTCTGTTAAAATCTGCTGCTCTAATTCTTTGTGTTGCACAAATTTAACTTAAGAATCTTTGAAAATCTCACAATAGATTCAGATTTAATACAAATAATTATTTTTGTATGTGAGCATATATTTGAAGATGATGAAATCTATCAAAATTTAAAAGGATTGTATCTTAAACAAAAAAGGTGAAGTTCATCAACCCAACATGTAGGACCTCAGAAAAATGGAGTTAAAAGTTTTTTTTTATTCAAAATCATTTAATCAAGGCATAAGCAAAGTAAATGTTTGAACAAGCTCAAAAGTTAGCAGAGATTTGCTTCAATATTAAAAAGAAAAAATTGAGTTATAAGTCAAGATTTTGAATTGGGACTACATGTTTTGAAAATATTATTCATATGAATTCAGACAGTATTTTTAATGGATAAATGTTTTTTTATTTAAATTTTAAAAGAAACATTTTACTATAGTAGCATCATCCATCATACCATCTCTAATTTACATTATGAAAGGAATTGATTACATCCTCATCTTGTTGCAAAAATATTAGATACAAATATATCTTTTCTGTTTGATTAAAAAAATGTATCATAGTTCATTCAATAAAAAAAAAAAAATGTTTATATGTTCTCAATGACAAAAAAATACCTTAAAAAAACTGAGAAAGTTTATATATTCCCAACAAAAAACATGGCGAAAAACAATAAAGTAGCTGACTGGATAATTATTATCAGTATTTAAAATTCAAACAATGCTCTCTGAAGCTCCTTGTGAATTATAAGAGAGATGGGCATCTGTAAGTTCTTTGAGTGCTTCCCAGGAAGATTTTCGAGGATAAAGATTGTTAGGAACATTAGAGGCTACAGATGGTGGGTAGGTGATAGGGACAGTGTTGGGTGAGTAAGCAGAAACATAGGATTCTTTTTCAGAAACCCGAGAACTAATAGATGGGTGATAAACAGATGGGAGATTGTCCATGCTAGGTCTGGATTGCCCACCCACACTAGAGGGAAAATCTGAATTGTATAGTGCATTCCCAGAAGGCATAGAACCATTTCGCATTTTTATTTCTGCATCAGTAAGCTCACAAAGCAGTTCCCAAGGAGATTTTGTTGGTTTTGTCAACTCTGCACCTTCTACAGATATGGGAACACTGTCTAGATACTGATTATCAACAAAAGCAGAGCTCTGAATATCACTGGCTTTTGAAATTGGCTGGAATTGGGACTTTGACATTTCAGTAGTTTGCACAGTGTTGATAACATCCCCTTTAACATTGGAGGCCGATTTTCCCCAAGTATTGCTGGCTATCGTTTCCTTGCCATGAGAGGTTTTCTTCTGAGATGGTTCAGTTTGGGTTCCCTTTTGCTCAATAGTCTGTGTAGATGATGAAGACTTTCGTGTATTTGCAGGTTTTTTGTGTCCATTTCTTTTTGAGGCAAGTTTCTTGTTTTGTTCTTGGCAGGAGCTATCTTTTGAAGTTTTAGTGATATCTCCAAGAGATTTGAATACACGGGCATCTCTTCTGTCCATTGGATCTGGCTGTCTAGATGGTACATACATATCAAGGTCATCATGAGCATACGATGTTACAGACTCTGAGATGGATGAGCGCCGTTCTCTCTTACCTCGGCGAGCATACAGTGATGTTCTTGAAGCAAACAGTGACTGTTTGGATGCTGTACGCTGAAGAGCTGAAAAGAAAATGAAAATAAAAAATATCTTTAAAAAAAAAATTTACATGCAAAACCTTACAGAAATTACTGCTTGAATTTTACTAAGTGTACATCTTGATAAAATCATGATTGACAAATACCTGATGAAAATTGGAGAGAAAAACAGTTGAAACATTGTGATAATAACAACAAAGATGAGGACAAAAGTCCATATGTAAATAATGATGACTTTAGTTCAATACTATTATTAGTATATTTCAGATTATATAAGTGTAACTAAAAAAGTAATGCCTCCTATTTTATGTTAGCCCATGATGTCAGGGGAATGTGTTAGTGGTATAGCATTAGAAATTTAACCATCCAGCTAATAATTACTAATTTTTTTTGCCTAAGTACAGTCTGAACAAAATAGCAGAGGTATAGTACCAAATTTGTCTGTGTAAGAAAAAAATTGTACTTGTAGATATTGACCAATACTTCCTAAATATTTATGGAACCCAAACAGTTGTTTAGCCAATATCAATCTCTATGGGTAATTTAATGCCAAAATCTGAATATTTTGTGTACAATTGTATTTTATTTTTGTAGATAATGGTTTAGTGATACAAAACTTACTAATTAACCCATAGCCGGAGGTAGAAGAATTGGATTCATACCTTTCCCAAGGGTATTTGTATGTAAGTGAATACAACAAAACCAACTGGAATTGGAACTCAACTCTCTGATTAACAATTCTGAACCAACTCCAAATTCAAGCTTACAGCACCTGGTCATCCATTCAGGTACTGACCAGACTTGACAATGCTTAACTTTGGTGATCACATGAGAACTGATGTTTTGAATCTGATGCAGCCTTAAGCAAAAACAGTGGATGGGAACACAATTAAGCAGAGTATCAACAGTGCTGACAATGATATACATGAAACAAAAGGGGGGAGGAATATATTAATGCACATCATGAAGTAATCCTTTTTTTTTTTTTTGATTACTTCAGTATTCAATTCATATATTCATATTTACTTACGTGGTAGACTTTCATTATCATCAGTTCTTGCCATTCGAGAGCTGACCTCACTCAAAGGTGTATCAGAATGATGGGTTTCTTCATCTCCATATATAGGGTTACACTCTGCATCAGATAGAAATGGTTTGCCTTTAGTAAATTTTGGAATCTTGTGACCACGCTTACGTAGGCTATTTGTACTGTTTTTTTCTTTATAGGTCTTTTGTGGCTTGGGTGGCTGACCATCAGTTATGTCTGCTTGCTTCTTTTTATCCTGTGTTCTCGAAGGACGCAGTGTATGCTGATTGCTATTACTATCCTTTGATGATGCTAGTGTCAGAATAGATTGCTCACTTGCAGGTTGCTCCAATAATGACTGAGGAGCTAATTGAGGCTGCATGTTTGTTGAGATTGGAATAACATTTGATAAGAAAAGAGGGGGATTTGGCAGCATCTGGTTTCCTTGCTTTTCCACTGCCATTGTATTAAGTTCTTTTTCTAAATGCTCTAAGTCTTCAGATGAAGCAGAACTCTTAGGTACACGTCTGATTCCAGCATGGTTAGTGTTTGTTTGGGAACATTGCATTTGAGAACTGGTTGGAACTGTTGGCAAGGGTGGTGGAGTTGAAGGTGAGGTGCTACCTTGAGAGAATCGTTTTGCTCTTTCTTCAGCTTCAGCCTCTGTAGATTTGAAAGAAGCTTGAAATTTTGGACTGTTGTGGAGTGCACTGAGCACTGGTGATTTGGGGGTTGCATTTGAATTCATCTGACCCATTCTGGCAGGATCATTATCAAAGTCTGTTGATTTTGTGGAACTGTTTGCCAAAATATTGATATTAGGTACTGTGTGTTTCTTGTTTTCTTTAGTATAATCATAGAATTGTTTCACTTCATCATCAGGTGACAACAAAGATCTATCATTATTCTTAGGAGAGTTGTTATTCTTTATGATACCGCCATTTTTCACCCCATCATTAATGTAGCCAATGCTTGATTGCTCACAGTCATCCAGAGGTCCATTTTCATCATACTTTCCAGTGTGCTTTTTTCTCATTGATTTATAATAGCAATGACCAGTAATTGCAATAATAAGAATGATGACAATAATTCCACATACAACTCCAACAATAATTCCAATGAGAGTTGGATTAGACGTGTCATCTTGAACAACACCATAATCTGAAATAACAAAATTACAAACAAATTTTTATGCATATGTCAGATATGAAATTTAGATTTTATAATTTTGACTTTCGTTATTTTTTAACATATTTTAATTACTAATCACTTATCTTCAAATAAGTTAACCATTAAAACATATTTGCAAAAAACTCAACATCTCATCAAAATTACAATAAAGTTTAAAAAAATTAGCCATTTTTCAATCTTTGCACTGCAAATTCACATATAAATCTATCAGATCTAAGCTAAATGTCAAACGAACGTTATAGAAGTCTACTATATATACGAGAGAGATAAATAAAAAGGTGATGAAGATGGAAAAAAAAAAATGATTATATTTGGTGTGGAGTAAAATGACAATTTACTAAGAAAAAAAACTCATTTTGAAAAGTATAGAAGTATTTCCATGTATAAGACAACCTTTAGATAAGACAAGATAAAAAATACAACATGTTTCATGAATTTATCCTATACCTGTTGTATAAGAAGATTGCTTATTGATTATAGAAAGATGTTATTGGAAATGTTTTTACTTACTGTATCCTTAGTAATTCAAAATAAACGAAATAACAAAACTGATTCTATATCATGTTTTTCCTACACACATTGTTTTGTTTACATTTCATCACGTGATCTCTTGCAAATACTGATTCTTCTTCTTTTTCTTATATTTAAACAGTTACAAACAGCCTGGTGTATTCATGGCCATTTACTTATAATTCATCAACAATTACAAAATACCGCAAATAACAGTATGATAATGTACATTCCATTGCTGCGAATGCAATCATAACTCAATGTTTACATTTTCTCAGCTGAGCTTGCATGGATACAAGTTGATTTCATTAATACAGAATTATTTTTCAAATAGGCAATTTATTAATGAAGTTATGCCAGTAATATATCAGGTACAAATGAATCTTTTCATGTATATTATTGGTTATCACACCAAGGCCAGGGTTCACCTACTGACAAATATCACTCAAAATTTAAGATTTCTTTTTAGAGTTAAGATGACCCTAAGGGTGATTTTTAGGATTTAAATGTCATCTTGTACACAGAAATATATGATAAGCCAATTTTATTTCTTTATAAACAACATGGTTTGAGAAATTGTTTGTTTTTATGTTGCTTAATTCTTTATAAAATAATGTGTCCAAAGAAGAAATCATTTTAGCACAGTCAATGTTTTTTATAACTCCTAATTTATATCTGTAAGCACACTCACTTTATAATTAAGACACAAACTTTTGCTTGTGGATTTCTTATATAGTGAAGTAATAAAATCATAACTATTATCATCATCATCATCTACTAGAATGTCAAGGAAAGGTATTCTATTATTAATGTTGAGTTCACAAGTGAATTGTAGAACAGAGTTATTCTAAAAAGTTTCTTTAAGGTTTTTATTTTGTTTCTGTTTTTGTTAATATATATGGAAGGTTTGGTGTAATTATTAAAGATTTTGTTTTCTACATAGGCCATATAGAAATTGGATAAAGTGAAACCAAGAAGTAAGCCCAGAGTTGTCATCAGCCTGTGTGTAAATGTTAACATAATCATCATAAAAAAAAAGACTGCTCAGTAAGTTCCTTGTCCCAATGTCTTTAACAAATCCACACTATACTTGTCTCATCTCTGGCCTGATTCTACTGTTTTCTTTATTCATCAGAATACTGATGATGAGTTTTGTTATGTGGCTCATGGAACTGATTGTTCGGTGGTTCCCATTCGTATAGACCTGGTTTCTTAGGCAGTGCTATGAAAATAGATCTGCTGAGATCTTCTGGTATATCCCCACTGTTGTAGATTTCATTTATTATTTCTGTGATCTTGTCTATACCAAAATCATTTAAGGCTGCCAGCATTTCTGTTACAATTCTGTCTGGCCCTACCGCCTTTGTCTGTTCAATTTCGCCAGTGCAGCTTCTACTTCAGTTTTTAGAATTTCAGGCCTGTGGGTAGTTCTACATATTGCCGGTTGTTCTCTTTTGTCGTGGAAGAGTTCTCGAAGATATTCATTCTAGTGCTGAAGAATTTTTTCCTTCTCTAATATGTGCGTTCCTTCCTTGATTTTATGCAGTCTGTTGACAAGCACATCTCCTGCCCTTTTTATTCCTTTATTTGTTATGCATATCTCCTTTGTTGGTGGTACTCAGTCTATTTCTGCACATTTTTTGTTTAGCCACTCTTCTTTAGTCTGCCTGCTTTTGGTCCTTATTTCATTGTGTAGTATTGTGAAATTCCATTCTGTATCTTGGCAGAGTTTTCTGTCTCCTTTGCGTCATGTCAAAAATCTCATCAATCATCCATTCGATTTTTCTTCTTCATCCATTCTCCTTTGGGACAATATTGTTTGCTGATGTCACTAAAGCTTCTCATTTCCATTGTGTCCCTTGTATCTTTTCATATTGTCTATATATTTTTCTTTCAGGTACAGGTCGCTCAGGAGCTTGTTGTATTGCAATTTGGGTGTTGCATTAGGCTTCTTCAGTTTCTATAGTTTCACTCTTAGTTTACATATAACAGGACGATGATCGCTTCTGCACTTGGGTAGGTTTTGCAGTGAACCAGTGCATTCCTGAATCTTTTGTTTATAGTTATGTAGTCAATTTGGTTATTGTTACTTGTCAAAACTTAGTTCAATTCATGCATGTATCAGAAAAAACAAAATTCCTGTTTAACATGTCACTTTGAACAGATTCCAATTCAAGAATTTAATAAGAAAAAAAATCTTGCTCACCATACTGATAATGTACAAAGTGAAATTGGAAAAATAGTTGAATAGACATACCTTGCTGGCAAATTGTATAAAATTTTTTTGGATGAATTCTTGCTGCCTAAATATACCTTACACATATGTGTAAAAAATTTGAATATAAATAATATATATATATGTAAAAAGATGATATAAATAAAGATAAAAGGAAATTTTTTTTATCAAGGCAAAAGTAAAGATTTTATTTTGCAACAGAAGTAAAAAAATATTAGATTTCAAAAATTTTGGAATTCAAAAATGCTCAAAAATATTCATACAGCTAAGTGTGAAATTCAAAATAAACTATGGTGGATGCTAAGTGATGTAATTTAATGCCTAATAAATGAAAGAGAATAAATGTTATTGTTGTTGAATTTTTTTATTTCCTTATTTGTTTATATATATTTATTTTTTATTTATTAATGTAATTATTATTTATTATTTTAATTTGATAAATAATTTATGTATTTATTTATTTTAAATAATAGAAGATTTTGATTTAATCATTTTCTCTCAATTTTTTAAAAAAGTTTTATGTTCATGTATGTACACTTGGAAAAGCATTATTTCTTTTAGGAAAGGTGTTATTTGAAACATTCCAGGGTGCAGATTAACATTTATTCAATATTTGATAGCAAAACTCACAAAAACTTTCTATCTAATAACTTATTTTCTCTTTTAATAAGTGTAGTATTCTTTAGATCAAAGTTATGGTTAAACTTATTTCTGTGTATGACTAATGCATTTGATAAATTGTTTGTGTTCGTAGATATGTTTTTTAACTTTTTGCAAGTTTCCCTAATATATTGTAAGGAATGTTTGTGACAGTTTATTTCATATATACTTGCTTCAGAATTATCATTATGAACATTTCTGGTACCAAACTTTAACATCTGTCATCTAATTTGATTTAAGTTGACCATTGTAAAGACAAACACACTTCAATCAATAGCAGCAACATGAAAAGTAATGCGAGAAGAAGAGATTTTTTTTTGTTTTGTTTTGTTAATTATTTCCCTCCAAGCAAAGCAATAAAGCCACTAAGACAAGAGGTTACTGAGTACCAAAAAATGACAGAAAAGAAAAACATTAGGGAGAGAGAACAAGAAAGAGAAATTAAGAAAACAGAAGATAACAATTGACATTGCATTTAAATTTCTGAAAATCAAAGTTGACTGAAAAGAAAAAAACCAGAAGAGTTCCATAAGTGAGAAGTGCAAGAAAAGAAACTGTTAGCAAAGAACTTATGGTTACATCTAGTAATTTCAATGGTAAAATTATGAGACCTAGTTGCCAATCTAGTACTTCAAATAAATTCATAGAGTCAAGGTACCAAAGAGGAAAGCTCATCAGAACAATTACCATGAAAATATTAATAGAAAAGGAACAAGAAAGATACATTACAGTGGTGGGAAAATGACTGAAGCCAAGATACCAGATCAGGATCATTAACATTGCAGATTCTTCTTTACATTTTATCAAGAATTTTTAAATATGTAGCAGAAACATCAATCCAGATGTGGCAGCAATATTCAATGTATGGATGAATGGTAGACTTATAAATGTCTAAGATAAATCCAGGTGAGAAAAATTATCTTGCACAATACAGTGAACCAACTTTCCTAGCAAAAGCCCTAGCAATTGATTCAATATAATCTTTCCAGTTCATGTCAGCAGAAAACATTAACCTGAGAAGATAAAATGTGTCACTCTCCTAAAGGTTCTATAAAATTATTTAAAGAGATCTGTTTCGTTCTGGAGGTATTAAAATTAACATGCCCTGTTAACAACAGATTGTAGGTCATTTTGGAGATTAGATGCTAATTTGAAGTTATCGAACAAATCAGACTTAACTATTTACTCTTGTCTTAATGGTGTGTTGATGACACAGATACAGAGTTGAAAAGGGGTGACACCAGGAAGGTCATTAGGAACAACATAGCAACCAAGGATAGTGCCCTGGGGGACAGCCACATGAATAAAAAAAAAAAAAATAAATAAAAAAAAATCTAGAAAAATGGCCATTCAATACAATTTTTATTTAGCTATTTGATAAGACAGACTGAATCAGATCAAAAATTAATCAAAAAATGCTATAACCTTTCAACTTGTGAAGACCAAAATGTAAGACCCTGTCAAATGCCTTCAAGATATCCAAAGCAACAGCCCAAGCTTCACCATTCTTATCTAAAGCTTGATCGACTCTTTCAGCAATAACTGCTAACACATCAGCAGTTGACCTAGAGAAGCAAAAGATACATTGCTGGTCTGAAAGAAGACTGTGAAATGAGATGCTTAACCAATTCAGCATTGATTAGAGCTTCTAGTACTTTGCCAAAAGATGTAGAAGGCTAGTTGGCCAGTAGAAGATGGTTCACCTAATTTCTTAAAACTACTGAAGAGGATTTGCAATATACAGGAAAGCAAGAAACAATAAGACATTTATTAGAGAATTTAGAGAGAACAGGGCAGGATAACAATTCTTAAAGACTATTATTATAAAGTTAATGATGATAATAGGAAAATAGCTCACCTTTAGAGTATGTAGCTACAATAATATTAGCATTATACTGATTGTCATCCAGATCTCTCACAAGAACCAAAGAAACTTGTCTGCTATCTAATAATTTTGTAGTTGGTTTGGACTGTCCACAGGTAAAAGAATTCTAAAAAAAAAAAAAAAAAAAAAAAAAGAAGAAAGAAACACAAAAATGAGAGTAAACACTTGATTAAAAAAGTTATATAGAAAAACTTTTCATTGCTGGCAAAAATAAGCTATAGGAACATTTTATTGGTTTTTAATATTTGTATAATCAATTATGGTGAATATATCAAGAGAATAGACTATTGTGAATAATTTTTCCATCATTAAAACAGTTGTCAAATATTACATATATTATCAATGATGCTGAAAATAATTTCAATGTCTTAGCAAGTAGAAATAATTAGCAGGCAGTTTAGGCTTAAGGTTCCAAATTCACTAGTGCAGTGACTTGCATTACTGCCTTGAAAAATATGACATGTATGTGCAAGTTTAATGAATACTTTGCAGATGAGGCAGTAGTAGGCCAATTTATTGAAAGATATTTGTCCCAATGTCTTAGACAACAATTATTAAAAGAGAAAAAATTAACGCTATCACACAATGTTCAACAAGCAACATTGGCAGAATAGGCTAAAGAAATTAAACAACAAAATGTTGAAATTTACAAACTACTAAAAAAGAAATCCAGCTCAATAGAAGAAATAAATACTTTGAAAAAAAATAAAATGACAGAAAACTATGAGGAGGAGTCACTACCACAACCATAACATTCTTGATACATTTCAGAATTTGAGGTGACCTCAAATTCTGAAATGTATCAAGAATGTTATGGTTGTGGTAGTGACTCTCACTACAAAATGTCCCAGCTAGAGGAAAACAATGCACATTTTGTCATAAGCTCAACCACTTTGAACAGATGTGCTTTATAAAGAAAAAGACACAAAAACCTATCATCAAGTGTGAAGTAGTGCAAATGGAATCTAATTTGAATGATTATGTACTGATGACAAAGGGACACAAATCTAATGCAGTTATTTGCTTAGACGGTCAGACTATTTTGGTTCCGATTGTTACAAGTGTCAATCTAATTAATTGGAATATATATGGATATTTCTAAAAGTATATAAATATTAAATTAAAAAATTGTGAAAAGAAAATATTTATATATCGTTCAAGATTTCCCTTAAAGTATAGGGTGCTTTTGTTTCAAATGTCTCTGTAGAGTCTACACATAACATTTCAGATTTTATTTTTGTCTGTTTTATACAATAGAGGCAACATACAGAGTAAGAAAACTGCTACACAATTAGGACTCTTATCTATACCAGGCACTGTTACTACAGTGAATAATATCTCTTCAACATGGGAGCCTATTCTAGTCAAATTTGCTTCAGTATTTAAAGGACTGGGCAGACTGGAAAATGTTAAAATCAAATTAAATGTTGATCAGTGTCCCATCATTTGTGCCATATTACTTTCCATGTTTGAAAACAAGGTTGAAAATAAGTTGAAAGAATTGCTAGACTTAGAACCAGTTATGGAACCCACCTCATGGGATTTACCAATAATAGAGCAATGATGTTAGATTAGTAGTTTATATGTGAAAAGCTAACACAGCCATAAAAAGAAATCACTTCTCTGTACCCACACTCGAGGAGTTCCTTGAAAAGTACAATGGTTGTACAGTATTTAAAAAAAACTTGACTTGAAACATAGATACCATCAGATTGAATTGGATGAGACATCTTGTTACATTACTACCTTTATTACTCATATTGGTTTGTTCCATTATAAAAAGGTTGGTACAAGGAGCTACCTTGACATTTGAAAAATATGAAAACTGCATAAACGAGTTGTTTAAATATCTCCAAAAAGTGTATAATATTTCAGATGATATTTTAATTGGTGGTGTAAATCAAGATGATCATGATTGAAATCTGAAGACCTGTTTGAGAGTTTTGCAAGAAAATAACCTCATGGCAAACTTTGTGAAATATGAGTTTAATGTTCCAATTTTTAAGGCATATTATTTCTAATAACCTGCTGAGAATAAAATTTGAGCAATGAAAGAATTCAACAAACTATGTTCAACTAAAGAACTTTATAGTTTTCTTGAACAAATAAATTATTTAGGTAAATTGATAAAGAATTTATTATCTAAAAATGGAAGTACTTAGAAAATTGCTACAGAACAGAGTTAAATGGGTATGAACTGACTGAAAAGGAAGCTTATATTAAACTAAAAAACGCTGTTACAAATGATACTGTGATGGCTCATTTTATTCCCGACCTTAAGACTATCTTAACTGTAGATGCTGCACCAATAGGTCTTGGGGCCATTCTAGCCCAAAGACAAACGAATGATAGCATGCGACGTGTGGTTTATGCTAGTAGAACTTTCACTCAACAGGAACACTATTACATTCAAATAGAAAGAGAGGTGTTAGCTGTTGTTTGGGGCTTTGAAAGATACCACTTATATCTGTTTGGTTGTCATTTTGAAATATTGTTAGACCATGAATATTTGAAAATTTTGTACCATCATCCAGGATGACCTTTGCCCTATATTTTAAGATGAGGATTATGGTTACTCCTTTACAATCAAACACATTCCTGGATACTTGAACCCTGCAGACATACTATCTATTGAACCAGTTTAAATTAATAAAGATGCAAATAACAGTGATTCTTTAGAAATGTATTTAAACTAAATAATTGCTTATATTATTCCAAAAAATGTATCTATCAGAAGTCACTCAGCATTTTCTGGCAGATACTACTACTGAAAAATTTTTTTTAGATGTGTAAAGAACAATGTGTAGCTAAAAACAAGCAAAATAAAACCTTATTCAAATATAAGGAATCAACTTATGTTTAAATCAGATCTACTCCTTAGGGGAACTCACCTTGTTCCAAATACCTTGCAACAGCAAATCCTGAAACTTACCAAGGTATTACAAAGACTAAAGCTTTACTATGTGAAAAAGTATGGTAGCCAGGTATTAAAAATGATATAGAAAACATAAGGAATTGTTTGCCATGCTGGAGTCTTTCTAGACCAAACACTCCAGAACCTATAAGATCAATAACCATGAGACAATTGTGGGAAAAGGTTCATATCAACATATGTGGGCCATTCCTAACAGGTGAAAGTATTTGGGGTATAATCATTGGCTGCACTAGGTGACATGAAATCCATATAATTAGAGCTACAAACTCAAAAACAATTTTAAATTGTTTAAATCAGACCTTTTCTAGATACAGATACCTTGAAAACATTGTTACAGACAATGCTCCCAATTTAAAGAGTGTAGACATAAACCAATTTTGTGAGCAAATTGGTATTCAGCACCTGAGAGAGAAAGATTTTATAGAGCACTCAGTAAAGTGATTAAATTATCATGTACCAAAGGACAAGACTGGAGAACACAAATTTTCTAATTTTTTCTTGCTGTAGTGAATGAGATAATCAAGTACCCCGGAAAAAAGTTTGTGTTTTGTGTGCGATCTGCCGGGGAGGGATTGCCAAAAAGTAGTCAGCAAAACTCTTATAGCGACTTACCTCGTCAACCCAAGCGACAGCGTGTCGCGTGTATTCTGGGACAAAAAAGAAACAAGTCCGTCGCAGGAGTCGCTATAAGAGGATATTAATATGCAAATTACGGAGCATCCTATCCCGGCTGTCGACGAATGGAAAAAATAGGTTCTGCCGATAAAAGCAGTTGGTGTTGTCGACTCGGTAGGAAAAAATTCGGGCAGTTTTGGCTACGGCATTCGTGAGTTATTTTCCTGACATGTTACAAGTGATTTTCTTTCGTTGTGTTGTGAAAGCCACAAATTTGCTTTGAGAATGCTTACACTTCAAGCTATTTCGGCGTTTACTTTGTCTCTCGCAAGATGGCGGAAAGACCGTTCGATATAAAACTGATCCCCGAATTCAGTGGTGATACTAGTGGACAGTCTGTGGTTGAATGGATCGAAAAGGTGGAACTGGTCTGCGAATTATGCGAGATCCGAGAAGATTGATCGGATTCTTCCTCTGCGATTGAATGGCGGTGCCCTTGCTGTGTATAGGCAGCTGAGTAAAGAACAGAAAAGTGACATTGAGCAAATAAAGCACGCTCTACTAACTGCGTTTGGAACTGACTGGTTCGTGGCCTACAACCAATTCCAGGCGCGGCGTCTGCAACCTGGCAAGACAGTAGACGTATATTTGGCAGAATTAAAGAAGCTCGCCGTTCCAATCGCACCGCTTCCTGAAGAATGGATGACATGTGCCTTCGTTTCTGGATTGCCCAGTCATGTTAAGCAGATACTCTGCGCATCATCCAGAATGGAAGATCTGACGCTCAATCAATTGTTGACCAGAGCCCGTGCTGTCATGATCGATCGAAAAAAGAGGCTGATGAACCAGTGGCGCAGTTATTCAACCAATTGAAGTCAAAGAAGGTCCGACCCCAGCCATTTATCACCATGGCGTTGCCACCTGCTATTGGTGCTCTGGGCGAAACATTTTGCCAGAGACTGCCGCTATCAATGCGAAGAAATGCGCAGCGGTTCGGCGCGAAAGGCACGTCTCGATCTGATGCTTTCAATGTCAGAAAGTAGGTCATATTGCATCTAAGTGCCCGGGAAATGGAATGGGGGCGACGTCAACGCAGGTCTCTTCCCGCACCGAGCATGAAAGTGGCGCTCCCTGTGATTAAGATACGCATCAATGGAATAACGGCACCGCCGCGTTAATAGATTCGGGCTGCTCTCAGTCACTCACCAATGGTTGATTTGCCGACAGTGGAGCAGACAAAGATGGACGTACTAACGGCTGATGGAAAGGCTCTCAGAAGCCGGGGGAGTTGGAAACATCAAACTCAGTATTAACAACGGTGACCCTGTCACAGTCAGTGTGTTGGTCGTGGACAGCGTTATTAGGTTTCGATCTGCTCCTTGGGATGGACATTGTTAAGGAGCTGGGCGGCGTCGCATTACAGAGGCAGGCGAAGTCAAGTTTTCTGATCCGCCCATCTGTGCTACTTTGAAGATCAACGAGCCCGACTTTAGCGCAGAGTTCGACCAAAGGATGAAGACATGGACAGCATTTTGGAAATGGTCGGAAAATAACCCACCAGAAAAGCTCCAGAACCGAGTGTCAGAATATTCGGTGCTCGAACGCGTCAAGGAAGAATACCAGCCTTGGTGCAGGTGTGGCTGGATAACGGATGGCTGACTCCGTATCCCGAGGAAGAGTTTGGTCCTCAAGATGCCTCATCCCGTTGATGGCCGTGGTACAAAAAGAACAAGGGAAAGGTGCGCCCTGTACTAGATTATAGAGAACTGAACGAACATGTAGACACATACACAGCTCATGCTGATGTGTGTGCACAAAAATTGAGAGAATGGCGAACGAAGGGATCCAATGTCTCTGTGATTGACCTTCGAAAGGCCTACTTGCAGGCAGGCGTGCACCGGTCACTGTGGCCATTTCAGACGGTGATTCTTAATGGGACGAGTACTGCTTAACCCGAATGGGATTCGGACTCAATGTGGCGCCGGCCATCATGAAAGCCATCGTGGATGCTGTGCTATCCCAGGATGAGACAATTAAATCAAGCGGCGTCAGCCTACATTGACGACATCTACATCAACGAAACCTTAGTACCCGCTTCACAGGTGAGAAAGCATCTTGCTGACTTTGGGCTCAAATGTAAAAACCCAGAACGACTGGAGGATGGTGCTCGGGTGCTCGGCTTGCAGGTCTGGGGGAGCACAACATGCTTTACTGAAACGCGGAAGCGAGCTCCCGGACATTCCCAAACACATGACCCGACGCAGCGTGTTTTCGTTATGTGGAAAGCTGGTGGGACATTTTCCCGTGGGCGGGTGGATCCACATTGCAACTGCATTTATTAAACGTAGGGTGACTGCTGTCACTTCCGGCTGGGATGACACAACAAATGATGCCCCCTTAGACACATGATAGCGGAAGTCATTACTAGGGTGCGTCAAGACGACCCCCATGGTAAATGGTGCGTTGACGGATGTGAATTTAACGTCTGGGTCGACGCGAAGCTCCCTTGCAACAGGAGTGTCTCTTGAAGTAGGTGACACTGTCGTGGAAGATGCGTGTTGGTTGCGTCCCGAGAAGGAAACGCAACATATCAACCTGTCAGAATTAGACGCCGTTATCAGGGGAGTCACCGCGGCCCTTCAATGGAATGCAAAGGTATTGCATTTATTCACAGATTCCGCATGCGTGTATAAGTGGATATCAGACACTCTTACGGGGAAGGCTAGGATATCGTTACAAAGGCTACGAAAGCGAGATGCTCATTTGAAGGAGGCTAGACACACTGGGAAAGTTGGTAAGTGAATACCACTTATCCGTAGACATACAGCTGGTCAGATCACAGCAGAACAAGGCCGATATTTTAACAAGGGTACCCCAAAATGGCTTGACGCTATTAAGAAAGAGGTAGAGCCGGTAGAACATGTCTGTGTAACATCAACGAGCAACTATAACTCAGATTTACTAAAATCTGTGCATTGCCAAAGCGGACATCCCGGTGTAAAACGGACCTTATATTTCGTGAGGCAGATTTATCCCTCCGTATCCAAAGCTGCTGTCAGGGCAGTGGTCAGAGGATGCAAGGAGTGTCAGTCCATCGACCCAGCACCTGTGCAATGGCAAAAAGGACAAGCGAGTGTAAGCAATGTGTGGCACCGTGTTGGAATGGACATCACCCATTATAACGGACATCACTATTTAACCCTGATTGATTGTGGCCCAACCGGTTCACTATTTGGCGGCGTCTGCGTCGACAGGATTCCGCAAAAGTCATTGACCACTTGGGGTCATTGTTCTTTGAACGTGGACCTCCGACGGAACTCCTCACTGACAACGACACTGCATTTTCGCAGTGGACTATTCAAAAGATTTTGTGGCTTCGTGGGAGTACACCTCAGATTTAAGCTGCGCCATTATGTCCCATCAGGGAATGGCATAATCAAGCGATGTCATCGGACATCAAAAGAATCGCTGCTAGGAAGCAGTGTTCCATAATGGAGGCGGTGTATTGGTACAATGTTACTCCGAGAGACAATAATGTATCGCCCTCAACTGCGCCAGCCAACATGATTTATCAGTACAAAGTCCGGCTATGAGGCATTGACGCAACGCATTCAACTGAACGGATAAACGAACGGCGCCCGTATGACTTGGGCGATCGGCGTGTGGGGTGAAATCTCCACATAGCGGTGTACAACCCGGTACCGGGTGGGGCATGTCACTGGACTAAGTAACTCGCGTTCTGTGCTGGTTGATGGCATACCAATACACATAAAGGACTTGCGTCACTATGTAGATACAGATACGTCAACAAGTGACACTAGCAGTGAGTGCTCAGAAAGTGAACAAATAATTACCATCAGAGGTAGGGCTAGCACCCCTTCAGATGGTGAAGACTGTGCGTGAGGTTGTCAGACCAGAAGAATCCTCAGAAGAAGAATCTTCAGAACATTCTTCAGATGATGAAGACTCTGCGCATGAGGTTGTCAGATCAGAAGAAACCTCAGAACATAACACACAATCTCCTCCAACAGTCGCCCCGCTCCAGAGAAGCTTAAGAATAAAGAGGCCCGCCCATGAGTGTCACTTATGTGACAGGGGGGAGTGTAGTGAATGAGATAATCAAGTACCCTGGAAAAAAGTTTGTGTTTTGTGTGCGATCTGCCGGGGAGGGATTGCCAAAAAAGTAGTCAGCAAAACTCTTATAGCGACTTACCTCGTCAACCCAAGCGACAAGCGTCAACGTATTCTGGGACAAAAAAAAAACAAGTCCATTGCAGGAGTCGCTATAAGAGGATATTAATATGCAAATTACGGAGCATCCTATCCCGGCTGTCGACGAATGGAAAAAATAGGTTCTGCCGATAAAAGCAGTTGGTGTTGTCGACTCGGTAGGAAAAAAATTCAGGCAGTTTTAACGGCGTTCAAATGAGTTATTTTCCTGACGTGTTACAAGTGATTTTCTTTCGTTGTGTTGTGAAAGCCACAAATTTGCTTTTGAGAACGCTTACACTTCACTTGCATATCGTAATAAGCCACATGTCTACTCAGGTGTTTCAAACTACTTTTTGTCAACCTCAGTGAGACAAGATCCCTACTATTACTAGCAAAACTGTTAAAAATCAACATAAACAGGCAAAATATGTTGATGATAAACACAAGTATAAACCAAGGCAATACTTTAATAAAAAAAATACAGTAAACAATGATATTTTGCAAGGAGACTATATGCTCTTATGGGGATAAAAAAAGAAAATAAATTTTCAACCTTACACAGTTATTGACAGAAAAGGTTCAGCTATAACTGTTCAGAAGCTGAGTAAACCTGGTGTGTACACTAGACATGTAAATGATGTGAAAAAAAAAAAAAAAAATTCCAAATTTCAAGAAGGCTGACACTGATTTTGATGACAAATATGACAGTGTAAGCTTGGAATGAGAGAATGAGAGGTCTGGATTCACAAACAATAGTGAACAATTGTGACATTCCATCAGAAATCGACATCCCCCATTGTGGTGTTGAGGTTATGATATGTGAAAAAAAAAAAAAAAAAAAAAAAGAGAGGGTTATTGTGGTGCATAAAAGGAATTTATCTACTGTTGAGAAAGAGTAGAAACACAAAAGCTGAGCAGTGTGTACTTGGACTCGGTGGGAATGGGTGAAAATAACTGAGCAGTATTAAAAATAGGAACTAGACAATATCCCTAGACATGGGCAGTGGAGCAAGAACAGTCTACCCCTGGAGATTAAATAATGGGTTCAGTTTAAATTTCCCTACAGGTTACTCAAATCAATATTCACATGATGAACTTCAGAGGACACAATAGCCAAAACATGATAACAACAAAGATGGGGACAATAGACTAAATAGTGTAAATAATGAAAACTTGTATAAAATGTGTAACATTTTAACTTCAATTCATCACAAAGAATGACTTATGTTTTAAGGTATCACAAAGAATGACTTATGTTTTAAGGTATCACAAAGAATGACTTATGTTTTAAGGTATCACAAAGAATGACTTATGTTTTAAGGTATCACAAAGTGAGAAAGAAAGGCAGGTACTGAAATTTCTTCATTTTTGATTCAGTACAAAATATAAGCAACCCACTGGATTTATGCATGTTGCCAGGGAGACCAAAGCTTCATGTGATGAGGCAATAGGTGTGAAGCATTTCAATCAATAAAAAAAAAAATACAGTATTTTTAATACAGCTGCTTGAATTTGGTCTTATCTACTTAACAAAATTGGAAATCCAATTGAAATAATTCCTTAAAAAAGGTCAATGACTAAATGTGTAACAAAATTTTTACTTTTTTGTCTTTGGTCAATAAGTGTTTATATATAATGGAACCTTGACTTACAAGCACCTCCTACTTACAAAAAACTCACAATACAAAAAAATTTCTCAGAAAATTCACTTCAATTTATGAAATTAAGAATGGGCTTCACACCACTGCATTTCAAGCTAGATATTTGATATAAATATACTGTAAATTATAGTATATTTTATACTAGCAGGCTTCACATGCTCACTATCACTTCAGAAAGATATATTCACTACTTGAAATCTTTGAAACAAAAATTTTAAAATGAACATTTCATTCATAAATTAGCTTGTTATAGTTAAGGAAAGTTTTTACAATTTGTTAAAGGCCAAGTAAAATGCAAACTTCAAACACTTTTCTGCACTATATACAACGATATTCCTAAACAGAACTATTTTTCATATGAAAATCAAAACAATTCTCGAATAAAAGAACAGTAATGAAGGACAGTTAATTGATGAAATATACTGTTTTAAAATCAATATGCAAATTAGTTAAACCTAAAGTGATATTGCCTAGAAGTAGATAACATATAATACAGATATTGAGCTTTTAGCGTGTACCTTCCTCTTCTGTGTAAATTACTATAAGTAATTTATACTCTTTATTTATCATCTCTCAGTTGCGTCTCTGTCCTTGGACAGAGTGCACTCAGGGGCTTTTCTGTCAAAGGACAGAGGGGCAACTTAGGAAAATTATACTGAATAGGTGCCCAGCCCTGGGGAACAGCTGCCCGAGGATGTGCCCTCCCATTGCACAAGAGGGAGGGATCGGTGCTCGCACCGAGGCCAGTGCAACTGATGGTTGCGGGGCTGAGAGGAATTTTTGTCCCAGTCCCGGGCGTACACGCTCAGGTCCCCACCTAAAAATAGAGCTTGTGTCACATCTCATCCTAGTGGGTGGACAGAGTAATTACCATGTGTAACTTACTCTTTTTGAGTAGGTACACATCTACTTATCATCTCTCATATGCATCTCCGTCTTTGGATAGAGTGCGCTCAGGTTCTAACACTTTCGCCCCAGCCCCTCAACCTCCGACATCTTACTCTCTGGGTTGAGGTGTCTACTTGGTCCTAACAGAACTTAAGGGAGTGGTCGTAGATCCCCTGAGTATCCGTAGATTATTTGACCAGTCCACTGGTTTAATCTTGCTTCCTGCCCATGTTGTGTTTGGTTTGATCCAGAAAGCAGAAGTGATGTTCGTCCATTCACAGTTGACTAAGAAAAAAAAAAAAAATATATATCTGCAGAAAGCCGGACAATCAACTATTCAGTGGATGAATTGTTAATGTCTTTTATATAGCAGAAAAGAATAGTATAGAAAAGCAACGGGTTTCAGAAAAGAAAATTATTTGATGTAAAAAGAAAAACTCATACACTGGATTCTAGACAGAGAGAGAGTGGGTTTTGATTAACTTGTTAAATCATCTTAGAACGATATGTGACTCTTGTGATGGAGAGATAAAGATTTCTGTGCGCAGCTTAAAGTTTATAATTGCATTCCTCCTCGGCAGTAGTAACAGTAGTAGTAATCTTCATGGTAGCAGAAGCATCGGTACTTATATCAACAGTACATGTTAGTGGGGGTTTTGTCCCAATCTCTGATGTCACTTTCAATCTCCAACCTCTCTCCACCCAGCTCGACTGCTTTCGACGGCAGATGAGCCAACCACTCTGATTATTGTAGCTTGTGCGATGTTTGTGTTTCCAGTGGTAGAAATAATAGTAGCAGTCTTAGATTGTTGGAGGAGTAATTCACTTCTTCATGCTTATATCAACATGTTAGTGGGTGTTTGGTTCCAATGGTTCCAATCTCTGACGTCACTTTCAATCTCTGACCTCTCTCCACCCAGCTCAAGTGCTTTCGATGACAGACGAGCCACCCACTCTTTCGAAAAGATTTTTGTAGCACCACGACCTGTAATGGTCACCTGCGGGTGCCCACACACATGACAGCACACAGTGATGACGACGTGTCAACCGATTGCGGCCTCTCCCATCTCACTTGACCGTCTGCCTCTTCTTCAGCATAACTACGTGTTTATATAGATAAATCTGGTTGATCATAAATCGGCCAGCACATGATTATCACGAGTGCCGTTTTCAACCCAAAATCATGTGAATTTCAAAGTTCTCATAACTAGCTTACAAGCTCTATTTCTAATTTTAACCGATAAAATTTATTTCGATCATTTCTATTGTCTTTTTCACAACCCAATTCCAAATGGGCTAGATCAGATTTCCATCAGTAAACAAAATTGTTCTGATCTAATTTCGCTGTTCAAATCTACTCCAATTTCAATAAAAAAAATATACATGTGTGTGTGTTTTCCAGACTCTCTCTGTTACAAGGGGCGACTCCGTCAAAGGACAGAGTCACAACTAAGGAAAATTATACTGTGAGGTGCCTGGCCCTGGGGAACAGCTGCCCGGGGCCACGCCTTCTCATTGCACTAGAGAGAAGGATCGGTGCATGCATCGAGGCCAGCGCAACCAATGGTTGCGGGGGCTCGGGGAATTTTTGTTCCTTGCCCGGGTGCACGCGCTTGGGCTCCCCACATTAAACCGACCTTGTGTCACAACCTGACCTTGTGGGGGGTCAAGTAAATACCTTCCTCTTCTGTGTAAATTACTGTAAGTAATTTATACTCTTTATTTATCATCTCTCAGTTGCGTCTCTGTCCTTGGACAGAGTACACTCAGGGGCTTTTCAGTCAAAGGACAGAGGGGCAACTGAGGAAAATTATACTGAGAGGTGCTGGGCTGGGGGAAAAGCTGCCCAAGGCCACAACTTCTCATTGCACTAGAGAGAAGGATCGGTGCATGCACTGAAGCCAGCGCAACCGACAGTTGCGGGGCTCAGGGAATTTTTTTTCTATTGCCCAGGTGTATGCACTCGGGCTCCCCACATTAAACCGACCTTGTGTCCCAACCTGACCTCGTGGGGGTTTGAGAAAATATAAACTCTTTTTGAGTAGGTATACATCTACTTAAATGTGTAAATTAATCTTTTTGAGTAATTTCACATCTACTCATCTCTCAGTTGCGTCTCTGTTCTTGGACAGAGTGCCTTCAGGGGCTTCTCTGTCAAAGTACAGAGAGGCAACTGAGAAAATTATATTGAATATGTGCCCAACTCTGGGGAAAAGCTGCCCAAGGATGTGCCCTCCCATTGCACCAGAGGGAGGGATTGGCGCTCGCACCGAGGCCAGCACAACCAACAGTTGCAGGGGCTGAGGAGAATTTTTGTTCTTGTCCTGGGTGTATGTATGCACTCAGGTCTCCACCTAAAAATAGAACCTGTGTCACATCTTGTCCTAGTGGGGGGGGACATAGTAAATACCGTGTGTAACTTACTCTTTTTGAATAGACACATATCTACTGAGGAAAATTATACTGAGATGTGCTGGCCCTGGGGAACAGCTGCCCAAGGCCACGCCTTCTCATTGCACTAGAGAGAATGATCAGTGCACGCACCGAGGCCAGCGCAACCGATGGTTGCAGGGGCTCGGGGAAATTTTGTTCCTTGCCTGGGTGTACACGCTTGGGCTCCCCACATTAGATGGACCTTTTTGAGTAGGTACACATCTACTTACCATCTCTCAGTTGCGTCTTTGTACTTGGACAGAGTGTACCCAGGGGCTTCTCTGTCAAAGGACAGAGGGACAACTGAGAAAATAATACTGAAGAGGTGCCCAGCCCTGGGGAAAAGCTGCCCAAGGCCGCGCACTCTCATGGCACCAGAGAGAGGGATCAGTAATTGCACCGAGGCCAGCACAACCGACAGTTGCAGGGGCTGTGGGCAATTTTTGTCCCTTACATGGGTGTATGCGCTTGGGTCCCCACCTTAAAAAAGAACTTGTGTCACATTTCATCTTAGTGGGGAGACTCAATAAAAACCTAGTGTGTAAATTGCTCTCTCAAGTAGTTTCTAACACATTGATATTTACCAGGCACAGTGCTGGTAGTATCATAGCTATGACTAGCTTGGACTGGCTCTGACCAGCTAAGACCACATACCACTAGCTAAGACCAAGTCTAACCAGCTAAGACCAGCAGCCTGAGTGAAAACATTTGAGTAAATACAAATTACTATAAAGCAGTTTGTAACACATTTATTTATCTCTCAGTTGCACCACTGTCTTTGGGCAGAGTACGCTCAGGGGCAGCTCCATTGGAGGACAATGTCACAACTGAGGAAAATAATTAGTGAGAGATGCCCAGCCCTGGGGAACAGCTGCCTAAGGCCGTGCCCTGTCATTGCACTAGAGAGAGGTATCAGTGCTCACACCGAGGCCAGTACAATGGTTGCAGGGTTCAGGTAATTTCTTGTTCCTAACCTGGGTGTAAGTGCTTGGGCTCCTCACATTAAACCGACCTTGTGTCACAACGCGACTGTCGGGGGTTGAGTAAATACCAAATTACTATAAAGTAGAGTTGGGGTTTTTAATCTCAGAATTCATGGGAGAATTGAGCCCCAATTTCGCATTTATTCACATAGATTCCATAATATAGGTTTTACTTGATTAGCTATTATGGTTTTCAAATGTTGAATGTATAACTATTTCTAATTTCTGTTTTCCCATCTTTACATTATATTAACTTTATCTTATAAATTGTCCCCTGTTCTGTCATCCATGACATAAAATAATTGTTTGTAAGGAAAATAAGGATCTACATACTTCAAATCGTCTTTAAATTAAGTGGCAGCAGAAGAATTATCATTGAACTTTTAAAAGGTAAGCTTAAACATTAATTCAATACTTAAATGCAGCGACCAATTTTGAGTTCTTCTGTAGTTTATTGATGCCTATTGCATCTACTCCTCCATAGCAATTGTGATGATGACCAAACCAAGAGTCCTCCACAGGAACTAGCTTAAATGCTGCCCTATCGGGCGGCTTTTAAACTAGCCTAAAATTTTAGCTAGCTGCAATTTTGGATACAAAAGGAAAATAAGAGCTACTCCCCTTGAACCACGAAAGCAACAATAATGGCTAGTATAACATATTAATATATATTTTTAACCTTGCATAATCTGGCGACTCTGTATCTGAGCTCAACAAAAATCATTCCCTGCAGGTACAGCACAAACTACACAGTAAAATACACTATACATCTAATTCTGGTTGATTTGTACAGTATATTTCATCACTGCAATTTGTTCCTTTACATTTTCCCATACAGTTACTGCACTGTACAGTTTAATGTAATACTGTAAATATTACTGTACATGTACAATAAATTTTAAATTTTAGTGAGTAATTTTTTGATAATTTTTGTAGCCCACAATGTCACCCAAGAAGCTGGTTGCTACTAAGAAGAAGAAAAAACATGCAAATGAAGGAGGGGATCATTCAGAAGCACAAAGAAGGTACATGTGTTTCTGACCTTGTCAATCTATACAGACATTCAGCATCAACCCAGCTCAAGTGTCTGAAGATATTACATATGCAAAGGCAAGAGCACTGTATGTGGATCTCATCAGAAAAATACCAGGCACATCTTCTGAAGATGAAAATGTATTTAAGGCAAGCTGAGGTTGTTTTGAAAAATTTTAAATTTATTTAAAAGAGAACTGGCATCCACAGTGTAGCGAGACATGGAGAAGCTGTGATGAAGCTGCTTTGTTTCAGAAATGTTTTGTAGTGGCTGAAAATACAAACCTGACCCTGAGAGAATTTTGGAAGAATCACTTCAATATCCTAAATTGCTTAAATCTCATTGGGATTTAGTCAGGCCACGATTGACGTCTAGCATGAAACTGCCTGTCACCTCTCTCTCTCTCTCTCTCTATATATATATATATATATATATGTGTGTGTATGTATGTATGTATATATATATATATGTGTGTGTCTGGAAAACAAAGAAAATGAACTTTTCCATTCAAACTTTGCTTTTATGACCTGGAGATTGAGGTTTTGAAACTAACCTATTTTCTATTACATTCTATTACATTCCAGACAGATTCAGCTGTCGAAGTTAGCTTCTCCTAATTGTCCACTAGGGGTCCCTCTCCCTATACTATAAATACTGGGTGACTTCTGACCTCGTTTTCTTTTTTCTCTCTCTTCTCAATGTAAGATGTAGTCTCAAAAGAATTCTCGTCTCGATCATGAGACATTAAAAGCATATTCACGCAAGCACGTACGTATGTACAAACTTTTCCAAACTACATTACAAACATACAGAACATTTCCAAACAAACAACAAGAACTCTTTTCTCTTTGAAATATTCTTCTAAAGCTACAGTTTATTCATCATTTCTCAGCTTTGTAATTAATTCAACTTTTTGTTCCTTCTTGTATTTCCTGTTTTGTGTTATTTTACATCAAATATAAATTGTGTGGTCATGTTATTCACGCAGCCGTAAACAGACATCTACAAACCATTTATCTTTATCAACACACTACTACGCAGCCATTAGTTGCTGAAGTAGAATTTTCTAAAAGTTTCAAGAAGTTTCTAAAAGTTTCAAGAATTTCTAGTACATTCTGGCAACAAAGATGGCAGTATAAATACAGGAAATGCAAGTTCAACATTTCAGTTTACTTCTAGCTGTCCAAGTGCAGTCATCATTGATAAATCCATTCATCACAGATGGCATCAAGAGGTTTAAGCATCAGACAAGCATTTTGCTTTGTCTATAGTGAATTTATCAAGACAAGAGTGAAAAAGTACTCTGTGGCAACATCTGCTAAAATGTGTGAGGCCTACAAGGCATATTTCAACATGCCTTTTTGCAGATCAAGACAAAACCTAGGCATCTCATTTCTCCTGCAAACTCTGCAAAAGAACTCTAGAATGGAAAGGTTTGCTTATTTGAATAGTAGAACTTTTAGTGTAAAAGTTTTGGAATTTTTTTTTAATTCAAATAATTTTCACTTTTAATTTTTTAAAGCAGTGTTATTGAAAATATGTATTAAATAATGTCCACAGTATCATGGATGTTTTCTATATAGGATCACTGGTAAGAGTCATAAAAATACGGAATATTATGAATGTTCAATATTCAAGATTGGATATTTTTGTGGTATTTTTTACATTAAATAAGGTCAAAAGTCAGAATTTTACATCCAGTGAAGAAGTAATAGAAATTTCAAAAATCAAAAATGTAATTTTTTAGAATTTTTCAATAACACTGGATGAAATATATTTGTATTTTTATATTCGTATTTTTATTTGGCTCTTTTGCAGGATGGTACAGAGAGGAAATAGATCCATGAAATTCACAATCCCATGAATTTGGAAGGAACCAACTGATCAAACAAGCAATTGTTTCTTCTGCATAGTGAACCCTTCCAAACATTAAGCTGGCAAGAATGCACCTGCTATCATATATCCAGACCTTCACTCATTCCAATGCCACATTTATCTGAGCTCCCCATATCCACTCCTTCAAAGAGCGAGCAGCCATCTTTAGAAGAAAACACCAATTCAGAAGAGAATGACCCCAACTAAAAAAGACCTAAACAACCTGATTGGAGATCATGGTCTTGCAAAGTCCAATGATGAGCTTTTGATGTCAAAACTCAAGCAGTTGAATTTCTTAAATGAAAGTATGCAAGTCACAGGTCAGAGAAAACATCACCAGTGTTTTTCAAGCTTTTTCACTTGTCAAGATAGGCTTTGTTTCTACCACAATGTGACTGGTCTGTTTGAGACCGAATCACTTGTAACACCAGCCTCAAAGCCCTGCTGCTTTATAATAGGAATATGTATCCATCTCTACCCTGGATCACTCGGTGCAGCTCAAAAAGGAAAACAACAGTGTCAAGATCTTGCTAGATGCCTTGAAATATGGATAGTATAGTTGTGAGTTTATTGCAGACTTCAAAATAGTGGCCTTCCTGATAGGTCTTCAAGGCAGCTTTAACAAGTGTCTGTGTTATCTTTGCCTTTGGGACAGCAGGAACACCACAGCACACTATCACATGTGAGATTGTTCCTCCTCACACTAAACTCTGTCTAATGTGGCCAATGTCAAATGGGATCCTCTGTTGTTTCCCCAGAAAGTATGATTTCCTCCACTGTACTTAAAACTGGGCCTTATGAAACAATGTTATAGCTCTAGGTAAGTAGTCTGCTGCCTTCAAGTACCTTCAAGACTTCTACCCTAAGCTCTCTGCAGTAAAAATCAAATAAAGAAGCTCATAAAGTGTAAGCAGTGCCAGATCTAGGACAAATGAGGCCCTGTGCTAGTGAAGTTATGAGGGCCCCTTACTTGAGCCCTGAAAGAGGTAGGCCTAACATGCCTACACTGGCATGGAAGGAAGATGCACCCACCTCGGCCAACAAGGCCCTGTGCAATGGAAAAGGAATTCCCCAAAAAGTTCACTAGGATAAGAAAGCACACAGAACAACTTTGTCATAGTGATTCAAGTACTTCCAGGAGAATTACAAGGCCAAAAACTATATGAAGCTTGTTTTAACCCTGGTGAAGAACTATGGAAAAATAGGCTGCAGGATGTTTGTCAAGGTCCATATAATTCAAGAACATGTGGGCATACTCAGAAGAGCAAAGTGAGTGCTTCCACCAGGATATACAGGACTTTGAATACCACTACCAATGATCGTACAACATAAACATGATGGGAGACTATATTTGGGAGCTGATTTGTAAATTTACAGTATAATCATAAAACAGGAAAAACTAATGTTAAAATTTTTTGTGGTCTTTCTTGTGTAATCCTAGAATAAATAAATGCTACTTTTGAATCATATATTGTTCTGGTCCTATGTTGCATGAACAAGAATGTTCACATTCAATATGAAATAACAGTTGCTACCCAAGGACAAAAATCATGTTACACAGTGTAGTGGATGCACTGTGAGACTCTTTATTGTTTTTCATGTTCATCTTTTGTTACCATTCCAAACTGGTGCAAATGCCAAACAACAGTCAGGTATTTGCACATAAATGTTTCTATGCCTCACTAAAAATTGCTTTCCATCATGATCTATTACTATTCCATGCCTCTGATGACATGTATCTTTTGTAAAATACTGCATCTCAACCTTGAATATTGCTCCCCTTGCTGGCCTGGATATTTTGTTAGAGGGCCTGTTTCAGTCATTCACAAGACTCTGCTCTAATGAATTCTTGCCTCACAGAGTTAATTGTTTGCAAGTTGTCCTTCACAATTTTGCAAGACAATGCTGTCATTGGTTCCAATGCAGCGGGACCATTTTCAAATACATTTGGTAAAGCAAGATTGTGTCCAAACACAGGTTGCTTAGAAGAAAAATCAAAGTTATTGATCAGAGCATTTCTTGCAGTTATTGTTCCATCTAGAGAAAATTCTTAATTCTTCCAAATATTCTGTTAGCTAATCTACACCACACACTGTTGTGGAGCAGCCTTTGTTCAAAAATTTGTAATTTCCTTTTTCCTGAGAAATAAGTCAGTTAACATCCTTTCTATTGATACCAGATTCAGATTGCACACAATTATTTTGTGTTTCCTTCAAGGACAACACTGCAGGCAACCCCTCCTGTTTCACAACTATTACCATCAAGGCAATTACGAGCTCAGTGTTTCTGGGAACATTTGGTAATTTTACTGTCTAAACCCCTGAGATTGCTTTTTCCTCCACATCTATTTCTATGAGGTTTCCAGCTTCTGTATCAGCCACTCCTACATCTGTTGTAAAATGCTTCACCCTTGATAACTGGCTCCTCTTTTATAGGGTTCATCATACTTTCACTACCAAATGTAGGCAATACGCTACCACTTTCAGTAAATAATTTTTTTAAAGTGTGCCTCAGTGTGTCATTTCTTGTGTGGTGAACAGAGCTAACTGGAAGTGAATTTCATTTCAATTGCAGCTTTTTAACAATCTGCATGAAAAAATGCATCTGACAGTTCAATTTCCATCTCTCCAAGTTCATGTAATTTGCTGAAGTATTCATCAATACTTCCATTAGGTATGTGTTTAAAATTTTTGAATAATAAATATGCATTAAAACAGCACCAATTGTTATCCTGTAGAAATATAGGATCCAATTTATTGACCAGCAGTTCAATTCCATTATCTGAGTTCATCTCCTGCACAGTTAATTCAGATATGGTCAATCTGGCCCTGTTGTCCTCTGAAAATCCACAATTCCAAATCTTTTTTCAAAACCGCTATGGAGGGATTTTCAGGTTACATTTAGTGGCCATAATTATGTTCTGCCACCAACTGTAAGAGTAGATAGAAAATCCAAAAGATGGAAATAGCAACAGTAATATCTTGTTCAAAGTGACAAGGCTTGACCAGGCACCTGCTACAAAAACTAACAAATAAATTGACAGAACTTAAATACAGCTCCAAGATTGAACAACTTTTAATTACCAGGAGTGCCAGTTAGCTTCTATGTAGATCTAACACTCAAAATGGTAAATCATATCCCAAACCAATTATTAGTATTTTGCTTCTCATCTCATCCTGCTTCTCAATTACAAAATGATACTTACACGATTGACACTAAATGTAACTCTGCAGCTGCTAATGTAGAATTTCTCAAATTCAACTTTGATGAATTCTCTTTTGTTTTGGGCTTGAAATCGCAGTTCACAGCGCTGTGCATCAAATACCTTTTGTGCGCTACCCCTGAGAGTGACAACTATATGCACATCAGATGGGATATCAATGAAGCCTTGCATGCTGCAGTCAAGTTTATTGTCCATGTAGTCTGAGACAGAAAAGAATAGAAAAAATTTCCTTTGTAAAAAGAAAGATACAAATGATAATGCCATGAAAGAGAAAAAAAAAAAACCTATGCATTATCTTTTTTTCCAAAGAATATAAAAATCAAATTTGAGAGTAAAAACTTTAGGATTAACAATGCACTTTTGTCCTTCAATTACTCCAATAGATAAGTCAAATTCTGAAATTTAGTGTAACCTACATACTAGCATATGAATTAATTGAATGCATCCTTTTGGAAGGATTACCATGTGTAATCAAGTTAATCAAAGAAAAAAATTAACAGACATACAAAAATAACAGCAGCATCAAGCTGATGATTAGATCATATTTCTCTAATATATTACCTTTAGAGACCTAAGACAGAGGTGAGGAACATGTTTTTGAGGAAATTTTCTTCCCCTACTCATAGCTTATTAAAATCACCCTGTTTATTAATCTCATACTTTTTGGCCCTTTAAAATCTGAACACCTCTTTATTAAAGCCCCACCTGCACTGTTTATTGCATATTGAAGAATATTGTGACTTGCCTATTGACTAACAACAAACAATTGTATTAGGTACCCAGAGTACTCTGTACAGATTTATTGTTATCTGCCAGTCTAGGTTTCAGACTTCATGAAAGTTCATTTTCAGTATCTTGCAAAAGCAACATACAATCAACACTACTATCATGAGTAGCCTAGATTTTATATTAAGCAAATCCATAATTATTGGTCATGGATAGACATACAACTTTTATTCAAGTAAATAATATATTCTTCCTATAACTTTTTTACAAATCATGTACAAATATACTTACAATGTGTTGAGATACCTGAAGTACAAGTACCAAATAGTAAAAGTGCAGTTACAATGACAAATGATAGGTGTCTTGATCCCACAAATGGGAAACAAAACCAGTATATCTTCCTTCTTGTCACCATGCTAAATTCAGGCATCTTTGTTGAACCAGCCATCAAACAGAAGTTATTGCTGTCCAATTTCATTCCATGGTTTGTTCTGATCTGACACGCACATTGCCTTAAGATGTCTCTGAGAAAAAAAACAAAAAAAAACAAAACAGAAAAAGTAGACAATTCACTAATAATGTTAAAGAAAATGCAATATTGCCAACAGAAGAATAAAAGTAAATACTTCTACAGCTTTGTTAAATTACTTCTATCAATGGTGTGTGAAATAATAAACCTGTGTATTTGCTTTATATTTTCTACTAAAAATATGTTGCTAGTGGCCAAAATAATAAAATGGTCCTCTGAAGTAATGGAAAAGAAAAGGCATCTCTGTAATGCACGTGTATCTCCGCTGACGAGTGATCAGAGTGATTGCTGGAGGGTTCATCTATGAAACACTGGAATTGGGATGTTGAAGGTAACACCAATCAGCTAAGTGACAAAATTTATGTTAATTATATATATATATATATATATATATAGATAGATAGATAGATACTAAAGAGTTCTTGGACCAACACAATCTACAAAATTATATTCAAACTTTTGGTCATTAAATGGATTATTTTATGAGGGGGGTTAGATGAAGAACTTATCAGCACCCACTCCTGTATATATAAGTCAGTAACATATAAGGACAAATTTGTATAATTTTTGAAAACTTAGAAGCACAGATGTGAGGAGTACAAATGATTCAAAGAAAAGCTAATGGTAATTGATTTCTATTCACATATTTGTTTATTTTGTTTTGATACTGTTTGATATTTTTATTAAAAAATACTTAACATCAGTAAAATTTTATAATCAGCCAAGTTAAAAAAAAAGTTTTTTTTATTCTGAATAGACAGATTAGCAAGATATGCCTACACTGATGTACTCTTTAAATATTACTCAGTAATCAGCATAACTGTTTCTTTTTAGTTAAACTGCTCTTTTATTAACAAAAGAATCTTCAACTTTAATTTTCTTGTTTATTAATCTTTTTATAGATTATTTAGAGAAAAAGAATTTTTACATGATTCTTTTCAGAACATCACAAATTAAATTTACAAAAGAACTTTCAATTTTAAATTGAACCAAAAATATTTGGTCATCCTGTTACATTTCAAGACAAGAAAAATTCTATCCTAAACTTCTTACACCTAGCAACAAATTTGAGAGATCAGTGGAAACAACCAGGGTTACAATTTTAGCTATTTCTAAGTTAAATATAGAGTTTTATAGGTATTATAATGAAGAAAATTATTTTCTACTTGCAATTAAGCATGATACTAAGTCAACTTGCATTTAACTGGTTTACCCAGGCTCTGTGGGTGTTGAACAACACAAATATGCCTGAGTGAGTGTCTGCAATAGGGATTAGCTGGTCTTAGCTTGTCCAAGCTGGTTAGAGCCGGTCCAAGCTAGTAATAGTTGTGATACTACCAGCGCAGGGATGGATCCCTGTGACCAGTAAGTATCCAAATGTGTATACCCATCAAGAGAGTAATTTACACACAGTATTTACTTGCATTCTGGCCTGAAATTGTCCTTGTTGCCTGAGGCTCCATATGCCTTTGCAATGTCATAGACCATGGGCTCAGGATATTTAAACCATTTAATGATTTCCAAGCTTTGTGGTTAGCTCTACACAATAGCAGATTGATGATCATATTCTGAAAAATATTGATTGTTAAGCACCACATTCCAGATAATTATTGAGGTGTAGTACTTTCTAATAGCACTCTAGAAACTTCTCTATGCTGTGACATCATGACATTGTTGCCTTGTAATGGTGGATTTATCTGTGCCATACTATACTATATATATATATATATATATATATATATATAAACTGTAGACATGATCGATCGTTTTGGTTCTCATGAGAATGGCGAACTTCTCTTGAAACCTTCAAGTGACTTGCATGCTTATTGCAGATATGGCAAACTAATTTGTTTTTGCCTGGCCTGTTTTTGGAAAGTTTGGTCTACTAATATGACATCTTGTGGCTAATGTGGCCTGTAATGGAGTGATATACTCTGCCACATTCATTACATGTAAACTGACTGCTGGATCAATGATTTCATCTTTTTTAGCTACATACTTGTACTGTGTGCATGTATGTGTGTGTGTATATATACAAGTTAAGGGTCAGAGCTGAATTAGAGCACAAAACAGTAGCATTAAAAATTGCTCAATACACATAAAAAGATAAAAATTTAACATGTAGAGCTTTTAAGTATAAAAAATTAGGCTGATGTCCTAAATTTATACATAGATACAAACTATATATATATATATATATATATATATATATATACACACACACACACACACACACACAGTGTGGCAATAAAGTCACTATACAGTTACTTACAATAACAATTAAGACAAGGCAATTAATCAACAGTCCAGAAATTTATTATTAAAATGATTCTGGTAAATAACAATAAAATGCTATGGTAAACAATATTAAATTAATTACCAATGCTGTTCGAACTGCAACTTTCTCTATAATGTGAGAGAACACTTCAACAAATGGTTCTAATGGCTTAAGTCTGCAAATGCATCTCAAATAAATTCCTTGAGGTTATCAATATTCCTTAGTTTCTTAAATCTGGTGAGCAAGTAGGCCACTCAATGCTGCAATGTCATCCTAGCCATCTTCCTGGAAATGTTGCATCAAGATAATTTCTTACTTTGAGTGAAAGATGTGGTGGTGCCACATCCTGTTCAAAGTAAAGTTCATGGAAATCATCTTTGTGTTGTAAAACAGGAGCTACAATTATAAACCAAGTAACTGTATCGCCACCCTGAAAATATATGTGTGTGTGTGTGTATAAATAACTAGAAAAATAGGAAGAACACGTTAGGTTAATAATCCAAAGTTCTTTAGTATTTTTGTTTTAAATTTAGTTTTCTGAATTCACTATATATTATCTTTTTAATTTTATCTATTTTAAAATTTGTTGAACTCCTCACTACCATGAGCCCGATGTCCTTAATGTTTACCCTGACTTGACCTCTTTCTGAAAGTAACTAATATGTTGATACAATATGTTAACCCTTACACCCCTTATTGAAGTAATTACTTCAGCTATTTCTATAGTAATTAATATTATGAATGAATATGTTTATAAAGCTCCGTAAATTTCAAGATTGGTTATTCCAAAAATTTCACTTGATGAAATAGAGCTTGATACTTTAATTCAATTTAAAGTTCATAATTAAATTGAAGTTTTTAGCTCCTGTTTTTGAAACATGGGAACTCTTATGTAGCGATGGAATCATATTTTTAAAAAATAATTATTATATATATATATATATATATATATATATATATATATATATATTCCAGGAAAATCTATGATAAAGTAGAAAAATTTTCTTTGTGACACATTTCATTATTTAAGACTTCATTATGCTCATATTGACATGATTACATGTGCATGAACAAGAGGGGACACCGAAATTTGACATTTAAATTTTGAGATTTTTTTTAATATATTTTTGGGTATATAGTTTAGTCAATTTCATTTAGCTTCTTTGTCATTATGTTTTATTGCCTTTGTTTATATACATTTCATACTGTGATAATACAAGATATACTAAGAAAGGTGAAATGTTCTAAGAACCTGGACATAAATTTACTGTGGATGATATAGCAATTAAAGCACTTTCTATACACTTATCTTAGTAAATTTTTCCTATATACACACAAGCACACAACTTTTTAAACAAAAAGAAAGGGAAGATGCAAGGCATAGTGCAGAATCATTAATGATGTAAATTGTGTAAATGTAAATCCAAAGTTTTACAAAGTCAACAGAAATTTTAATCATCTGTTCTTCAGACATTTAAGAGATCAGGGGTTGGTCATCTTCTCTAGTTATTACCAGTATGCTGCTAAACATTTGCATTGGAATTTATTGTGTTCATGTGCATAGACTAATTAAAAAATAAATTATGGAAAATTCTTACTAGTAAATCTTCCTAATTTTAAATGCTTGTAAAAAGAGAATAACATTCAATCCTGTTGTTCATATATGCCCCTATGGTTAAGAGAATATATGTAGACATGATAATTAGTAATTTATTTATCACTTAATAAAATAAGCATTAATGAAGAAGGTTAACTTAATTTGAAAGTTCTCAACAAAAATGTTTCATTAAAGTTAAAAATAATTTTCAACAGAACAGCTCAGTAGCTACAATTATTTTATTAAATGTCCAATTCTGTTATAGATTTAATATCCTCAGTTAAATATTATACAATAGGAGAGTGTTAACATCCTATTTTAATCATTTAAAAATATCTGAACATGTTGAAATTAAAAGCTTTGTTTAAAATCACACTGAAGCAAAAATTGATTTTTCTACAAATCAAATAAGTACCAATTACTGATAAACAAGTTATTTAACTAAAATTCAAATTTGCACAAACTTCTCCATGAATGTATACAGCACTAAAATATTTATCTGACCACAAAAATTAATGAGGTACTTTTAACTAATCAGAGCAAAGAAAATGCAGTTTAAAAGTGCAATTTTCTTAGTCTAATGTGCATTTCATTAGGTATAGCAACATAAACTCAGCACCTGAAAAAGAGAATGATTATCGACACTTCAGTCTTTATTTATAACTTCACAGAAGTTCCACCAAGAGTGCCTAAAATACATTTATTCTCAAGACAACTTGCTTCAACAAGAAATTTATCTTTAAAGCTGAACTTTTTCTTTCCTCTCCCAAAAATTATGTGCGACTAACTTTCAGAACTGCTGGTAATCCAATACAAGGTAAAAAAAAAAAAAAAAAAAATCAAATAAATTCTTAAATTTAACTTTGTCACAAACTTATAGCACTTTGGAAATTAGTGACATTAAAAATATCAAAAAAAAATTTCAAAGACATTTACTTCCATCTAATTCAGGAACATTCTTAAGACATGTTTAAGTTCAAGCAAGCAACTGTATATCAACCTGTATACAATTCATCCTCTATAGAATGTCAATGCTCTGCTTGAAGCAAGGCAAACAAAAGGTAAACAAATAACCAAGTATAATAAAAGAGACAAGATGTTTTTAAAAAAAAAAAGATAATAGATTTCTATTGTTAATATACCAATTCAACTGATATCAATATACAAATAGTTTTAATAACTTTTAAAACATCAACAAGAGGTAGACAAAGATCTTGTAAATTAAAAAAATAAATTAAAATTTTGCTATGACTTCAATAGTAATGCCTAACACAGAACCTTAAAGATTTCCTTGCTATTCAATGCAAATTGAATCCAAAATATATTTTACATTCACAGATTGTTTTTCTTAGCAATACATTAGAATAAAAAAAAAATAGGAACTGATTTTACAATTGCATTAGCTTCAACTTTAGTTAAATCCATTTACCCAATCTCAAATGGTTGATTAGGGTCAAATCATAGTCAGTATATCAAAATTGTAAATAACCATTAGATTGTTAAGAAATGTCCTAAGACCTGCCTGTGACTAACCAACTACAGCAATACAAAGTATTCTTTTTATAATCTAAGAGAATTCTTACAAAATTTGAATTGCACTACTTACTGTAGCATATGCACAGAAATTAGTAACCAGACTTATGCCCCTTGACATGGGACATTTCCTAAATGAGATTCTGACATGGTATCAAATAAAAAAATGAGAGCTCACCACAAGATGCAGACATTTTACACACTTGTGAACTTGGGATAAACAACTGTCAAACTGATCTCCATGTCTTTCATAGTGAAACATTCTGAAATGTGGAAATAGTACATCTTTTTAACAGTGAAAGCCCACACATAAAAAGGAAATGTTGAAAAAAAAAAATACAGCAACTGTTTACAGAAGTTTGAATTGTACCTTACAAGATGGACAAAATAAAGTTGTGCATTGTTCCTGCACATAACAGGAAAAGGCAATAGAGGTATACAATGCCCTAACATTCACTGACACAGTAAAAGGAAATTATAAGACACTAGTGAGAAAATTCCAGGAATATATACAAGGCAAGAAAGATACTGGTTTAACACAAGGATATGGCAGGAAGGAGAAACTTTCCTGTTATTTCTCACAGACATACAAACAGACAGAAAGATGTAAGCATGAACATTAAAAAGACATTTAAAATAACCACATCATTATAGGAATCTGGAGTGACAAGACAAGAGGAAGACTAATGGACTTGGACAACCAAAATCTGGAAAAAGTAGTAAATGTCTGCAAGAATAACATCATAGCTACAAGTTGTGCCTAGAGAAGTTTCCATTGCACTTTCAATAAGCAAGTTATGGTCCATCAACAAAACACAAAAATACAGCCAGGCATATGGAAATATACACAAAGAAAAAAAAATAACGAAAACAAAGTTCAACAAATGTGGCAGATGTTTAGGAAGTGCCTAAAGGTCAAACATTTTAAAAACATGCGCCAAACAAAAAAAAAAAAAAAAACTGTACACTGTATAAATGAGTCTGCTAGAAACAAAGATGTCTACTATCATTTGTATGGAGAACACACATGTGACAACTAAATCACAGTGAACTTGCTACTTCAAGGCATCAAAGTGCAAATAAAACTTGACACAGGCATTGACGTCAACATCCTACTGCCAAATTATTTAAATAAAATGAAAACCCAAAATATGTCCAGCAAAAATAAGACTAACATCGTATACAGCAAACATAGTCCCAGTAGCTGGTAAAGTGGACATAATAAAAAGAAAAGGTAAAACCCATAAAAATCACTTTTATTATAAAAGTAAGGAACATACAGCCCATATTAGGAAAACACTCTTGCAACTGACTAAACCGATCAAAAAGTTAATATCATCAATAACACGCAAAAAAAAAAAAGGAGCAAGACAAAGAAATAGATTACATCATCCAGAATTGCAACATCCAACAAACGTATAGAGATGTACAACTGAAACAGCCACTCTTGAGCCCAGAAGTATCTATACAGCCCTTGGAAAAAAAAAAAAATAGTAGCAGATGTATTATAACAACAAACTCCAATTAACCAGATGTATACCAAATACAATTCATCAGCCCAGGAGGGTAGTCCATCTATGAGAAAGAAAACTCAGCCATACCCAATCATGGGAAAGACTTTGGCAACTCCTGCAATAACACTGGTGCCAAGCTGTATTGGACAATATCAGTGGTGTTGAGAGGGAATACATGTTGCATGGGCTACCACCAATCTCTCATAAAACCCTACAGAGGCACCCAAGAGAGGACACTCCAGCATTACTTCACAGTGACAGCAAAATATAGAAAGAAACAATCTACTAATGGGAACATTCCAAAGGCTCTTCTGTATGGGTCATTCCATGTGAAAACACCAGCAATATGTTGAAATCTGCACCCACTGACACTGAATTACTTGAAATTTGGCACAATTGTTCCCCTTCATGAGTTAGTAATGTGTGCCAAATTATTTTGTGCTAGACTTTACCGTTCCAATTTTAAAGGGGTGGGTATAATTTTCCTGTTTTGCCTCTAAATTAAGGCCACACAACGTCGCCAAATCTCAGTGTTTTTTAAAATTAAAGAATACTTCCATACCTTCAATATTTCTGAAATTTGGTATGTAGGGCAAATAAAAAGTGTAGAATCCAAATATTTAACTATTTCAAGCCTACACTTGTTAGAAAATTTTATTTTACTCACCCAAATACATGACTCCAAAATCAACAACTTTTCACCTATGTAGCTTATGAGCAGTCTATCGAAAATACATCCTCTTCAATTTTCATAATATTTTTTGCCTAACATCTACAATGTCTGCTGAAGTTCACCAAAAAATTTGTGAGGGTTTTTTTAAGTCTACTTTAGAAGATATGACCCTGCCAAGTTGAGTTTTTTTCCTATGTATGTGCAGGATTTCCGAGAAAGATTATAATTAAAGACAATCATCCTAATGCTCCATGACCTCTAAAATGCTGATATTGTGCTAAGTAACTTAAAAAATAACAATGAAAATTTATAGTTTTTTTTTAATTAATAAAAACAATCTTATTGAATAATTTTTCAAAATTATTTTCATGAAACAAATATTTGAATTTTGTTTCATTCAGGAGAAAAATCATAATAAAAATGAATATAGAAAGTGTCTTTAAAAGATTACATTTTAAACTACACTATGCACTAAATTTTGTTGTGCATATGGACTAAATTGTTTTGGATATAATTTTTTGCAAAGATAATTAATCCATCTTGGACAAATGATAAACTCTACTATTTGCTGTTGTAGGAACATCAACAGTGCACAGAGTATTCATTAATGGTAAAAAACATATCCTTAAAATCTTCTTTCCAGTAAAATGAATGTGATGGAAGAGCTGGGTGCATGAACTTAATCAGCAAATCCTTATTCTCCATATCAATTTCCAGGACCATGCCAATCCAAATTTTATTATCGCACTTGCAACAAACATATCCTGAAACAAAAGAATTTACTGGTTTTTCTTCAGTCTCAATAGAAAAGTCATATATTAGGTCATAGTTTTCATCTTCGCTACATTGTTTCATAGCTATTTTATCTCTGGTGAGTGGAATGAATTGATGAAAACTTCTTGTTTCTGGGACTGTGGATGGATTTTTGAATCTCATGGTGAGACTCCTCCACCTTTCCTCAACTTCTTCCTTTTCAACCAGAATGAATTTGATATCTTCAATTGCAGATTTACAATATTCAAACAGATTCTGTGGAAAGGATTTGTTTGGTAGTTGGTCTTTGGAGACTTTCTTTTGACACTATCCTTTTCACTGTCCCACCTATGCTATCACATGGTTGTTTACCATGACTTGTTGCAAAGAAATTCCATTTTGCATTGAGCCTCAAATCTTTCTGATGGTTGCACAAATTGGCAAAGTTCTTATAATTCTTGTATTGTGCTTCACAACCATCAGTAAAATACTCAATATTTTTTATGTTTGGCAAGGTAGCTTTGATTACCTCAATAATTTTTTTTCTGTACCATATAAACAAATGCTACATTATGTGAGTCGTCACTCGACATAATGCAGAAACATTCACTTTGCATTGCATTTTCAAGCTTAAAGTAGAGTACCACTGGATGTAAAGTACATTGTGAAGTATTCCAATGATAACTCTGGATCTCATCTTGAACTATAAATTTGTAGTTCTCAGCAAAATCTACCAGAAACAAAATTTCACTACCACTAATCTGCTCTTTTCTTTGCTTTGATTGTGATTTAGCCAAGTAAGAATGAGGTGCTAATTTATTGCAAAGCAACTAAATCAATGTAAGCTTGATAGGATTCCTTTTGTGTTGTCAAAGTCGATCGGTCAGTTGTTGTCCATTGGGAGAACTCTATTGATTCATCATTATCAATATATCCTTCCATGGTGTCAAAGAAATTTTTCAAGCTACCCTGGTGATTTAAGACAATTTGGGCACCTATAAATCATACACTCTCTGCTACTGGTATTACAGACAATATATTTCCAGAGATCTTTATATAATACATTCAGTGGTTCCAGTAATAATTTCATTTTTGGTGCATACACATACAACATGCATAGCTGCACTACCAGCAAAGACATACCATTTCAGCCTTAGACTACAAAATTTTTAAAATCCCAAAGGTACTGTTGGGTTCTGTTCCTTGAATGCTCTGAATAGCTCATTTAGATTGCACAAGATGAGTCTTTTCTGCTGATGAATATTACGTTTAATACTAACAGTCTTTCCTGCCTGGCATCAGTTGAGTATATTCATCATCTTGGTAAAATGCTTCCACTAACTGTGCAATATCAGCAGGCAAAGACTTGCTCCTTTTTGGTTCTGGCACAGCTAAATTACCTCTTTCCAAACAAGCCTTGTTTGCAAGCCTTGCGTACAATGTGTTCTGAAACACCAAACACATCCATGACTTTTTTGTGTGATCAGTCAGTAGGTGCAAGTGTCAAGATCTGTATTTTGATTTTAGTTGATTCCACTGTCTTCACTTTACAAGAAGCTCTATCATTTTATCAAAGCACTTTGCTTTATCTAAAAAATCCTTTTTGACTTTTAAAGCCTCATCATTCAACAGCTTATAGTCAACCTTTAATGACTTGGCTACTTTGGTCTTTACACATTGCATTGCAGAAAAAGTTTTTCTCTTACCTAAAGTAACTTTTCCTGAGTAATGAAGCTCTTTTGTTTTCAGTGGAGAAATTCCAATAGCAGAGAAACCTTCATTGATATTTCTCTTCTGTGTTTCTGCAGAAGTACTTGTATCAAGCTCTTTCATTTTCTCATCTGATACAGGTCTTGGTTCTTCATTATTACTACTCTTTTCTGATTCTGTAGGAGTACCTGCTTCAAGTTCTTGTATTTCCTCATCTGATACATGTCTTGGTTCTTTATCAGGAAGTATTTTGTGGATTTGTATTCGACAATTAGGGCAGAGTTTCTTGTCTAGGATTAATACCAACTTAGCCTTTGCCTTGTCTGCCATCTCCAATGAAATTGGTTTCAAACCACTTTTGATTTGTTTTTTATGATTTTTAAATGGATTACATCTTTTTTTCAAGCCATTCATAGTCAGTCAACAAGGTCTGCTTGTGATGGTAACAGATAGTCTGTATTTTATCCCCGTCAAGTCCTGTTCTATAGGCTATAAGCTTTGCATCCTAACTGATCAACTGAAATCAATCCAACCTGTTTTATCATTGAATAAACCATGACATGTTTCAACTGTTAGCTCAGTACAAATAGAAAAATTCATCTTTAACTGAAATAAGAAACTACTGGACTTCAAATCCAGTGTGCAAGTAAGAATCCAAGTAATTAGAAAAATACCACCATTCTCCTTGAATACTGAATGGTGACAGATGTTTCAGGACCAGACAGTGCATAGTGTAGTTTAAATGTAATCTTTTAAAGACTCTTTTATATTCAATTTTATTATGACTTTCTTCTGATTAAAACAAAATCAAATATTTTTGTTTCATGAAAATAATTTTGAAAAATTATTTAAAAAATAAAAATTTTAAAAAAGTAATGAAAGCATTTCCTTCAACTATATAAATATGTTAAGTGCCAACTTCAAATATTATGTTTTAAAGATTCACATTTATCTCATGACTTTTTTGAGAATGAAAAAAAATCAAATGTTTTTTTGTTTCATGAAAATAATTTACCAAAATAAAATTAAAAGAAATACAAACAGAAAGAATTTCTTTTAATTTCATTTGCTAAGTGCCATTTACAAATTTTCTATGCACTGTTATCATACATGAGGCAATGTTTACCACTTTTAAAAGACAATCTCTGTACAAAAAGTAGTATCTGCAAAATATATTTAATTTTTTTTTAAATTAATAAAAACAATCTTATTGAATAGTTTAAGAAGTTACTTCAAATTAAAAAAAAAAAAAAAATAGTATGGCAATACTAAAAAAATAATATGAGTGATTAAATTATTCAATGGACTTACTGTTAAGATGGAATCCATTATTTCAGTCGAAATGATTTCAGATTTAAATTATTGTTAATATCTTACTATTGTTAAATATCCCAATCTTCTTTGAATTTTTTAAAAAGTAAAATTAAGATAGTTATGAATGTTGAGCAAAACTATCAGAAAGATTATGGGACAAACATTTCTAACAGTAATGTCTGTTCATTTTACTACCAGTTGTCTTTTTCTTGTCATGTGAAAATGTAAAATTAAATATCAGTGGAAATAAAGTTTTTCTTTATAGTTATAAAGAAAAATGTTGAAGGAAAAAATAAAGAGAGGCCTTTTATTAAGGCTTTATTCAACTAAAATAATCTGTTTGCTTCTGTTTACTAAAAACAAAACCACTTTCAAGCGCCTACAGAGTGACACAAAATTTGGAGATTCACTGGAGATTGTCAGATCTAGAGAATATGTTAGAAAAAAAATGTTCCCCCGGCATAGATATCAAAATTTTAGCAAGACAAATCCATCCTCCAGCATATTTTGTTGTTCTTTATCTTACTTTTGTACCTTTTATCAAACATGTACCTCATGGATCACTGGTCAGTTTCCACTGTAAAATGTCTCCTGGTCAAGTAATGCCTCCAGTGATAAACAGCCTCAATTATTGCCTGGGCTTCTCCTGTAAAGTGCTTGAGAAAAAAAGCTATTGGATGTCCAGCCTGAGAGAAAATCAATGCTATAGCAGCTTCAGATGCATCAGTTTCCACTTCAAATAAGGACTCCTCAATCACCTGAATGAATAAATTTTCAACATCTTCCTTTGGGGCATAGAAAGCTGTTTCTGCTTCTTTTGTTATAGAGAATGTAGTAGTAGTAGTAGCACTTAAAGGATGGCTCTTCTTTGAATAATTGTATATCCACTGCAAAAAAGCATAAAATTTGGTGGAGCGATTTTTGTCTTGAGGTAATGGAAGGTAAAGGGCAAAGTCATTCCAGGTCTGAATATTTTTCTCCACTCTTTACCACATAATCAAGTATACCAAGCCCCTTTTTATTGAAAAAGTACATTTCTCTACATTTTCTTTTGCAGCCTTAATGAATCTGTTAGTTAAAATCATGTTCCTCCTGAGTCAGGCCACAAGTTATACTATTATCTAAGTAGGCATATGATCCTTTGGAAGCAAGCCACTCCATTTGTAACACCAAATGTACCCTGGTAAACTGAGATAAGCTACCAACAGTTTCAAATGCTGTGTAGAGATTATCCCCAGGGACTTGATAATAAGGCACTTCACAGGTCAATAGTACTAAAACCATGGTACTGTGCAATTTTATTCACTGTGTCATAGACATGGAGCAGAAGGTAAACATCTAGAAGTGTGGACTTGCTAATAATTTCGGAGTTACTAGTGGCAAAACATCACTTGTTATTGTCTTTGATTATAACAACTTGTGCCCACCAAAGGGAATTACTCAGTTCTGTTATTCCCTGCTTCAATAGCCTCTGGGTTTATTTTTCAGTAAACATCCTATCCTCATACAGATACCAGTGGGATTTAGCTGATAAAAGATGACAATCAATCAGTTGTAAAGTTGACAAAGGGTCTAAGTGAGTTCACCTTCAAGGTGCTAAGGCCACAGATGACAAGAGGTGGTAGTCCTTCTACGTATTTCAGAGGAATACTATCATGCATCTTCTGGAAGTCCTATCCAAGAACTACATTGAAGCACAATTGTAGCAAAATGTCTAGACACACTACCTAATAATCTTGGCCATCAACTCTGAGGTCCACCAAACCAAACCCAGATGCCTGGACAGAGAGAGAGGTTGAAGCCATGAAAACAGCTCCTGACAAATAATGGATGTCCAAGAAGTGACACTCAACTAAGTCTGAATGAATGAATCTTTCAGATCTCTAACTATAAATAGGGCCATCCACTACTCCTTTGACAAATATTTTCACTACTGCTTTTCTTAGGAAAACCAGCCAAAGTCACTGCAGTCAATATTGCTTGATCATTTGGCTCTGTAGACGTCCCAGCTGCCATTGGTAATTTAACATGACACACCCTAGCAAAGTATCCCTTCTGACATTGACGACTTATTGATCGAAGTACTGGGTATTTTGGATGAGAATGCCATGAAAACCACAAAAGCCACACTTGGCTTCCACAGCAGCCATCACAGGAATAGGTACTAGAGTAGTATTTTCATTAATATTCTGGTTAGGAGTCGAAGCATTTACTACCTGAAATTGGGTAGTTGTGTACAGCTAACAATTCCTCTGAGCTGAATTCAAAGCTGTCACTTTATCAAACATGATGACCAAATCCAAGATTCTATTTTCTAATAAATGCTGCTTCATCAACAATAACTGCAGGCAAGTAATAAATGCATCCCTGATAAATTCCTTATAATACTGTTACTGCCTGGAACTTGTAATCTTTACTTAACATCTTCAAAGACAGAGAGTATTCATCAAGAGAAGTGCAAACTTCCTGACGTAGAGTTGCAAGGTAGTGACAAGCAAAAAACTTGTTAGTAGGTTTGATGTACTACAACTTCAGCAGACCAATAGCATCATTGTAAGTAATACATTCTGAAATCATCTCAGATTCGGGATGAAACAAGATTCCCAGCCTGTCCAGATTCTCCTGAAGAAAGGCTCCGAAAAATGTCTTGAATATCCAAAAAAAAAAAAAAAAAAAAAAAAAAAAAAAAAAAATCAAGGTTTCCAATTTTGGACAACAATTCGGGAGCAAGGCTCCAAATCTAATCTCACAGGTTTCAGTAAACATTCCATATTTTTATTTTGATTGAATAAACTAAAGTGAAAAATAAACTGATACCTTTTGTTAAGGCTTTATTCAACCAAAATAAAACTGCATTTTAACAATATGCCATTCTACTCTGCAGTGGTACTACTGAAAATGTATATCACCACAAATTCTGGTGACTTTTGAAAAAATACTCTCGATTCCAAAAATCTACTAGATATACTGGCAAAAGATAAAATGAAGATTTTGTTGTAACAACATTTCAAGTGAAGAAAATACTGGCGTTTACTAGGGTTTAAACATTGATTAGCATCACTAGTGGAAGATACACAACAAAATTACTACAGTATATCCACCAATATGAAACTAATGACAAGTATGAAAATAAGAGGAAAATACCAACTTGTTAATTTTAGAGTACCAAAATTGGTGTAATGAAGTAATGATTTATATAAAAAAATATGTTCATTATTTTTAATAAGTACAGATCACCATGTCCATAAAAATACATATATAAAAAAATAATTATACTGTCACTTTGTCATGTCCATAAAAAAGTAAATAAATAAAAATTAGTGTCAAAAATAAGTATAATAAAATAATTATAACAATTATAATTATCAATTCACTCTTTCTAAATCAATGAGAATCCCCCAAACACAATCACTAGACATTCTCAATAATCGGACAGGCCGTCAACACATGCGTCAAGGAAAATTTCTGCTCTTTTTACTTTTTCAGGACATAACAGTACTAAACAACAATTCAAGGTAAGAAAACCCCAGACACTTGTATTTATCCAAATAAATTATCTGGACACTCACACGCATCTATAAAAAAAACATACATGAAAAACTGGAGTGTATAAACTTTGCTTATTCTTATCCTTTTGTCTCATTCTGACCCATACATTTGACCCTAAACTCTTTTACCCAATATTACTATCAATCCAACATCACATAACGACCTGAATAAATAATATTTGTTTTGTAACAAATTATAATTATAACCACTCGAACATAAAAGTAATCGTAAAAATGAGAAACAGTAAGACGTGGAAACAAAAGTTTTGTTTCCACGTCTTGCTAAATTTTTATGATTATTTTTATTTTCGAGTGGTTATAATTATTTACTGAGAATTTTATCAACAGAAAGCTCATTGAATTGTAACTGATAATAAATGATTTATGGTTTATTTTAAAAGTAAAACTATTACAGATAAAATAGTAGATGGTGTTTTTAAAATTTAAATCCATGCCATAATCCTCACCTTATCCCCCCCCAAAAAAAGGATTATTTGATATTTCTAATTAAGATGTTTTACTTTTAACAAACATTTTAGTCACAATTTTAATATAATTTTATAACCAAAGAACTAACGAAACAAGTTAAATTTAATTTTTAACACGAAAGAATTACAATTTTTAAATCTTTTTAAATTAAAAAAATATGATTTAAAAAATCATGCCAAACTAAGTGCTTTTGACATAAACTTTCAGTTTTACAACATCTTTCATCCACTTCCATTATTAGAGAAATCAATTTTTCTCATGTTTTTTTTAGGAAGTTGCACTAAGACTACATTTTTTTTTTAAACAAATTTTTTTCTACAAACATTCAGATGTTATTTCCGGGTGCCTAGAACTCTAGACACAGACAATTTGAGATTCACCTGAAGTACGGTGATATTATGAGAAATGATAAATCAAAATTCAAAATATAAATTCGAAGCCCTTGTCAAGAGTTTATCTGCCCACAAAAAGTCGGATTTTTTGTTCTTATAGTTTTTTTTTTATTGCAAAAGATAATTTTTTTTTCATTTCAAATAAATTTATCTCTTTCGAGAAATTCTATGGAACATTAAAATAAATCATGTTTCATATTAAAACGCGGAAAATCTGAACCCAATACAATGAAAACAGCAAACAAAAAAAAATTGTAGAACGAGTTTGTGACCAAAAACAAGTTTTTTTAAAATTTTGAAGCATTTGATTATGTCGTTTTAAAATCAAATAAATAGCTTTAAAAGTTATCTAAGTAAAAATTTAATCTTTTGAAAACTAGTAATATTTTTTACGTTTTTTCTTAAACATCTGAAATTCTCACGAATTTTAGCTGGATCATTTTTGGCAACAGTAACTAAATGGCACAATTGGTAAATTCCAAGTGGACTTACGCAACTTAAGTATATAAGTAGGTTAAAATAAAAATTTGTAAACATGAGTTTTTTACTTTTATTCAATTTCAATTATAAATTATTTCTTGCACATAAAGAAAAACTGTATCTCCTTCAAGAAAACCTGTTCGTCCGAGCGGATATGGAAAAGTTCTCGGCCCAACTTTCCAAAAAAAATCTCTCTCTAAACAGAATTTTTTGTGTGTGTGTTTTTTCTGGAGAAGATCATAGTGGTGTGGATCGAGTGCTTTTTTGCATGGAAATGAGTAAAAAAAAAAAAAAAAAAGAAGACTAACTTTCTTTACTTTTTATCTCTCATTTATTTATTTGGTGATAAAAAACACAACAAAGAATTGATCATTTAAAAAAAAAAAATGGTTGCTTTTTAAAAAAATCGGTTATGCCATTATTTTACAAAAATTACTAACTAAAATGATTTTAGTTAAGAAATTTTCAACAGATTTTAAGTTTGTTACGTTCAGGCAAGAACTGGTGCCAAAAATACACGGACCATTTCAAAAGTAATGATACAGCAGTGAAAATTACAATGAAATGAGATACATTGGACTGAACATAAATTTAAAGATATATTTTGGAAATAAAGTATACAGGAAGTTTTCAAAACATTTTTTTTTTTTTGTAACTGCAGGTAGATCATTTATGAACATTTTAAAGCAAATAAAATGCAATCTAGTCAGGTCGTTGGGAGAAAGTTTTCATAGACAACACAAAAAAGAATTGGTGCATTTCATTACATTTTTCTTTTGTAACATTCAAAAAAAAAAAAAAAAAAAAAAAAAGAATAATAATAATGATCAAGCAAGGAGTATTAATTCTCCCCCCACCTAGTTTGAATCAACTTCTTCCGTACAAACTTAACAAAATACTTTAATTTTAAAGGTGAATAAACTAAACAACACGACCAAAAAAGCAGGTCATTGATAAAGAAAAAGACATTCTGCATGAAAATTTCCATTATAAATATTTTTTTGTTATTAATTATTAATTAATATTATTATGCTTCACTTAATTGTACTTACCTTAATTTATCGGTGGTATTCTTTCTTCGCCATGTTGAAGTAATTTATCTCACTTGTGCGATCAGACACAACTGGTCGAATGACACTTTTCCACAGGTATGCTAAAACTAAAAGGTATAATGACTAGTCGAGTCACAGGTATATTCGTCAACAATCAGTAGAAGAACGACTGATTTAAATAAAAACGTATATTCAACTGATAATCTCTCTAACAGTTTATGAGGGGTACTTTTAGTTGAAAAATAGAAGAAATTTAACCAATTTGAATTTAAAGTCTGTCTCACATACAAAATTCGTTGGGTTCATAGTTTTCTTTTCTCCGTGCCATTTTTGCATTTCCGACAGGCATATGAAACAAAACGAAGGTTTAATCATTTAAATTTCATAATTTAATTAAATTAAACTTTCGGTTATTTGTATGTCGTTTCACATGAGGGAATCTAAAACAAAGAACCCCTATTGTTTTCTAAGACTAAAAAAATAGATAAACTTTCAGTTTCTTCAACCCATTTTTTTTTGTTTGTCATTTACAATTATTTGAGACACTAGCGTTTTGAGTACCACTCCAACTGAATGTTGATGTTTAACTAGTAATTAATGAAAATAAATGCTTCTTGATATTTCAAAATATCAGTTTTCTATTTTGACTGAGTAGAATTTATAGAATTAAATATAAAATTTATCTTATAGGTATTTTACAATATACCAAGCAAAAAGAATGAACTCAGTAATTTTTTTAATTTGAATTAAAAAATTTCTGCTGATTTTTAAAAAAAGGAAGAGGCAGACAGAATGTGCTGCACCAATCTTTCAAGTGCGAAAATATTTATTGTATATAAAAGTACAAATCTGCCACAAGGTGCAAAAATGGGGAAGAGAGAAGTCCTATCACTAACTTGGCTAGACATAATCGCTGACCCATGGAGACATGGCCATTATATACAGAGTACTTGGTCAGGCCAGTTAAAGTGATTCCATGCAGGACCAGTCTTTGTGAACAGATCTTGACAAGATTTTGATTTTACACTGTTCACTTCTATTATAGCTCCAGGTGTCACAGGAAGTGGCAAATCCAGGAGTGAAAGTGTGGGCTAAATCAGGCTAATTAAGAATGATGATCAATTCTATCAAAGGCCCTGGAACCATTTAAATTGATCAGTGCAGTTTCATCACAATCATGTGTACCAAATGCAGGATATCTAAGATTGCCCTATTCTTCACAATATGCCTGTTTGCAGTTATTAGATGATCCAGTACATCCTGCAATTAGTTTGCTAAAATCTTGGCTAAAATCTTTAACAGTTTATTTAACATAAATACAGGCTAAAATTTACTAATATTTACAGCATAAATATGCCAAAAAACACAAAAATATTGACCAAAAGATAGTGATAAAATACCAGGATTTATGTATAAATGTACCATGTAATTTCAGTTAATAATATCTATACTTATTTTAAATAAATCATGTGGGTGTCAGGTTTTAATATGCAAACAGACTGCGTACAATATAATCATTTATTTAAGATTAAATCTAAAAGAAATAGTTCCAGAGATATATATTTGATTAACACAATATTCTATATGCCCAAATTAATTATTATTTTATTATTTTACATGATATAGTATCCTTGATATTCTATAAATTTCATTAATCTTCAACATAACTTGTGACAGTTTTTATTGCTTCTCTGGGATGTTCTATTGTTTTCCATTTTCATATACATCTAATATCTGGAGAGGTTGGGGGTGCATTCGATTAATTTGACGTCAATGAAATCTTTTTTGGCAAAGGTAACAAATTATTACTGCTTATTGTTTTGGCATATTCTTCTCATTTATATTCTCATTATGAAAGAGCCTGCTGCAGGTATCAGGACATACTTTTGACCCTCCACCATTAAGTGCAAAGGGGAGGTGCTGCCTGGAAGATGGGTCTCTCGAGAATCATACTTCTATAGTTATTATTGTTTTCCATTCACAAGTAGAAACTGTAAATTGTTGAGATATTAAATCTAGAATTGTGCTTGAAATTAAAACTGTTCTTTTAGATGATTTAAAAAGAAATTTATTATTGAAAATAATTACATCTTTAAACTGTATAAGATTTTCCACTGCAAAGTTATAATCAGTGGTAATATCCATGGAATTATTATTTTTCATGTGGATGAATTATTTTGATTATATTTCTTCAAAAATGTTCTTTTTTACTTTTATTATTTATCTCTTGACTTTTATTGGTTCTTTAATTTTTACTGCACCTTTTTTTTTTTTTTTTAGATTTTCCTTTCTTGCTTCTTATAGTGTTTTCCTTTACTTCCTTTCTATCTTTCTTTCTTTGTTTCTTTTTCTTTGCTTTCTTTCCTGTATTTTGAATGTCAATGTTACACTGGAAATAATTATAAAATGTTGTTCATGTGCATTATTTGAAAAGAATGGCTGAACAATTGAAGTAAATATTGTTAAATAACAATATATATATGAAAAATTTCATTTTATGTGTACTCCTTTGTGTGTATGCCATGAGTCTCATGTGTGCTTCCTCTGTTGTGACCTCCTTTGTGTGTTTTCTGTGAGACCTAATCGTGTGCTCTCTTTTGTATGTTCTCCCTTGTGTGCTTGTTTTGATTCATATTTTGTGTGCTCTTTATGTGCTTGCTTTGAGTGCTCTTGTGTGCCCTTCATGAGTCCTCTTGTGTGCCTTCTTTGTGTTCTTGCTCCGAGTCATCTTGAGTGTCTTTTGCTTCATTTTTATATAGGCCAGAGATCAGTTCCAAATGAAAGCCAAGATTAAACATTTTTTACTATGTTCACATTAGTTGAGTAAAGTCATGTGGTGTGCTTATTATGACGTCCACATGGGGGAAACATCAAGTCTGCTTTTACATGTTATTTTTAGACTTCATGAAAATCTAGTAGCCATTGAGAAATTGCAAATATATTTACTTATTTTTCTGTATTTTCAAAGTCCCAAAACCTCATGTCAAAAAGAGAGTTGAATTGGTATGAACACATCATGTGTCAACAATCTTTCCACTGCCATCCTCCACACTACCACCTTATGCCAAAGAAGAAGAGGGTAAAATTGGATGACAGCATCACTGAGTGGACTGGAAGATCATTCACAGAAACCTAGACATGGACATGCAACCAACATATATGGAGAGAACTTATTAGGTGCTCAGCCAAACCACACTCAATCATGAGATTGGTGGTGATTATGAAAGCAACTGACAAATACAATTCATATTTGTAAATTTTAAAACAATACAACAATATTTATTAACTGTACCTGCAGTTAAGTATACTATCTATTTAAATCTATTCCTATCTATCTATCAAGTTTGTTTTGGGATATTCCACTTTTTGTATTTTTTTAAACTGGCTGTGAGTCAATATTTCTGCATAATATACCACTTATCATGAACTTGGATATGTAAATAAATTCATAATCTTTCCCTAAAATGGGAAGAAACTAGTATATGTAAATGTAGTAATATAATTTACTTAACAGTTAAGTACTTGGGATCAATTCCTCTGCAGTAGTTACCTCAAAATGCAAACAAATCCTTAATTACAAATAATTACTAAAAATAGAGTTACCTTTAATTTGAAAATAATGACGGTGCATTGGTTATGGGTAAGTATATAGCCTATGGCAATTAGTGAATGTCTCAACTTGACTGTCTTATTAAGTCTACAAGGAAAGCAGACCTACACATTTTTTCTTCATTTTTGTATTTGTTACTTGTATGAATAATAGGTAGGCTTATTTTTATCTTTGCTAGAAAGAAAGCAACATTCGTTTAAGTTTAACTGGTGAAAATACTATCTACAAGTTCTTAATTATATTTTTAATTCATCTTTTGAAAGAATAGATATATTTTTTCGAGCATATAATTTAGTAACATTTGACAATTTAAATTTTATGGATAATATGTGAACAAATGAAAAATTTGTACAGCAAAAAAGACAGAATTTTCAAAGTTTTCATGGTTAAAAACTATGCTACTGTGAATCAGTTGATAATATATTATTGGAAAATGCTATAGTTATAACATTAATACAAACATATCAATTAAACCAAGAAATATAGTAAGTTAAGTGAAATGAGAACAGCTAAGCAGAGTGGATAAGCAAATCTGTGTCTGGAATGGAAGAGATAAGTATTTTTTTGTTTACTGCTTTTATAGAAAATGACATTTTTATTACAAAAATAACAAATACAATTTTTTTTAACTGAATACAAATTTAAAATACTATCAAATCAAATAAATGAAGCAGCAAAATAATTTGAAGTCAATGAAATCTGATGGAACTTGAAATGTAAATTACTTATTTATAAATGAAAATAAATTTTTATAATCTATAATAAAACAAAATGGAAATAAGAAGAAAAGTAAAAGAAATTGAAAACCAGCATTTTTAGAAAAAAAACAATAAAAATATATTTTAACACAAAAGAAATTATATTTTATTGTAAATTTGGGGATTTACAAAAACTGTGTTCAGGTTAATAAGATTAGATTTATCCTGTAATCGATATCACCCATTAAGGCTATCTTTAATGCTATCTCCCTTCAAAACATAAGTAATCATAGCTTTCCACAGAATTGTTTTGTTTAATATATAAAAATTGTGGAGTGGTTTCCAATTACCATTGCTATAGATTTGAATTCAAAATAGTTATTTTCCTTGATTAGCTGCCATCTAAGGCTGGAGAGTCTGCTCTACTTTGTTATTTAACATATAGCTGGGAGTGGAAGAAATAGATTTATACTTTTCTCAAAATAAACAGACTAGATTAGAATTTGAACCTGACATACTAATTCTTCAATAGCCATTAAGCTATCCCCACATCTTCTGAAAGCTTTACAGATTCCAAATCATGTAAAATAAATTTCAGTATTAAAGATAAGTTTTTGTGTTAAACAGGACAAGGTATTTTTTATTAAGTAGAAATGACAAATACATTGAATTGTCTGCAATTGATATAGACTCAACTGATTTAAATATTAAACGGGATTATCTATTCCATATTTCATGTTTTTGCTTCTTTTTTGTGCAGATTTGTTTTATGTTTGTTTTTTGTTATTTACAAAGGCTGCAGCTGAGAAGTTAAAGAAACAATGTTTTTCTCCTCAGCAAAGAATGTAACACCACAAATATATCATTCAAAAATAAAAACATGATAAACACTGCTTAAAAATTATAAAACAATAAAGGAAAAACAGTTAAACAAACAAATATGAGAAGCTTCCAATGACAAGGAACAGGGTCATTCATCACTGCAACTTACCAATCTAACAAATAAATGGTAGATGTGAACACCAAAGAAAATACAGGAAGTGTCAAATTTAAAAACACTCATCTCTTTGGCCCTCAACCAAACTTGGTAATGCAAGACAGGTAGGAATTACTTTTTTCCTACTTTTATCACACACATACATACAGAAACATTTTGATGTAAGTGGTAGTAAAACATGGTCAATGTAGTTACAATGTGTCTTTCATATTTCAAATTTTCTTTTTTTTTTGTATCTTATTGAACATGCTTACAACATATCTCTCAACAGAAACTAATTTTTCTGTTTTCTTATATTAATATAAAATTTATTTATTTTGAATAGAAAAGGCAATTAACATTATGGGAAATTTTAAAACCTTTGAACTTGAAATAGGAAAGAAATGATCAAATTGTATTGATGCAGTAAAATCTTAAATATTGAAATTGGATTCATTTGAAGAAACATTTGAAACCTATTAATCATTCTTAATTATAAATCAATATTCATTTACTATAATGAAATAGAATTTTTTGTACTCATATATTTCCATAATTTTTTCTATGCATCAAATCAAAAGAAATCTTTATAAAAAAAACTTGATTAGAATTTCAAATTATATCCTATTTTTTACTTGCTTTGAGATTTTAATATAAAATTTAGTTGGTTACTTGATTAACCTTGAATTATTAAAGAATTCATGTTCTGTGTAGATTCTTTTAAAGATAAAGTTATTGTTTCTTTGTAAATATTGCAAGATACTTTCTTCATCCATTTATGTTATATAAAAATGGTCAGAATTTAATGTTGTTCACATACACATACAAAAATACCATATATTTTTTCAAATAAATTTTCAGGACCTTTTTTCAATGATTTTATTTTAAAGTACTACTTAATGATTTTTATTCTATATTTCATTTAGTTGTCATAAATAATTTTTGAGCAAATTTTGTTTCCACAACTAAAATATATGAATACCTACTTTTTGTGATAGTATATCTAAGTATTTCTTTTAACATATATTACTCAGAAAATGTATTTATACATTTTAGTATCTTGGATTCAGTGACTGCTAAGGACTTAATAAGTGTCAGTATGAACTTGTAAAAGAATTACCCCAATTCAACCAATACGTGCCCTATTTGAATTTAAAAATGTTTCATCTAGTAAAAGCATTAACCTTATACCAGAGATATAATAATACTCATATGTCCTGATATATTTATATACTTTGGATAACATCATAGTTGTCATGAAGTGGGACTCAATTCAAAACATCCTGTTTATCAAATATTGGCCTTACCTTTTGAGCAGAATAAAAAGTAATGTTAAAATTGATTTTGTATCATCTCTCTCTCATATATATATATATATATATATACATATACATATATGAATAAAGAAGAAGGAAAACTTAGCTGACATATTTCATCTTCTGTTGGACTTTATCAAGGCAAAAACATATATGTGGCGGATTCTCCTGTCCTTTTTTGGCATATGAGAGTCCAACAGCTCAGTTCTTAGCACCAAGCAGTCAGTTTACCCACACATATGATTTGATTATGGTGGTGAAGACATGTGCAGAACTGACCACATATTTTTGGAAGAGCTCAATACAGTGAACCGCTGCACAGTAGGCCAAAGGTCTCCAAACAACTCTCTTCAGGTTTTGAATTCAGAGTTAGTCCTTCTCCCAGAAGTTATCACCTGAGCTTATAGGACCCAGTCTGTCCTGCTATTTAAAAAAAATTATTATTATTGTAAATTATTTAGAAAAGCTGTGGGGAGAAGAGATGGATTCATACATTTTCCAAGGGTATTTAGCATATAAGTGAATGTAATGAACTTGACTGAAATTCAAACTCAGCTCTCTGATTCAATCAGATTCATTATCCATTACTCCATCAAGTCTCCACACATACACACACACATATATATATATATATATATATATATATATATATATATATATGAGGGTCAGTTGAAAAGTTCATAGGCTACCAAGATACTCTCATAGAATGTGACTAAACAAGGTTTATTTTTCAACATAGTTGTTTAGGTGTTGTAGTACTTGAATCTCATTGGTAAAAAAGCTTCCATCCTGCTGGTTAAAAAAAAAAAGATATCAAAAACATATATGACATCATCATCACAGTGATACTAGTTCCCAGCCAAGTGTTTTTTTCATGTTTTGACACAGATGATAGATTGAGCCAACTCAGAAGAATAGCAGGGTGATCAACCAGTTCAAAGCCACAGTCATGTAACAGCAGCCATTGAATCCAAGGACTTGTGCACTGGAGCATTGTCCTGATGAAATAAGACCCCTTTCATCAGTTTTCCTGAGCATTTGGTCTTGATAGCCTTTTGTAACTGCCTCAGCAAGTTGATATAGTTTTTTCCATTGATGACATGTAGCCCTTTTGAAGGTAGTCAATGAACACAATGCCTATTGCATCCCAAAAAATTAAGGCCATCACTTTTCCTGAAAATGAAATGATTTTGAGCTTCTTTGAATGAGTGTTGTGTCCATTTCATGGATTGTCTTTATCTTTGGCTCAAAATGATGAACCCAACACTCATCCCTGGTTAGGAAACATTCAAGGAAACCAGCTGGATCTGCAACAAGCTGCACCAGGCTTATCAAGATCATTTATTAAAGACAATAAATGATCTCCTATTCAGTTGTCATTTGTTGAGTAATTTTGTAAACTATTGCTAAATATCAATTTAGAAATTTCTTTTTTTCTGTTTGATTAAGTGATCTACTGAGTGAAAACTTTGAATTTCTTTATGTTCAATAATTGAAACATAACAATGGTAATGTAAATGAAGGGCCAATAGTAAAGATAGTAAAGACTGGAATTAAAACTACTAGTATATTGAGTCTGTAAGTAAGCTAAGCTTTGTAAAAACTACAGAAATAAGAATATAAGAGAAAACAGACACATTGATTTTTATATGTAAGATTAAAATTATTTGTTCAGTAAATTTGTAAATTATGCCTTAAGCTTTCTATTCATGTAAATTTACCATCAAAACATTATTTTTAACTAATATGGTTATATAAAATTTAGTTGACAATTTTTTTATGTACTAATAATTTATATATTAGCAATAAAACTGTATTCTCATGCCACATATATGTTGTTGCATTATTAATTATAGTTCTAATAAAAGCTTGCATGTTCATTTCTATTTTTAAATCTCCCAGCCTGTTGTGCATAACATTTTGAGGATATCAGCTTTGCTACCTATATCATGTCCAAGAGGCTATACACAGTTCATCTTGGTTAATTCTACACTGTCCTGACAAGTCATTATTTAGACCATCTTCAAATGTAATCTTTCACCTAATTACACAGTGTTCTTGTTGTTCAGCTGCCAATTATAGACACAGTGATTATAGAGTAAAGGTGTCCCAAGTGAGACAAGTCCCAAGTGAGTATTTATCAAATGACTCTTAGAAAGTTATGAGTAGTATGAGACCAACTAGCTGAAAAACACACAAAGAGTGAAGATGGTTAGGGTAGAAGTATGTCAATAACAACAATTTCCTGCTTTGTTTAGCACATCATCCCTGGACAGCATAGCTGATTGATTGTATAAGATGATAATTTTTCTATTTTAACCTTTATATATAACTTAAACATTATAAAATCTGTAATGGATTATATATTTCTCAGGCAAATAAACTAATATACTCATAATTTAGTTTAAAAAAAGATATTTTACTACAGAGAAAATATGACATTGTTTATTTTTTAACAATGCTCAGATTATTATTTGTATTTTTCAAATTAACCATTTTCTTATAAAGAAACATTCATTGACCAGGCAGCTAGTACTATTGTTGACTGAAATTTATAAAATTTTTCTATTAAAACAATTTTTCAGGAAAACAGGTTTCTCAGATTCAATAGCTGTTGTCACTTGTTCCAGTATTGATGGGAGTTTCCTTCCTGATCTTTTATTTGAAGTTGTATGGAATGTCAACATCTTGATTATGTCATTATTTTCTCTTTAAGTTACATGTGATATCCATTTTAGCTGTTGCTGCTGTTGAAAGTCCTCAAGTGATATGGTTTCTGTTATTTGGTACAGTTCTTTGTTTGCATTTCTGTAGTGTCAGTCCTCAAGTGTGGTCTTTGCCAAGAACTTCAGCTAATGAAGATATGATAGCATTATTTGATTCCTCTATGTTGTTTTGATCAAAATTTATTGACATCAATTTACCCCTTCAATTTTTAAGTGTTTAGATATTATACCTGTGTTTTTTGTGGTTTATGTGTGCAGAAGCTAGCTGTTTTGTTGGCTGGTGTTGTCAGGTTAATTACAAGTAGTATTTGATCAGATTCAAAGTAGGAGTCATATACTCTAACAGCTGTCACAAACTACCTAATCCAAGAGTCTGAAATGCGGAAGCCAATAATATTTTTTGTTACATTACCTGGACTATGCCATAAGATGCAGTATTTCATAGGATGGTTGAACCCTGTATTAAGGATGTACTGTCTTTTTGAATAATAAAAGTTTAACATGAGTTCTCCATTGTTGTTTGAGGCTTCCATTTCAAAGGGTGATGTCTTCTTACCATCAAAGAAGTGACATTCAAAAATACTTGAGGTGGCATTAAAATCACCATTAATGAACATTTTTATGTTTTTTTCTAATAGACAAAGTTTACTTAATCCTGTGTAGAATTCTTCTTTTTCTTAACACTTTTTCAGCTGACACAACTTGGATCTTACAGCCATAAACAACAATGTTGGCAGCCATCAGTTCTTCTGACTGGTTTACAATATTGTCTATGACAATATCTAGTGATTTACATATTGCAATTCAACTCCATGTTGTCTTCAATATTTGAAAATAGTATTAATATTTGAAAAAGAAAAGCACAAATAACCAAACATAAAAAACATAATGTTGTTACTTATGTGAATTTTTTTCTAGGTGAACATCTGAGCAAGTCAATCAGAGCTCCTTCTATAAAATCTCACCTCTCAATGATCAATGTATTAAATTACTATCTTTATTTTTTTTCTCATTGAAATTTAACTGTAAAAAAATTAATTTTAGCTTTTCAGCTCACATATGAAGAATTCTATATGCAAACTTAAATTGAAAAGTGACCAATATATTGATTTTTCAAAGTAGCCACTATGCATTGTGGATGAAGAGGAGAGCAAGAGGAAGCAGTCTACACTGGAAGGCATTAAACTGAATTAGTATAAATAAATAGCATACAAAATCAGGTGTGCCATTTTTCCCTCCAGTTCCACTAATGCCATTTTTACCTAAATTTAATTTATGATTAAGTAATACCTTAAGGTTTACACTACAAATCACTTATTGTGAGGGAATTTTTTTCATACTGCTTATATTGTTAATGTAATTAAATTTTATCCTAAAACATGGTTATTTACGAAAAACGTTTTCTTTACAATTATTTTTAAATATGTTTTTTCCAGTTAATGTGTTGTTACCATTTTGTTTTGTTTTTATTTATTTATTTTTGCTTGGCAGCATTCAAAGCAATAAATGACTGTAATTGTAATTTTTATATTTTACAAGATGTTGCCCAGTTTTAGAATGTGGTTTTAGAGGTTGGCAAAAATGATATGTATTCCACTGCCATTACTCAAACATTTCATTCAATTATATGCTGTCTGCAAACATCAAATGAACAAAATTCTATGTATAGGTGGTCAAAAATTTGCATAAAAAAATGGTTTTGTCCAGAATAAAATTTAATTTTTTTTCTATTTTTATTAAAAGTAAAGTTTGGTATTGTCTTATTAACTGTTTTTATTAAGTTTTTAAAAAATAAAATGGTATAAATCTATTAAAAGTAATAAATGTATATACCATATATACTCGCGGATATATCACACTTTTTTTACCAAAAATTTCACAAAACATTAGGGGTGCAACCTATCCACTCGACATAAATGTAAAACAACACTACCTTGTCACCATAATTTTTGAGAAATCGGAAATGTTATTCATAAACACTAAAGCTGTGTTTTTTGGGTTTTTTTAAGTATTTTACCCCAAGAAAGGTGGGAATGCCACTAGCACACAAGGGGTTACAGAGAGTGGGAGCAAGAGAGGCGTGATAGAGGAAAGGATGAAGAGAAGGACAGGGAATAGATCAAGGAATCTGGAGATGGCGATTGCCATTGCATTTGAGTATTTGGAGATTATAGCTATCAAGGAAGCAAGTAAGAGGAAGGGAGTTCCACAGACTGGAAGTGTGAGACATGAAGCTATTGGAGTAGAAGAGACGGCTACATTTAACTGTTTCACCAGTGAAAGGGTGGGACTGAGATGCCAACCTAGTAGTACGTTTAAATTCATGCAGTTTTGGAACCAGTGAAAGTAGCTCATTGGAGCAGTTACCATGAAAGAAAAGACAGAGGGAAGCAACAGCATGTCTGTGAGAGAGCAACTGTAAATATATTCTCCTTATAGAAACAGTACATGTATCATATATATTGACTCACTGCTTTAAACTTACCTCATGCTGCTAGATTCACATATCTATCACAATAAATAAAATTATAAAATATTCATTGATCTATCAGCCACTGTTCAGTTGGGGCACTCACACTAGATTGATATAGAAAATTCTGAATATGCTTATATAAGTTAAAGAACCATGTGTAGATGTTCATTGACAAATAAAAAATAGCCCCACGATTCATTCTGAAAAATATATATATTTTATCAAAAATACATTGAAAAATATGACTTAGAGAAATGAAATATATTCTTTATGAGATAATTTTCTTTAATGGTTGTTTCATATAACATTAACAGATGCTCTTAAGTGTTTTTTACAATTAACAATGTACATGAATTTAGTACCCAAAACGTTTGTATTATTTTGCATTGCACAGTGATATAGTTGGTAGCGAAATTTATAGTTTATAATTTTAATTGCTGCAAACCCTAATCATGAGTAAAAGAGACTTATGAAGCAGGTTTTAAATTAAAATAATATTAAACTGACCCTCTACTATTTTTACTAAAATCAAATGCAACAAAGACAACAAGAAGGGAAATAATCAAATAGGCAGATATTTGTTTCAACAGAAAATATTTTTATATAACAGCAATTACAAACAATATAATAAAGTTCTTGGTTGTGTGATCAAGGGTAGTATAAAAGGTGTTATGCTATAGATCTGGTAAGGAATTAAACAGTTTATGTTGATGGTGAAATTGAATAAAATAGATTGCTTGACTTAGTTGTCTCACTTCAACTGATATAGTTACGATTTCCTTTATGTTGTTAAGATTTTGAATGAGTTGGTTTCTGAATCTCATCTTAATTGAATTCCACAAGCCAGGTTGATGTTAATAAAAATTAACTTTTAGTGAGGAAGTTGAGTTTCATAGATTCATGTAACAAGTTGATTATTTTAATGATTTACTGAGTCATGTTGAAGTTTCTTGATCATGTGGGAGGGTCAAAAGGATGTTTACCAATTTTTGGCACGTTGAACTCTGAACAGGTCAACCATGCAGGTGTAGGCAGAAATATGACATTATTATTTATGGACCAATCAGAAAGCATTGCTTCATACTGAACTCAGGAGCTGATTTTAATGGGTTCAAACTGAGAATACTTAGATGTGATCCTCTTTTAACGGGTTTAAAACAGAGAATGTAGAAATCCAATTTTACAATGATTGACGAAATGTATTTTGACTGCAAAAGTGTATTAATTATTGTAAGTTTTGAAATAAAAAGTAGATATCTGATAATTCTTACATTTAAAAAGGGCTGTGTAACTCCCCATATTATAGTGTGACCTATCTGTGAGTCAACAGTAAATCATCCATTATTAAGCCGTAAAGTACGGGTGCAACCTATCCGGTGGGGGGGGGGATATCTGTGAGTATATATGGTATTATTACTGTTCTTAATGGAAAGTCAATAAATGATATAATTATAGCTTGTTAAATAATTTGATAATTATGGCTGCTTGCCAAGGCAGTTCTTAATCAATAGTTTATTATGCACTGACGTTTTGTTTGTCTAAGTGTCATAAAACTATTTGGTATAGTTTGTTTTTTTTATTAGTCAAGGACAAATACACTTTTGAAAATAACTGCTAAACACACATATATAAATTCTTCTCTTGTACAAATTGCAATATTTCTCTTTTATAAAATTGCAACACTTATTGACTCTATAATTTTAATCCTTTTCTATGGTTGTGTGATCTCTAATTTCCTTTTGTAGATGTAGATGCTATCATATCTACAAAACTGGGTTTTGAATAGTTGCTTTAACAACCATTATGGATTCTATATGAACATATTGCAAATATAAAAAATATTTTGAAAATATGTTTGCAGAGAATGTTTGAAAGAAAAAGAATTGGGTAATCTTTTACTTTTATGCCCACAATAAAATCATGAATCAAAATGATGGTTTTTCCCTTGACACCACTGTTATTTAATTACCTTCACTCTCACGGCAATATTTGTTGTTTTAAAAAGCAATTAGAATTTTAATAAAACTCAAACATATGAAATTGAATTTATACATTTTCTTTGTTCTTTAGGAATTTACAACAAAAATATGAAACACTATTTATTTATTAGATTGTTTATTTACAAGAATAATTTTATATTAACAACATTCTAAAAATGCAAACCAACTAACCTGATACAATGTTTATCATTTATCAATTTATAAAGAAACAAATATTTGTTTTATAATTCATTGATATTTTTATAAAATTATGAATAAAAACTTGTTTTCATAGTTATTTATAAAATGGTAAATAATAAATATTGCATTGTAGATGGTTTATATTTGATAATTTTGAAATTTTTTAAATAGAAACATTTCTTTTCACATTTCTTTCTTTATGAAATGGTAAATAATAAATCTTTATAAAAGATAAACAATATTGCATTGTACTTATTTCACATATTTTATAATCTTGTAAATAAATATTGCCTCAGGTAATACAAAATAATAGTGATGTAAAGGAAAAAATGTCCTTTTGACATATCGTTTTTGTGAGTATGAAAGTTGAGCAAAAATTGCATGTCTTGAGGATTCCCAAAACAAGACTACAAATCAAGTTTAATTATTCATAAGTTAAATTAACTAAGAACTTTGAATAATATATGTGAGTTTCATAAATTGCAGAGAATATATCCTATTTGTTATACCATAATGTAGATTATAATTGTTATTTTCAGAAACCATAAGCCTCTTCAAACAAATATTTGACTAAATTACTATAGAATACAAGAAAATAACAAATATTGGTTAAAAATATATTTTGAAGATAGCCAAGTTCAACCATAAAATGATATAATGAAAACTTATAACTGATAAAAACTTAAGTCTTTAATGTTCTAAGTTACTTTCTCATGAAGCAAAGAAATGGAAAAACTATTTCAGTAGAGAAAATAATTAGGAAAAATGCACAAAACAATTTCTTACTTACCTGAAATAAACATTTCAAGGTAAACTTTTTTGCTATTCATTTGAAACTTTACATATTTATGCTATTATTAAAGACAGAAATCATTTGTAATTTTTACAGAAAAAATTGAAAAATTAACAATTACAAAATAAATGACATGACTTCATTCACTTTAAACACTTTAAACTTTTTGGAAAAGGCATGAATCTATCTCTTGTGCCAACTATAAAGTAAATAACAAAATAGACTAGATTTCTAGCTTTGTCTACTTTGTCTGGAAGGACAACTTTGAATTCAGAACAATGGAATAAATGATGGGAGACCACTCTATTATCTTTTCCAAGTAGTTATGGCAATTCCCAGATAATAAAAAAATGGAATCTGTGGAAAACCAACATTGTCTACGTCCTCATGAGATATAGCATTTAAAACAGGATTAGAAAAAAATTAATGCTTATGAATTTATTACTTTTTACAGTTATAGATTTGATATGTGGTTTTCAAATTGGATACATGGGCTGCAAAATAATGCAACAGATCAAAAAATATAAATATGGAAAATATTTACAAAAATGAAAACAGGAAAACATACAAGATGAAAAGACAAAATGAAAGAGAAAACAAATAAAGAAATCAAATGAAAATAAAAGCATTTCTTTTAAGACTGATGGACAGAGACTGCTTAAATGGAAAAACAGTGTCATACACCCTTACAAGGAGGATAGATTAGCAGAAAGAAGTTCAAATATCTAGAGATGATGATAGACACAACACAAAGAAAAGGACAAGAGTTTATCAAATAGTGTGAAATAATATAAAAATTTATATAATAAAAACAAAATTATATAAAAATAATTGTGGGCTAAATATAAAATTAATTAATTTGTTTGTTACACTTTATTTTGAGGGGAATATTTTAAAAAATACATTTATTAAAAGAAGAAACTTACTAACACTAAGCATGACAGTTTAAAAAAGTGTTACATGTATAAAATTTAGTTAACAAAGACAATGTAAAAACAGAGGCTCAAATCTGATGATCTCAAAATCCACCTAAATTTTGCAAACAGACATGGTTTAAAGAGGGTATATTTGTGATTTGTTAACCAATGGGAAAAGTAAGTTATAAATGGTCAAACCCGTGCTATTAAATTTCAATTCAGAGCTGATTTATGGCTATTTAAGTTTGTTTAATCTTAAAGTTAAGTTTAATCAGGCAGGCAAAAGAGTTCCAGCATTTGTAGAATGTTGATTAGAACGTCGGGTTGACCAATTGTAGAATGTATTACTTCTTGAGTGTTGTGGTCAAATAGGTTGTTGTGGTTAAATAGATAATGTGGCTGCGTGTTAAGAAGGTAATAAACATTCATACATAATATTTAAAACATCAAGGAAAAAACAATGAGAACCAATTTTGTTTAACGAAGAAATATATGTATATTAAATTCAACAATAATACAAAGTAGTTGTAATATGAGTGAAAAAGGGAGAAAAAAGTAGCTTCCCCTTGACTGTAGGAAATGTCTTAAAGAAGATTTGTCTGAATAAAATGTTCAGAGCTCAGTGTTGAAAATAGAATATTTCTTTTAGAAAATTGTTCAGTTGTTGCAACTTACAAAGTTGATTTAACTTGGTGTGTCCACAGAGAACTGGTAGTGTATCCAATAAAGTTCTGTATTGTATGTATGTACGTGCAGAGTGAGTAGGATGAAATACATGAGCAAGTAGGTGAGAGCTATTGTCTCTGGGTACACTCGACTGTGGTTCTGGAACTACTACTAACTGGTTTTTTGGAATGCATCCAATATTTATATTACCTAGGGTGGCTCCCAGCAGAGACGCTGGAGTACATTTTTGAATATACATGAAAAATATCTGATTGGACGGAAAATGGACCAATCAGCGATTTTGTAGCAAAGCTTGTTTTTGAACAAAGTGTAGGAACAAATTTACTATGGTGGAATGCGATAGATAAATTGTCCTGTTGTTTTTTAGTATGTATTTATTGACCAATTAGAATTGGAGAAAATGTAGGTGTGGCACTACACATTCACAAGGAATTGTTTCTGGGAGCTGAAATTAGATGAAGAAGAAAAAGAAAACAGAAAGCACAAGGGTTTTGGCATTCACAAGGAAGATGTCAACTAGTTCTGGGATCTAAATTAAAGAAAAAAACTAAAAGTTACTAACAATGACACTGACATAAAGGAAGTAATAGATGAAAAAAGAAACTGAAAGAAAAGAAAGAAAATTTTAAAAATTTAGAGGTATATACTATTATCTTCTGACACTTTCATAAGCAATTATATGCTGATGAAAGTGTCAGAATCTTAGTGATAATAACCCTGATTTTGAACTTTTTTATGAAAATACGGAATTTATCTCATTTTTGAACCTCATTTTAAAAAAATGAATTATTGTCTAACAGAAACACAGCAAGGATTGTGAATCATTATCCTTCCACTCCTTTTGATAGTTGAATGAATCAAAGTAAGTGAACATCTGGATGATAATAATTATAATTGTTTTTAAGAGCACAACAGGACTGTAATTATAAATTGTTATCTTGCCTAATTGTATGGGCATTAAGGAAAATTTTGTGCAAGTTTGCTTTACTAATTTTTTTTTTATACTATTATTATTTTTTATGCCATTTAATAAATGTAAATTCTTTCAAATTTCACATCAAAGTAAGTCCTTTTTTTTTTCATTTGCACCTTTCATAATACTTGGGACAAGAGATTTGATGTACTCTCTTTGCCTCTTCTCCCCCCCCCCCAAAGATTTCTGTTCAAAATTTCAATTTATCACACATACATTATGTATATCAAAACTGGCACCAAATGACTTGGTAGTAGAAGCCACCCAAGAAGCAGAATCCAGCCTGCAAACCAAGAAAATTATGGTGGTGACCCAAACCAATCGAGCTGGCCTGGGCAGCATGAGTAAACAGTTTTTCTCCAAACTGGGTCCAAATGATGATTGATGAAGTAAGGAATTTCAAGGAAGAGCAGCTACTGCTGTTTCTCAGTCCAAATGATGAACTTGGACAACATGGAATGATACTGATCTAATGATTGCAATCGAGCCATATGCAATATCATTCCTCCTGTAATCTACCTATGACCTTCTACCAAATGTGACCAAACTCAAACTGTGGAGGTACACTGACACTGATGTATACGTATTATGTCAAAGTGATCAAGGTACTTTACGTCACTTGCTCTCTGCAGGCCCACAATCACCGCTGATGTACACATGGCATCATAAGTCCCAACATGACACTGCTGAATGGAGCACATGAATGGAGGGTGTTTGTTGATCTCTGCAATATCTGGTACACATCATTTAGACAGACTCTTGCCCTGACATTGTAGCATGGTACGATTCAAAGAAGTGTGTCCTCCTAGTAGAATTAACGGTACAATGGGAAGAGAACAGGGAGGAGGTGCACAAGCAAAAGAAAAACTGCTACAATCTGTGTGGAAAAGTGATGGACATGTCATGTGCTACCTATTGAGGTCAGATGCCATGGATTCCTTGGACAGTTAATCATTCCCTTACTTTTAAATGTGGGCATCAATGACCGGAACACATTATCTTGTTACTTCCCCTGGTTGATGGCAGATGAAGACAGCGTATTGCACTTGCTTTCATACATTGTATGTAAAGAATTGAGGCATATATAAGTAAAGAAAGTCCTTAAAAATACATTTTGGTTATAATTTATTTCATGAATATATTTAAATATTCATCTCTTCAGACCAAAGGTTTTTTTTAGAAATGAAATCAATTTGTCCAGACAAAAGGAAAAGGGAAAGGTAAAAAGAAAAAGGAAAACAAAAAAATTTTATAATAAAAAGGAAGAAAGAAAAAGAAAAATTTCAATATAAATTTTTTTTTTAAATTTAGGGAAGAAAGTGAGAGAGAGGGAGAGGGAAAGAAAAGAAAGGAAAGGTTAACCTATCGGCTCATCTTTAATTCTTTAATTAAAGATGAGCCAATGGGTTGACCTAGAAACAATTTTTTCCTTTAAGGGTTGAACAAGATGACTATTACTGTAACTCTGAATTCTGATCACCCCCTCCCTTACCCAGTATATTAAATTGTTCAGCCCTTTAAGGAAAAATGTTTCTAGGTCAACCTATTGGATCATCTTTAATTCTTCTTTCTTTTCCTCCCCCTCTCTTTCTTTCTTCCCTAAAATTTAAAAATAATTTTATATTGAATATTTTTCTTTCTTTTTTTTTTTTTTATTATAAAATTTTTTTACTTTTTCTTTCCTCTCCCTTTTCTTTTTGTTTGGACAGATAGATTTAATTTCTAAAAAAAAAAAAAACCCTTTGGTCTGAAGAGATGAATATTTAAATATATTCATTAAATAAATTATAACTGAAATAGACTTTCAAGGATTTTCTTTATTTATTATTATATTGCTCTGTTACTTAAGCTCTCATTGGATTAATGTCCTCCTTTGAATTATTCCTACCAATTATCAATTGGTATTAGAGAAAGAGAAAGGGAAAATACTAGCTCAAATTTTGCAAGAAAAAAAAACAAACATTAGAATATGTAACACCTGTAGACTACCTGTTAAGTTTAGGATCATAGCCTCCACCCCTACACTTTTTTTAATGGTATACTTTTTCTTTTTTAATGGTATGAAATTACTAGATCCATACTCAACCAGTGTGGGATTCAAAGTTGTCTGCTTTAGTTTTAATCTATAGCCAGAAGAAGAAGAAAAAGAGTCATACCTTCCTGAAGTTCATTTGCATTAAAATGAATACAAATATATGAGAATACTTGTGTAACACCTTCAGAGTCCAGCTTATGGTTCACAGGAGCCAATTGTAACTATACCCTCCCTGGTCATCCAAGATGTCTGAATACTGCAGCTGATCGATGGAGTGATTTCTTTCATCCTAACCTGCCTTACCCACATTGTGATTGGTTGATCATAAGGAGGCCAAGATCGATTTGTTGTCAGTATCTTTGTAGTGGGCTGGTCCAAGCAGAGCAAAGACGTACAGTAAAACAGGAGAAAAATAACTTGAAGTAACATAAAAAAAAATATATTTTCTCTTTTTATATTGAGTACTGTGTACAATGGTTTGTTAATAGTTGTTTGGGTCTAGGTGTTAGCATTGTTGACCAACCCTTTCCTAAATCAGATGCAACACATGGTTAAGCTGCTAAGTTTGGCTTACAGGCTTAGCGAAGTTTGTTTAGGTGATTTGGTAAGTTTGGCTCAAGGCTGATGTTGGGGGTTCATGTCGACAGTTAGTTATGCTCAGTGGCTGGAACAGAGTCTTGGGGCGATCTTTCTCCCGTCTCTTGAAATCACATTTGTATTTATTGATGTCTGTCAAAAAATTGATGTGTGTGTAGGGGGAGATGCAGTTGGAAAATTGTTATTTCCTCCACCTGTCATCTTCATTGTTTTTGGTCCTGAGAAATTAATTATTTCCCAATTTGGAAGTCTCCCCCAACTTTTCTCGGGTGATGGTTGTAGGCATTATTCTGCCCACAACTTCTTCCTCTTCTTAGCATCTCCCACTAATACTCCTTAATGGGCACGGGTAGCTCCTTCACTCTCCTTGGTGTCTCGTCTGTGCCTGCTACCCTTCAGTGGGTTTGGGCAGCTCCTCCCCCTTCCTTGATCTCTCTTCTACACCTGTCATCTCAACTATTCAGTGAAGACTAATTTTTTTTTTAAATTTATTGTTCCAAATGCTATCACCTCATAAGTGAATTGATACCAGTGTTGACTTTTTTCTGGTTTGAAAGTTGAATAAACAATTGGCCTTCTCCCCTTCAACCCAGAGACACTTTCCCAGGGAAAGTCTTGCAACTTACATTATGGTGACAATCATTTGGGTGGCCGAATGTCAAGATATCGCTGTGTTTTTATTAAAAAGTCAGTTATTTTCAATCTTGACACCTCTATAGAAAGATTCGACAAGTCAGTTTTACATTTCCTTTCTGTTGGAAATCAGACACTGGATACCTGGTTCTCATGTCTTTTGGTTTGCATTAGAAACATTCTTTAAGTAACCTTTTTACTGCTAGCTGGCATTTAAAATTTTATCAGATTCTCCTCATTTTGATTCCATGTATACATTGCAGGTGTTAACAATCAATTGTCGACACCTCACCCATCATACAATTAAGTATTGTTCTTAGCTGGCCATTTGGTTCATTTTAGAATTTTCAGTTCTCTGGGAATGAATTGTTTATCAGTCTATTGTTCTTGATATCCATTAACCTTTTTCATGGTAGTTTATTTATCAGTATATCGTTTTTGTTTGATATTCAAAAGCAACCAAAATAGTGTTATGTTTGTCCTAGAAAAAAAAAATCAATAACTAATAATAAAAGTTCATATGAGAAATGAAGAAAAGAACCGAGTCCAATTGGTTTCATGATCAAAATTTAAAACCATTAAAAAATAAATATTTATACATTTTGACAGTTCATACTGTGATTTAAAAATTTCACCTCACATAATAAAAAATAAAAAAAATGTCAGAATTGTTAAATTTTATTTCATGAAAAGTGAGAAAAATAATATACAAAATTATGAATACAAGGTATATTTTAATTCAGAAGACAACATTGAGAAAAAGTGTAGTGTATCAATATTTAGAATGAAATTCTCTCAAATCAAATTCATTAGAAGCATTAACATTAATGTTTTGTAATAAAATTCTTATTTCAATACTATTAATAGTTATGATTTATGAATTAGTTCAAATATGTTACAGTCACAAACAGCTATGATGAAATGGAATTGTTTTCATTAAAAAGTTTAATACTTGGAAAAAAAAAAGAAAGTAATAACCAAAATCAATTTTTCCATTTACTGAATTTCAAAGATGGAGACTATATATTTTATTGGAAAAATATAGCATTTTATTTTTTAATCACATAAATTATATACTATTAGATGATTATCTATTGTCTGGAGATAAATAATGGAAAAATAATTTAAAAATTAAATTATATCAAAATAGTCCCATATAATATGTATTAAGAATATAACCACTACATTTCCTGTATGCCTCATAATGATGTGATATTTCCAAATTAACAGCAACATAGACTATTTGTTATAAAAGAAATATCATTTCATGAAGAAATCATGAAATTAGCCAGAAAAGATTTTTTTTGTTTAAATCTATTCATCAAAAAACAATAAAATAAAATAATACTCAACTAGCACCATTGAAGTTAATTACAAACATTAGCTATTGTTTAGAAAAACAGTAAACTTTGTTCATTTGTTATAAGAAGTAGGCTGTATACTCATATACATACATGTATTGAGCATTGTATTCATTTAAAATGTTATTTGAAACTAAAAATATTACTTACAAGTTACTACTAAAAAATCATATCATGCAAACCTCGTGCTGGCGATTTTTACTGGAAACATTTGCAACAACTTCCAATACCATATCAACTTGAAGTAAGTTTTACTATTTAGTCTATTAATATTTTCTCTCAATAAACAAAAATTTGACATTTTTCTGTACTATACACAATCCTTTTTTATTTTTATGATATTCATAAAAACAAACTGCAAAAGGCAAAACTTGAAATATTGTGACCCATCTTTTAAAAACAATCATTTTTTTTTTCCAACCACAGTAATTATGAAACACTTGTGAGTGGAAGAAATCAGTCCAAAATAGAAATGTTTTTATGACCTTGTTGCATAGAATTTTAATAAAAAATAAACATTCAAAAGAAATTGTTAATTGGAAAGTTATGGTGAATAGATGATAAAATTGGTATCATACATTGTTCTCATTATTTTCACAGAAAAAAAAACAAAACAAAACATTGTAGGTATGAATTCTCTTCTGATGTTCATTTTTGGCTGATAAGAGAGATTTTCTTGTATAAAATGATTCTGAGTTTGTTTTATCCCTATGATCTTGTTCCTTGTATATTCTGCTTAGCCAGAGTAAATGAATTTCATTAACTGATGCATGAATTGAATTTACAGCCGCAAAGTGGCTATAGTGCTTTTTAACCAATTACACCACTGCTGAAAAGAACATTAGATGGTGTAGTTTTAGTCTTAAATGCAATGTCAGTTGAGTTAACATTTTATTATCACAGCGTGTTTGGACCACACTGATAATTATTTTGTTTTCAAGATGAGGAATTGTTATTATACATTGGTTTATTTGAACTATTGTTCCCATCTTTACAAAAAAGAAAATGGAATAAAATTGGTCTAACTCTTAGATATATGTGTGTGTTTTAAGAAATATACAACACTCATAGCATATTTTATATGAAAATTTATAACTTTGAAAATATATTATGACTATCAGTCTACTTTTTTTTAATCAGTTGCCAACTGCCACCAGATATACAATCAAAAAATGTGTTCTATTAACAAAGTCAATCACATCTCCTGATATCAATTTGATAGCAAAGAAAAATTTTTAAAAATCATGATTTGATATGTATTAAAATGATAATTATAAATGTATAAAATCATTAAAATAAATTTGTAAAAAATATAGTAAAATGATTTACATTTGATAGAATAATTTTAAATAAAATGCCTAAAATTGAAGACATCATAAAAATCTTATTCAGTATTTAAAATAATGAAAGTGCTGGGAGATAAAATTAGAGAACTATTTAATTATAGTTCATGAACAGTGAACTGAGTACATTGTTTGACATGATTAAAATGAATTGTGATATTTATATGAATAAATAAATTTAAAAGTAAGAAAAACTTTAGGGAAAATATTTACAAAATTATTCTTAAAAAGTTGACAAAAATAATTGAGCAAAAATCTTAAAATTTATCAAAATTCTAACAGCTACTAAAATAAAGATATGCTTTTTTATCAAGAGAATTTTTAAGTATTTCATTATCTTCTGCTCCTTTCAAAACTTTCTGCTCAAAATGTTAAGAAGGTTAATATCTCAGTTGGTAAATCATTCAATCAGTCAGTTATGTGCCATGTGATACACGCTTAGGCAATCATGTATCTTTTGATACGTGACTGACGAGGCAGATTTTTTCCTGCAGTAGGTTGCCATTTCTTTCTGGATGAAACCAGTTGCCATCCAAGGCTATAGAATCTGGTCTGTCCTACTACTTACCCATAACTGGGGGGAGAAGAAGAGGACTAATACCTTTCCCAAAGGTATTAGCACATAAGTGAATGTAATAGATTCGACTGGAATTCGAACTCGGCTCTCTGATTCCTCAATCCAAGCTGCTATCCATAATTCCACTGTGCCTTAGTAGGTGAAGGTACTATATATCGTTAACCCTTATAATAAAAATGGTGCAAAATTATTCATTTATATTTGTTATAATTTGAATTTTATTACTTTGTGTGTGTGTGTATGTGTGAACACAATATAAAGAAGCATTTTATTAAAAAAATGCTATTTTTATCTCAGAGAGAACTTCACCACTTTAAATACTTTGAATTTTTTGATAGGAAGAACAAGACAGACTGTGAAACTGTTGTAGAGTGATTTCACAGTGGAGGTTTGTATTTGTACTAAGTCGGTCCTAAAATAGGTTCAACGTACAAAACGTTAGGAACTTGATATAATAGGTATAACGCAGAATAATCTAGTTGTGGTTGCTGATACTTTAGTATTCAACTCACGGTTGTCCAGCATCGACTGACTGACCGTCTCCCTTGTTACTCTTACTACTCCTACTTATTATAGGTGGGAGAGTCTATTAACTATAGAATAGGTGTGTTCCACTATAACAGAAACTATGATTTTACTTGAGCGAATTTCTAAGTGAAAAAGTAGAAAATTAGATTAAGAAGTTTTGATAAAGTGGGTATTATATAGCAAATTGAAATTATAGAATTTTTGGCAAAGTTTAACTTATATATAAAAAAATCCTACACACAAGCCACCAATCTGCCACTGAGTTGCATGCCACTAGTGTTTACCATTTATCTCAGCAATGTTATTACTGGTGGATTGCTAAGGGCCCACTGGTGGCTGCCACAAGAGGACTGCTGCCATTGCCATCGGAGGATTGTCAGTGGGTTACTAGTGGCTTGCATGTAGGAAAGTATGTCAAAAGGATGGTTTTTCTCTTCATACCATTACTATATACGCCTTCAACTCCCTCAGCAATGTGCATCGATTTAAAAAGCTGTATTTAGAATTTTAGTAAAATTCAGAGAACTTAAAACGATTAATTGGTTACTTATTTTAGTGCACCATTTTACTTACAATTATTGCCATACTATGCAAACAATAGTCAGTGCATTATTTAAACAAATTAGCAGTGCCTTTAAGTGCAGTGTAATTTTTGGTATTTTAATAACAAAAATGTTACATACTATTTAATGTATGTACTTGTGTTTAAGCAAACTTCATGCATTGTGTGATACCCTGAATTTTTTTGCATGAATTTTAATACCATCAGACAAAATTTACCTGTGTATAGTGCAACCAGTCAGTGAAAATGCATGATTTTTATCCTCTTCAAAAAATTACCAGTATATAGTGCAACCCCCTCCCCCACATTTTTTGTGTAAAAAAAAACTGTTCATAAAAAATTACACATAAATAATAATGTTGAAATCCTCACAGTATTTAATACTGTTGAAGTTATTGATAGCATTTTTTGTCAAGATTTACAAACTGTATGTTTTGTTCAATTTCACAAACCAATCATTTTTTAAAATTTTCATTAATGTTTTTTGAAAATTTATTGTACTAAGCTATGTACCTTAGTAAAACCAACTGTACTTTGTACCCCTTACCTGTTTGCACTTCTCCCCCAAATGTTGTTTGGATCAGTCAATGTATAGCTATTTTAGAGGGTGGGACGAACAGATGGAGTAACAGAAGTCACAGAATTTTATATATAGATAAATAACTTTTATAATGTTTTGATATTTATTTCTTTATAAAATGGTAAATGATAAACATTGTAGTTGATTCACATATTTTTATTATCTTGTAAATATAAAAGTATTCTGGTAAAAAAAAAAAATAATCTAATCTAATAAATAGTTTTTAATATTTTTGTTGTTCATTCTCAAGAAAAATACAATGTAGAAATTCACTTTCATATATTTGGCTTTTATTAAAATTCTAAACATTTGCTTTTTAAACAATAAACATTGCTGATCGAGTATAAAGTATTAGTGGCACAAGTCCTTTTGATACACCATTTTTTGTTGGGGTACGAAGGTTAAACCATTTTTTTTTTAATAAAGTAACTCAACATAAAATATTTGTATATGTTATTGTGATGTGTTATGATTCATTATCAATTTTAGTGTTTCAATTTATATGAGCAATATAAAAAGATATCAGACATTTCAAATGAATCAATTATTTTCTCAACAACATTTTGAAAATATTGCTATGAAGAAGATTTAGGAAATATGATGATATTAAAAAGGTTAGAAATGATAAATTGAACTCGAACAGGTAAAAAATTCTATATTTGCTGAGTGTTTTGAGTTGAGAGAGGTAACAGTCTTTAAACCAGTGAGGCCACAAATAAGAAAATAAGAATTTTTACAATGGAAAGGGAGAGCAAATGATTTTATGGTTAATTTTTTTAAAAATAAAATAGATGAATGCTCTGTGGGTTGGAAAGTTCTCACTAAACAGAATTTTTATATAAAAAGTAATTTTTTTTCCAAAGAATTTCAAGTAATAGTTATTCTATCTTTTATGCTGTGGTGTTTTTGATTGGCCTCATGGATGATTGGCACTTTAGTTCTACTGCTTGCAGACTGAGTGTAGAAAGAAATTTCCTCTGAATGGGGAATTTCAGATACCCACTCTGATGAAGGAAGCATGTTGTGTTGGCTTACAACAGAGGGTGACAAGAATGATGGCTCATTTGATTCCATCTGGATCTGATTCAGCACTGTCAATCAAAAAAAAAAATACTGTTAGCATTTTAATGTTGGAAAGTGATAAGGTATAAAAAATACTTTCCTTTCATTATTCTTCTTAAGTCCTAACAACAACAATGATGAATGCATTTTAAAAAAGTAATTATAAATTTAAATTTCTCTATATAAATATACTTTCTTCAAGAATCAAAAGCAAATGTTTACAGGAAAAAAATGTAATTATTAATACAGCAAGTGGACCAATCCACTTTAGATGTACAGGGTCCATCACATCTAACCTAATCACTATAATTAATAAATTATAGTGAACTGCAGAAAACCACTGCAATAATTGGAGGTAGACATGATTAAAGTAATTATTTAGTTTAATTACATTTATATAAAAATAAATCTATATAGATATATAAGAATCTTCAAGATGCTTAAATTTCTTTTAAATGATATTGTCTATATACATTTTCTAAATAAAGTATTTCAGAGATGTTACACATATTTAGGAAAATATTAATACCAACAAGTTTTGAAAGATGAGGCTATAAATTGTTGTTGTTACTTAGAAATCCCAATGTGAATCTTAGTAATACTTTATTTATGACTTATTGCCAAACAAAGATTCACATTGGGATTTCTAAGAAATGCGCACACAGAGTTCAGTACTCTTGCTTCAAAGGTTGTAATTTTACAAATTTTTTTTTCTGCTAAAAGCAGACACCTCTAAAAATTTGGTAATATACCTTTTACCATGATTTTCAGGTCTTATAAACATACAAAATAAATATGGTTACTTGTAGAAATACAATAGAGATACAACTATATTTATTTTGTGTGTTTATCTTATTGACAAATGCTTGCTGGAAACAAATTGTAAACAATTAGGATTGTCTTGTTGACACTTAATAATCTAACTTTTAAACTGATATATAGTATAATCATAAATATACTCCTGTTTTATATAAAAAAAGGGATTTTAACTGTTTTTAGACTACTAAGCCTTATGTCACTACATAGAAATGTTTGACAAGAATCAATTATGATCATCAATTTATGATAAAATGATATTAAAAAATAAGTAAATTTAAGTAATTTATTACTTTAAATATCTGTTCATAATAGCAATTATTAAACTGCTAAGTTGTAAATAAATATATATCAAAACCAAATTGATGAGATGAGATGTTTAAGGCAATGCAGGATAATGAATAGACACAATTGATTTTATCTAAGTTTGAATTCTATTGTAGATTATTATCGTATTTATTTGCAAAACTCTACATATATGGATGCACACTGTTAAAGCAATCAAGGAGTTTAAAATTATTTTTACTTCATTGTTTTGAATCAATAAGAAGTAATAAAAATGACTTACATGGAAAAGGATTTTCAGGAAGATTTTCATATGTACTTCTAGTTGTTATTCTGTTTATTGTTTTTCTTGTTATGCATGGGTTGTCCACACCTGGTTCAGGATCTGTGGGGTCAGGTATGCTGTCTGTCCACAGCACCCGAGTTGTCTGACAGCCAGTACTTGGGTCATACCCTGATTTGACCACAGCTGACTTTTGCCCTGGAACAGATTTACTGAGACCTTCTTCAGTCTGTGGAATCGAAAGTGGAAAATGATCTTTGGAATTTTCAGAAGTAGTTGAATGATTTTTTGGCTTGGCTTTTGGTTTGATGACATGACCTCCAGGTTGAAAAGTACTAACAGGTGTTGATGTGTGCTCAGGCCCAAACTGATTACCATTTGTCATGGGTTGATTGTTGGGGTAGTGTGCATTTTGATAAACTGATTCATTTTTCTGAGTGGGATGAGATGTTTGTAGGAAAAAGGCTGATGTTTTTATGGGACCTGATTTGGTAGGAGCTGACTCAATGTACCATGCTGCTTTTCCACTCACAGACTCATTGGACTTATTAGTTTGTGTATGGTATCCATATTCTATGGTTTTGTTAGGGTCAGGCCTGACAGTCCTTGATAAAATGGCATTAAATGCAGAAGGGAAACCTTCATCATTGATGGGGATTTGTGGTGTTTTCTCAACAAGTTCTGGAATGCCATAATGAGGGTGATTTGGAGTGATGCCATTACTTTCCAAGTTTCTATTATTAACTTCAAATCCATTCTGGGGAACTTTCCTACTAGGGTGTTTCTTATTTGGGGTATTATGGTTGTTAGTATCCTTTTGTAGAACTGATGGGTCATCCACTGAATGTCGTATATAAGTATTATTTACCAGTGGATTCATCATCAATGTTGGCATATCTGGTTTGCTGCTTAACTCTTTATCATTGCTGGAATTTTCATCATGTAAAGATGCTGTGTGGGCATGAATATTCCTTACTTCTCTATCATTTTCATCTTCCTCTTCATCATTATCACTAGAACTTGAATTCTTTGGAAATTTTTCTTCCCCACAAATCTCTGAACTTGAAGAAAGAGGCTGGTGGTTTTGCTTTTTCAGTGATAAATTTGATGGCATGTTTATTACAGCTTCTGGGACAGTTATGAAATTTGTATTTTCAGATTGGAAGCTATCATCCTGTTTGCTGCCAAGAGTGTTCACATGGTTTGCTGACATCTCTGCTTGGCTTTTTGGTTTCTTGTTTACTATACTATAGGTTACTTCTTGAACTTTTTCACAAGGTTTTCCTTTTTCTGCTGCATCAGAATTAGAAAACTCTCTCTTTTGATCAGAATTCAGAGTATTTATTTCTTTCAAGAGAGCTGCCTTTTGCTTCTTTTGTGCAGTTTCTTTTCGAATAGATAGATGACTGGAATCTTCAGAAGTTAGGTCATTACCTAAAACAAAATTAAAGTTAAATAGTTACATTGTACATGGAAAATACAGATATTAGACAAAGCAATATAAACAATGTGGTATTTTTTTTTCCTTTTCATCAACTTCTGTATATAAGCAGTTGTTAGTCTGTGTCAACCAGAAGCAAGAAAACTGATTAAAAAAATCTTAACAAATAAACAAATATGCATCTTATAGCCCTGGCTACTCTGTACACTTGACCTAGGCAGATACTTTGACCTTTTCATTGTATTCCCTACACACTCTGCAATTTAATTTCATTTAGTTTCATAATTTACCAAATGACTTTTTAGTTCTTTTTGTGTTATGAACCTAGCCATAATACACTTTGTGACCATTTTTATACTTTCATATTTTGTAGCAAATTTAAGCTTATCTTGAGATTTTAGAATTTTGTGAGACCTATGTCTGTTGCTACACTCACTTCATACAAGATGATGACTTCTCACCAAATTCAAGGAGCTGGAGAGAGGAGAAGGAGGAGGAGAAATACAGGTTGTCCTTGAAGGGCATGACGGAGGCAATGTGCCACTTACGTTTTACTTACTATATCAATTGTCCGTAAGCTGCTCAAGCACTCACTATCCTCCACAATGACTATATCCTGCGGGGGCTGGGAATGCTGCACTTGGTGGGTCACAAACTTGCCTCGTGGCTGGCTCTCTTACGCCGTGCATTGACAGGAGATTTGATTATGGCAGGGATTGTTAGGGACGTGTTCACTTTCCTTACTATCAGTCCCCCTATCTTGCGGGTTGAGCACCCTCGTAAACCCTGGGATCAATCAGATTTCCTTTGTGCATAATTATTCCTCAATCCAGTGACCTTTCACGGCCTAAGAGGATCTTCTATCGTTATTTTGTGGAGGGGGCTGCGAAGGATCCTCTGCGTGAGTGGCTCGACTTGTCGTGGAAAGAATTTCGCTCCTTCTGGCCTTGGGTGTCAGCAGTGGATTATCTCAATAACCCTGAGTTTTCACTTACCTGGCGATTGGCTCAGAATCAGCAGCCTCTCAATGACAAGGCCTTCATATGGGGCTTGGCGGTTTTGCCTGACTGTGAACGGTATGGCCTTGGTTTGGAAGAAATGGTTTACACGCCTTCTACCATTGTCCCTGGGTCCGCCACTTATGGGACCATGTCGGCGAGTTGACAGCTCATCTTGCTCCTGAAAAGCTTGTGCTTATGGATCATGCATACATGTGTGACAATGTGTTGCCCCCGTATTCTGAGGTGAAACAAATGGTGATTTGGACGACGTAAACGGAGGAAGTCTTGCGAGGCAACCATCTTTCTCATCAGGATCTGATCTGATTCTTTGAGCATTAGCTCAAAGTGAAGATTAGAAATGATAGAAAATGACTGCATTCGACACTCTTCAGCGAAAGGTGGGTGACTGAGGCTAGCTTGGTTTGTTTGAACGGGGCTAGCCTTGATTTTCTCTTTTAGGTCAACCTACGTCACATAAGGGTGGTTTCCTGTGGAGCCTAACCCTTGGTTAGGTTAGACAAGCTTTTGTGTACCTAGTTAATGTGAGTAAGTGTTGTTCCTGGCTGGTTCCTTGGTTATGATCCAAGTTGAGATTCCCAACCTCCCCAGTTTGTTTTGGCCCCTTTTTCTTTCCCATGTCCATATATATTTTCTCCTTTTCCCACTCCCTTAGTGAGAGAGCTTCTTGATTTTGTCCAATGGGCAGAATAAAGCAGCCTCTCCTTTTTGAGGGTTGGACAGGCCCTACTAACATCAGTTATGTTTCATTCACTTTGTGTTCATGTTTAGTTTGTTATTGGGTTCATCTCTGTTCCCCCTCATTTTTCATTTTTAGAATTGTATATATAGTTTATCATCATTAAATTTTTATGACATGGGGCACGTTTCATAGGTTCACCTTGAGAGGATGTGGTATTATGGTGTATGGAGGATTGATTGGTGACAGACAAGTTCTTATGGTGAATGGGCAAATTGTAATGAGTGAATGGGTCGTGAATTGGATTAGCTAGGTATAAGATAGTGAAGACCAGCTCCAACCCCTCTCCTTTTTTGGCCTTGTGCCATAATTGTATTTTTATATACAATAAATAAACAGGCCGCTGGCCATTGTGGCCAGGGCACTTTTTGTCTGCCAACTAGACATTAGTTTGGATTTCCTATCTATCTTTACTTCTGGTACTCTTGACCTTTACTATTTCCAGCACACTCTTGCCCTCTTCAGCCATGACAGACTCTTATCCGCCAGCAACTTTCAGCATTCCCAGCTATTCTGTGGTACTCTGAAGTAGTAAACTACTTCAGGTTACCACAGACCCTGACTTCTGGTATTCTTGACCTTACTACTTCCTACTACCATGTACTTTTACTTTTGGCTACACCCTGGTCCCAGCTTCTGGCATCACCTTCTTCAACCTAACTCACCTGGTTGATCATTAATGGACCTGCTCACTACAGCCCCAAACTTCTGGCTGCATATAAGTCCCTACTTGTGGCATGTATATCATTCCAGTCTCTAATAACCTATCCTGTAAACTATGATTATAACTCTATGGGAGGTTCACCACTGGACCCCGACCAGTTACAACACAATGCCAGCAACTGACATTGGATTTAACCAGCTACAACACAACATCAGCATCAGACATTAGTTTTGATCAGCGACAGCACAACACCTACAAATAGACATCAGAACTGACCAGCCCCTTCAACACTTTCTCCAGACACTCATGCTAACCTAACCTTCAACAACCCTGGTCTATATTTGTAAATAAATTTTGTATTCATTTTTAATATCCTGTTGTCCATTTTGTTTCACCTGTCAGATTTCATGTCTTTATTTCGAAAATGTTAGTGGGCCTCTTGTGACCTCACACTTATTTGGGCGCTTGGGCCATATAACATCATGCCCCAACTCCAGAGGGTCCACTACAATATTTAAATCAGTTTAAAGAAAAAAGGCAAACACTTCAGAAAAACAAATTTAAAGTTTTTAATTTTAGATTTTGTGAATTGTTACTAAGTCAAAATAATGACAGATTCTTTTTAACTAAGCCCCTATAGAAAATGATAACATTTAATCAATTTTATTCATTTTTGACCAGTTTTTATTTCCTGTAGCAATATGACTAAATTTGAATGATATTTACTCTTTCACATGTGTAGCCTAAACAGTAAGACACTGTCAGAGAGGCTCATAAATATTACAGGATGTGAATTCAAATGTTTTTTAATTCTATGTTGATTACTTAATGGTCAACATTAGTAGGGAAGAAAATCTAGGCAAAAGTTAAAATCCAAACTGATCTTTCAAATTTCTTTGCACAATACCTTGATATAAAATAATATCTAGACAACATTTAAAATAATGGGAGAAATTTATGTATTATTCCTTCTAAACATGAAAGATGTAAGAAAAACAATAATTATGCTGTATTATTTAACAATAATTATGCTGTATTATTTTTAAGCTTTTAGTTTGTTTTGTGGGCCTGTAATAAAGTAACATGAGGCACAGCACATTTACATGGGAAGAAAACAAGAAGAATTCTTTAACCCTCCCCCCCAATATGTTATCAACAAGACAGTTTAATTACCTACTGTCAATAAAAACAATAAAACGGTCAATATGTAGATGAGGTAAGATAACCCCATTAAACTAATTTCTTAATATTTAATTAATATTAAATATAATTTTCTTTCAAAACTAAAAAAAAGTTTAATTTTTTCATGAGTAAGTTTTTTCTAACATTTTTTGTTCTGTGATACTTGATTTTCTCTTCCCTGTTTAGTAAATAAGTTTCTTTACTGCTGTCATATTTTAAAAGTGTTCACAATTTCTTTGAATTTGCCCATTCTAAGTTACTATATTGTATGATTTGTTGTTCTTAGTTGCTGAGGTAGTGATTCCAGTGTCTGTCCAAGTTTGCTGATCATCCATTCTTACTGGATCACTGATTTTAATGGAGTAAATTTTTAGCACAGTGTCTTTTATTATAGCACTTTCTGGTTCTCTCAGATGTTTTAAATTAAGCCACTTAAGCTCTACTTTTTGCCAGTGACATGTGATAGTGTTGTTTTTATTTTCTTGACCAATTAAAAATTCAGCTTTATTAAAAATGATAATAATTTGATTTAAATAAATAATCTCTATAAAACAAGAAAAATAGTCTATAATGACTAAGTAATATTTGCCTTCATGTTTTAGTATATCTGATTCATTCATTTGCCATTTGGTATCACTGTTTGCAGGAATAACTACTGCAAAAAGTATACATTGCAATATGTTCTTGTATGTCTGATGCTGGTCACCATATTGAATTTCTTTGCATATGTTTAAATCCATGAAATTTCACTTTCAGGGTTAAAGTAAAGTTCTATTCCTTCTCATGTTTTTTTCATTTCATTCTTGGTCATTCATTCTGTATTAAACACTTTACTTCTTTTAACACCTCCCTCATGTCAGTTTCTGCAGTACTATAATTTTATTATATTGGATGTTTTAATAGTGTATCCAAAACTGTTAACTGTTTTTCAAGTTCATGTTCTGTTTTGGGGTTAAGAATAATCACTGACAGCATGGAGAAGAACGATTTTAGTGTGAGTAAAACTCCCTTTACAATTTAATATTCCTCTAGGTCTTTGGAATATACCTTTTGCCAGTAACAATTTTGGTTTGTTTCATAAATTCATATATATATATCCAAGGACAGAACCTTAAAATCTGTCCTCCTATAAATGTTAAAGAAAATAGCTTTTTAACAGATCAGTAAAGTAACATAATACAGATCAATTTTATTCTGTCGATACATTCTAAAAACTGTGTTGCATCATTAATGGTACCAATTTCCTATAATGTATTTTTGTTTTTTTAACTTTTTTTTAAGTTTCCCTTTTGCTAGAACACAATTTTGTACTGTGTGTACTGTTGCACCTTGAACATGGTGTTGGGTTCTATTAATTTGCTGATAACTTCTATCTTTCATTTCAGGTAATATTAATTTTCTTTTACAGCCTCGATATTCATGGCCTGTTTTTCCATCATTTGGGCTCAAACTTGCTTGAACATTCTAGCTGTTTATAATGCTTTCTTCTGAGTAAGGTCAGGCATTAAGTGTAGTTTTTTTGAGATTTCTTTGCCAATTGCAAATTTGTTCAGAATTTCTTATTTGCAAATGAACAATGTTCTACTAAGTTGTATAGAAATCTGATGTACATTGTAATTGGTTCTTTGATGAAATTTCATCCACTCATGGATTATATTTCATTAAAGTGTAAAGTACACGTCAAATTTTGTAATAACCATGTCAAAATTTTTCTTCTTAAATTTGCAACAGCTTTATATTTTTCTGATTCAAATATAACAGTGTATTTAACTGCCATTTTCTGGAAACTTGATGCTACTCAATACCATAATGCTTACACATTGGCCATGTTTTAGCAGCCATGAAGTCAAAATTTTCAGCTGATTGAAAAGTAGTTTTAAAGGTTTGCTAAAAAAAATCAACATACCATGATGAAAAAAATGTCCCAAACTTAATAAAAACAAACTTTTATTGTCAAAATCTTTGTTATTATTATTAAAAAGAGAGACCAAAGGATATTTTTATCATTAAACTATATTTTTTGATACTTCAAAATTTTGGTTAAAATTTTTTTCTTGTGTCAGTGTTACTATAGGACGTTTTAGTGCCTTTTTTCCAGGTGAAAAAGAAATTGATTTGGAAATTCTTGCAAAAATCAAGTAATTGTTGGATTTGAATGAAACTGTCACAACTTATTCACAAATGAAATTATTTTACAAAACTCTCTAAACGGCCCACTTATTTAATTTTATGAAATTGAGAAAAATTCATTTTTGTATGGCTTAATCTTTATATTAGTTATATGCAGAACTCCTTGGAGAATTTAAATCACCAATTTCTTCTTTTTTTTTTTTTTTTGTAAAACAGGACACCCAGTTAGAGTAAATTTACTCTGAATCGTAAAATAAAGAATGCAATAAAACTAAGACATTATTTAATTAGAAAAAGATTTTAATTGCTTTTATGAATAGGATATATTATGAGCACTAGTGTCTTAAGAACAAAAATTTTTTCAATGAATAATGAATTTTTACAAGAATTGTTTACATTTTTGTAAAATTTCAATTAGAATAATTTATAGTTTTAAATCTTAAAATTTTGAATTTGTAGCAGTTAGGTAATATGAAGTAAAAACTATATTTACTAATCATACATGGAAAAGCTTACTACAATTAATCAAGTAATTTTATAGATATGTCTTCCATAGAGAAAATTACTTAAATTTCCCAAACATCAAGCTGTCAAAGAACTGTAAGCATTTCGCAAAAACACCCACCTCTGTGTTTATTAATTCTTTTCTGTGATATTTTAAACTAAAAGTAAGTAATCTGTTTCAAATCAGATTGATTAAACTTTAAACCAGCTAATCTTCCTCAAACAAAGTTTCAGAAAGATTTTTTTAATAAAGTGAATTATGTTGTGCTGAAAAAAATTGAAAAAAAGGGCTAAAATCAGCTACTTTTAGCAATTAAAAAAAACTCATTCCAATCAATTTAAATTTGTTTTGAAATACAGCAAAGTATTTTGAGTATTGGGAATATTAAATTTAATCATTTAGCTTAAACTTGAAATTAAAACTAAAATAAAAGTTTCAAGAAAGATTTTTCATTTTTTAAATTTTAGGTATCACGTGTCTTTAGCATTACTCACTGAAAAGACATCTTTTGGGGATTTTTTCCTTTTAAATATATTTTCTTATTTTTCAATCTCTCTTTTCTTTGAATTAATGAATATTTTCTTTTACTGGTGACATGTTTCATTATGTTGACCTGCAATGAAGTATCAAAGAATTTTTAACATTAGGTGAAATATTTGCATGAGAACCAAAAGGAAGAATTCAACAAAAATTATGCTAATCAACATTTTATTACTAATTGTGGTATGAAACAATAAACCAGGGCAATATAAAGATAAGGGAAGGTAACCTCGCCTTTCATATTAAAAAATTAATATTATACAATAAATACTTTAAATCAATTAACTTTCTTTTTTTTTTTTCAAGCAAAATTTTAGTAAAGTTAAAAAGAATGTTCTTTTCTGATAGAAATTTGTAATATTTTTAACAGGATGTCACTTGGTTTATTTTATTCTTCATTCTTAAAAAGCTAAAAGCATGTTTACATTTTTTAGGCATGCTCATGATTTCTGAAATTATATACTATTTTCATTCCCTTTTTTTGTATACTTAAATATGAAAAAAATAATATATGCGACAAGAAATACAGAAGATACAATTACTCTGACTCACACTTTTTACAATCTCTTCTAACACTAAGTAAAATCCTTTTTATGATACCTAATTTCCCATGAAAAATTGTTTTATTTCTAACCTGAAATCCCAATTCTCAGCAGAATATTAAAAAAAATTAGATATATTATAAGAATCTATATATAAAATGAAAGGTGTTTGAAATATGTTTTATAAAATATTTTATATGAAAAATCTTTTTTTAAATAAAATATTTTAAAAGTTTTGCTACTTTTATATTCTGACTATAAAAGTGGATCACCAACAACTTGGAAGGAAATGGGCACCAAATATTTCACCAAAAATGAATCATCTATAGTCATTTCTTGGCAAAAACTGTGCAAGAAAAGGATCAAAACCAAGTTGAAATCCGACAATCTTAAAAACTCAACTTAAATTTTATAAAACTCAATCTTTTTAAATATAACTTCCAGAAAAACTGGAGTTCATCAGTTCACCCACCAAACAAATTTCAACTGCTGAAACCTTTCAGCAGGAGTGTGAGGACACTGGCAAAGAGGAAACATTGGACAACAAGATATCAACTACCTTGAGGAGTAGTTTTGTTAAATGATGAGTTGGCAACACTATCATTTACTACTTAAGGAAAAGTCACAAGACTACCACAATTTTTCATCAATATTTCTCCACTGTTTAACATCAGAAACATTCAAATGAAGTACAATTTCATCAAAGGCAACAGAATTTTCTTCTTTCCAGAAGATATTTCTAGAAAAAAAAACATGAATAGCTTAACAAATTTTGGTTGCTCATCAACTTGTGCACAGAGAACAATTTGTGCAACTTTAAAACTATATCTTCAACAACTGAAACAAGCAGTCAATTTTGAACTTTAAGAGATATTCTGTTTTAAAGAAAACTGTGAAGGACAGTTTGTCAAAAATAAACTATATGAAAACTGTGGAGGGAAAAAGAAAGAAAACTTCTACATTGAATTGAAAAGTGTAAAAATCAAGTAAAAAAGATCTCACCAAATCAGTAATCAACAAACTGAACCGTGATACTTATTTGGTATGACACTCAATAGACAACTGATAATTATTACTGCTAGTTTAAATGAAGTAAAATTGATACATTTTTTATATATAAAGTTAAATGATGGTTTGGATTATCTTCTACTGATGAGATTACTAAATATAAAGGAATTTCTTACCTGTATCTCTGGATGAGGAATGTAAACTTGATCTAGGGCTTTGATATGATTTCTTGTAAGAGTTCTGAGTTTCAGGCCTAGGAGCAGATGGTAATCTTTGTTCTTTTTGTATCTGAGAAGAACCCCTTAGAGATGTTTCTTGGCTCTTTAAATTAGACATCATATCTGGTAAATCCTTGATTTCTGCATATGATGCATTACTATGGCCACTGCTTCGATCAGGTATGCCATACTTACTTTTTGCCAAAGAACTTTTAGGACTTCTTTGTCCATTCTGTATACCACCTGCATAACTTCTCTGAAAGTAAGGGGGCTCTTGCTGGCGAGTGTCAAATGTAACACTGCTTGTTTTACCAAAGCGTCGAGTACTTATTGGTTCTTCATAAACATCTTTGTCTGAAATTGTTTTGACTTCTGCTCTTGAAGGAGGCATTTTTGGATGACTTGATCTTTGATTGTTACCTGAATCTGATCGACTGTGATTATGGTTGCCAGATACTTTCATAGATATCGAACTGAGAAAGGCTGAATGAAAATCTTTAAATTCATTCTCTGTGTAGCCTTTTTTACTTGAGATACTGCTGATACTAGATGGTGTCTTGCTAAGACTTTCTTTGGAGCCAACGACAGACTGACTTGAAACACTGCGTTTTTTGGTAAAAATCCCTGTGTTGTACATATAGCAGAGCACTGTTGCAAAGCCTATCAACAGTAAAATGGCCAGAATAATTCCAACAATTGCTCCAGGTGACAGTTTAGAACCACCAACAACTGGTTCATCCTCATCAGGATCCCCTAAAAAATTTAAAAATTAGTGAGTTATATTTATAATTTGTATGCTTTTTGATTTAACAGTCAAAGATTATTTTGAAAATACACTGACATGCCAAAAGTCATGGGATAAGTGCCTAGGAATGTTTATGACTACCTTCTGTAGGTAAAATTCAGCAACTCAACATGGCAACAATTCCACAAAAGATCAAAAGACCACTGGAGAAGTATTAAGTTATGCTGTCTCAATAGTTATCCATAACTCCCTAATATTGTATGCACAAGATCTTGTGTTAGAATAGATATCTCCATTACATCTTACAAATACTTGAGTGGTCTTATGTCAGGTGAATATAGTGGCCATACCATTCTCAAGTAGACTTCAGAATGTTCCTCGAACCAATCCCAAGCAACTTGCATTATCTGCAATGTAGTTTAAATGAGTCTATTACTACGATGTCACTTGTACAAATCCAGATACCGCTGGTTCAATTCGTCGTTCTTGCTTTCTACACACTTCACAATGTAAATCCGAGTTTTCTTCTGCCGTTTTCACTGCTTCAGCCCTCTTTTATAAGGCTAACATCACGGTCGACCAACGAATCAGTGTTCTTCGTTTTTATTCTCAGTTACCCAGGCAAATAGCCTCCTCCAGTTCGACCAATCAGCACATGACTTGCTATTGGTGGAAGCATGTCAAATTGTACAAAAACCCCTCATTACTGCACATACTGCTAGAATTGCTAGATGGGAGATTAATGCCATGTTCACAGAGCAAACTTGCCGATGTCACATGCCACACATTAAGGTAAGACCCTTATTTTCCTATGCACCAAATGCAAGCCACTCTGGCTCACTTGCTTCCACGGGGCTGTTCACCCCATGTAAGAATAACCTACTGTTGCCAGGGCACATTGAGTTCCTAAATGGGTGCAAATGAATCAGTGTAATGTAACAATTACATGTTTAGACTGACAATCAGACCCAACTGATACCCTACACCATTATGAGACCACCACTAACCAGCATGGTTCCTTGTTGATAACTGGAAAGTATGGTTTCCCTAAATTCAAAACTTAACATCATCCTGAAACAATTGTAAACATGACACAGACAGTAAATGAAGAAAAGAAATATTTCCTAGGAGAGCTAACTGAAAAAAATCTAAATTTAAATATTTGTAAAACAATGGTGAGGTTTAAAATTGACAAAGGAAACATTATCTCAATCCAAACATACAAAAATTTGAGGGAAAACCTTTTTTAAAACAAGTAAATGGCAGCTTCACAAACTCTGGATTAATAGTCCAGGGCACTGGAAAATTTAATACTGCTACAGAAGAAGGTAAGGACAAATATAATTTGGAAATATATGTCATTAAATGTGTAAAGGGGGAAAACTTATTATCTAGGCAAACTGCCATAAAAATGAATTTAGTGAAACACTTACACAACAGTTAACTTCATTTGACTTTGGTGGTTGTATGAACAGAGATCCAGTGAAAATAGTTTGGGTAGATAATTTCTGGAGACGGAATTTGACCCAGTAAGGAATAAGTAAAAGCCTCTCAGGAGTTGACTGTACCTACATATTTAAGTGAACTATGTTGTACAATCAGCATGGTTAGAACTTAGGCAAATTCTTACTGAACTTATCTGAAATAATGCAACCAATAATTAGCACTGACAGTAGCAGTTATGGTACCAGAGAAGCTCTATTTCAAGAAATAGATGGCAATTTAAAAATAATAGCATTTGCCTCATGCACACTCAATAGCACTGATCGGAAATATGCACAAATTAAGAAAGAGTGTTTGTTGTGTATGGGCATGTGAGAAGTTTGATACATATGTTGCAGGATTTGAATTCTTTAAATCATTAATGAACCACAAACTATTTATATCACTAATAAACACATATGATCTGTACAATATCCACTTATGAAGTTAAAGGCTTCTGATGGGTCTGAGAAGATATAACCCAGTAGCAGAACATGTTCCAAGATAAACTATCAAGAAGTCCTTTATCCAACACTGATAGTAATACTAGCAAAAAAGTTGGAGTATACACAGATTGCATGGCAAGAACCAAACCAGCATCAGATAAGAATTTAAATGAAATAAAAATAGCAACTAAATAAGATACAGTATTACAGGAAATAGTACACCTCACATTAAATGGATGGACACATAAAGAAGGAAGAATAAAAGAAGGCATGAGGCCATCTTTTCCAAATCAGAATTAAGTGTCAGTCCATGACAATTTATTATGGTTTCAGGACAGAATTGTCATACCTGTAAAAACGTAAACCAGAGATATTAAGGACACTTTATAATGGTCACTTGGGACTAAACAAATGTTGAGAGAGAGTCAAAGAAACAGTGTGGTGGCCTAGAATGTTTCAGGAGTTGGAGGAGAATCTAAAAAAGTACATGTTTTGTAACATACACTATCCAATAACTAGAAAGGAAAAATTAAAAGTAACACCATTTCCTCAAGGTCCATGGCAAAGAATTGGTACAGATATTTTCACACACCAAAGACACTAATATATTGTTGCAATAGGCTATTTCTCAAGATATATAGAAATAGCAATGATCAACCCAATGACAAGTAATTGTGTTATAGGGAAGTTAAATGATTTTTTTTTCACATTGGGGAATTCCTATTAAACTTGTCAGTGATAACGAGAAACAATTCTCAAGTTATACTTTCAAAGATTTTGCAATCCATAAGATTTAAAAACATAACATCAAGTCTACATTATCCTCAAGCAAATGGAGAAGTGTAAAGTGCTATTAAAATAGCTTAGAGAATTTTGAGATAATCACATTTCAGGCATTAATGGCATACTGAAGTATATCAATCCAAGCCACAGGAGTCAGTCCCACAGAATTAAAGAATGACATTACCTTTACAACCCTAAAATGCTATTACCAAGATGGCTTGATTTCACATGAGTCAAGTAGAGAGACAAACTGGCAAAAACCAGAACGGAAAAGAATTTTAACAGATTCCATGGTGTCATAAATTTACCAACTCAGTGTCAGAATAAAATTATATAAAGAAAAATATTGGAATGCTAAAGGAACTATTAAATCAACTGACATTGACAACAGGTTGTATGTTATGAGAACAAGGCGAAAAAGGAAACATATTTCGTTTTCAGGTTTCGAAAATAGACTTTTGAGAATAAAAACAAGTAATGATCATTACAAGGATTTTCAAGTAAATAATAATACAAGGGAAAATACTGAAAAAACTGGAAACAGACGATGTTTTATTTCACAAAGTGAGTTATCGCCCTTTAATTGCAAACAAAAATTTTGATTCGTGATTTTTTTTTTATTTTGTAATTTTGAAAAACAAAAGTAAAAGTTAAAGTCAACAATATAGAGTTGGACTTGCAGATGGATATGAGTAGTCAAGTTACAATGATCCCAAGAAATTTTTGAGAATGTATAGACAAACTAAAACAACATAAGATACATCTGCAATTACACCAATTCAATGGACTGTTTATAAAAATCTTTGACTATTTTGAAGGATTCTTAAAGTTGAAAAAAAAGATTTCAAGTAATTGTTACATGCTTGTTGGAAATGAACTTCTTAAGAAGATCATACCAATTTGCAACTGGAAAAATCTTTTTTTATTGAAATGTAACCACAGACCATGAGAATTTATATTCATAAGTCACTATTGTATAAGTTCTAAATTAGATGTCAAATAACTAAAATGAATAGATACCTATCTAGTTACATTTACTGATCAAACAGTACATTATTTCATTTAACACAATATTCTACAATTCTCATGATGACATACACTGTGGAATGACAGCTACATGAAAAAGATTAAAGTTAGAAACCTGATGTGAAGGAATATGTTAAAGGATTCCAAGAAGTAAAGAAATAAGAAACTTTACACAAAATAAACTACATTTTTGGCCTAAAGAGTTAGAAATTTGGTGTAAGGATCATATGGAGCATATGTACATCAGCAAGGTATAACTCTTATTAATATTAGCAAACACTTTTCCAGGGTGATCTTTTTGGGTGACTGACAATAAAACAAATTTTATGGGTTATATTTTTTAGAAATGAAAGTACCAAAAATTCTGATGTCTGACAATACACTAGAATTTTGCAGAGAAACTTGGCTGAAAGCTAAAAAAAGTAGGCTATATTCCTGACAAAACACTTTATATCACTCTCAGTCAAACTGAATAGTAGAAAGAATTGTACAAACAGTAAAGATGGGTTTGAAAACATGTTCTTAGCACAATGAGAAAATAGAAGTTTTCTAGTGAGACTGCTTTTAAGCTTTCATACCATACAACATGCTGGTAGACTAGCCCATTACATGAAGGCAAATTAGAGCTTTTTTAAGTATGTTGTATTAAACAAATGAGAGAATATAGTCTAAAAAGAATAAGGAGTCAAATCCAGAAAGGACTACTTTTGTAATATAAAGAGGCCACAATACAGCCATTATAAAAGAAAACAAGAACAGTATAAATCAAATAAGACACCGAGATTAATATGAGAAGGAGAAGGACAAAGAGCTTTCCCTGTTATGAGCTTGTGGAGCCACAATGAAATATAGCTCTATAGAATGAAATAAATAAAAACATTGCTGTGGATGATGAACAGTGTCAAGAGGGTTCTGAAACATCCAACAAAAACATATGAACAGTAAATGGTTATATTTTCATTGGAAACTATCAAGGAAAACAGTATCTAAATATGAGTTTGGGAGAGAATTTGAATATTAAAAAAAAAAAAATGGTCCTGTATCTAAAATTTACTGAAGCTTTTTAAATTATATAAAGAATAAAATTCATATCCAAAGGTAAAAAAAAAATTAATGAAATCTTTTGAAAATACATGTAAAGTATTTTAAGTTTTTATTGTATAATAAAAACAAAGATGCTTACTGTATCCTTTCACTTCTAATGTGAAGTCATTTTCAGAGAATTTTATGTTAGTTGATTGAGTCAATATGATTGTGGCAAAACTTGACTTGGTGTAGATAATGTCTGTGCTTTTAGAACTGGTTCCAATTTGACGCTAAAAAAAAAAATAAAAATAAAAAAATAACCAATAGAAAACGAAGAATATAAAAAAACAGTTTTTTTTAATAAAGAAATCAAATAACAAATATTAATGCACTAAAATTATGAGTATAATCATAAAGTTAAACATTATTTTAATAGCAAAATGAAAGTAATATAGAGGAAAAGTGTGACAATAAATGTTCGCACTAGCCGGAGTAGGGGCGCCCAGGATGATTTGCTTGTTGGGCTGCTGTTTTGTGGAGGAGGGAGTGCATTCTCTGACATTTGTTGTTTTGTGCTACTACTACATGATTTGTCTAGTGGTGGTCAGCATGCTGATTGGACGAGCGGGGGATGTGGATAGAGAGCGACGAGAACGAGGAGATTTTTTTTTTGATTACATCAGCTGTTTTTTTGGGGTGAAGGAGAAAACGGTCTGGGACATTGGCTAGCAGTGCAGCTGGGACCATGGTGACATGGACTATTACGTTGTTTGGTGGACTGTTACAACAGACTATCATTTGAATTGTGATTTGGCTGCAAGAGTTGCGGTTGAGAGACAAATCTATTGCAGACGTTTGTTGCTACTTCAAGTTGACAGTTTTGTTTTTATTTTATTTCTTTTCTTGTTTTGTACTACTACTACAAAAAGTAAATGCTTAAGAAAGTTAGAGCTATTTTATTTTTATCCTAGAGAAAACTCATTGAAAATCTATACATTAGTTTTAATTCACAAAGAAAGAATTGCATATAAAAATGAAATGATTTTAGGTGACAAGAAAAAAATATAGTCAGTGTTGATGTTGATAATTACTTATTTGTTATAAATTATTCATTTAAAAAATAAGTAAAGCATGCAAACTGTTGAATAAATGAATCCCACTCTTATTACTACTGGGAGGTCACTTCCTGAAACATCTGTTCAGCTGAAAGCAAAGTTATAGAAATGGTCCAAAGTTGAACATATTGATACTAATATTGTTAGTAGCAATACATGATTTAGAAAGTTGAAATAATGTGAGTAACAATTAGAGTCTTTGGACTACACTGAAATGGATATGATGCCAGAATTGTGTGTAGAAGAGGTTAAAAAGACTAATGAACACGTTGCCAGTGGCATATCATCAAATTCATGATGACTACAAAATTTTTAGATTACCTTATGAAATTGTTCTCTATGAAGCCTAGTTCAGTTCAAGTTTATGCTTATTTGGTGAACTTCTTTTACAGTAACTGAAATAGCTAGATACAAGTGTCTAATACAAAAGGAGAAGATTTAAGATGTGTGGAGGAGTGACATAACAAAGAAATCTTCTAGAATTGATTGTCTCCCTAGAAATTGTACATGATGCTGTCAGGCATGTTTATTGTTTTCTAATAATGGTGTACAACAACTGGTTGGCTCAAGAAGATATTATCCATGTTTCACCAGTGATTTACAAAGCACTCTGGGTGATCAAAAGATCTTTGGCAGATTCACTCAATATGCAGTGATTTGTACAAAACCTTAGAACACGTAGTTTCTTATAAATCAGCAATGATTGGAAGACCATTGTGGATTAATTATTGATCGATTGATTTGCTTTTAGAGTTTATCAACCCTTTATTTTTTATTGTAAGAATAATTCTTTTTGAGAGTGAATATTGCATTTACATTGTTTTGAAAACAGTGATTTTTCTAGATACAAGCTGGAGGGAAAAGATGTAGTCATACCTTTCCCAAGAGTAGTTGCATGTAAATGCATTTAATGAACTTTACATGAATTCAAATAGGGCACTTCCCAACTTCCCATTCCGAGCTGCTGTCCATTACAACTCCTGTACATTCTAGACCCACTGTGGAAGCTTATTGAAGCATTCATGTCCACATCCACATTTTTTTTGCCCTAGTTGCTACTTTCATTTTAGGAGATAATGTATGTATTGTTACAGTAATGATTTAAATTACAAGGTCAGAAAGAAAGACTGCATTAAGATAAGACCTTTTTTTCTGATCAGTTGCTCTCTTAATTTAAACATCAGCTTAAAGTGAAAATTAGAAATTAGGGAAAAGGTTTTTGATGGAATTTGGCAAATTAAAAGGAGAATGTCATGAGCTTAGGCATTGTAAGAGAAATGTACATCAAGTGGCATCTTGAAAATAAAAGCAAGTAACAATCTTGCCAAACAAGAATGATCTGTAAACTCAACCTAAAAGTTTACAAAGTTTTTTTTCTTGCTGAATGGTCATTGTTTGCTTTATATTCTTTCTTTCCTTTACTCCTTTGTGTTCCTCATTAGATGACAGAAAGCAATGTCTTCTGACAATGGGATAGGCAGTTTTTGTAAAGTTTGCAGTAAAACTCCCCAATTTTTTTTTTTATTGTCCTTCATACTTTACTACTCCAAATTAATTTTTCAACTACTTGTTTTTGGTTTTCTGACATAATTTTAAATTGAGGACTAAAATTAGTAAATAATTTAATTCCTAGAATTTTCAAATTTTCTTCTCTTCATCACTTCCTGAGACACTCATCTGAATACAATAGGGAAAGTTTTTAAATGATTAGTTTTTTCTATGAGAATTGTAGAAGAATGTTGTGTTAAATGAAATAATGCACTGTTGGATGAGTAAATGTGACTAGATCTTTTTACCCATCAAATATTCCTTTTAGATATATGACACATTTCTATTTTAGAACTTAAATCAATATTGGTTTATGCTGTCAAGAAAAGGTGTTCCTCTTTTTCTATACAATTATAATGCTGAGAAAATCCCCATGCAGAATTGACCAAAATGATCAGTTCAATTATGTGAACAATTCTATTTTTTTTCACATTAAAACTGATATTGGCAACAGTAGTTTTGTGTAATTTCAACAGGGAGAATAAACTTGTTTCCAAGGCCACATCTTAAACCACTATGCTATGGCAATGTTCAACAAAAATGCAACAAGCAGAAAACAGTTCAACATAGGTAAATAATTTATATATTACTAGCAGAACTACCTGGCATTGCCCAGTATTTAAAAAGTTAAAAATAAATATATAACAACAATATAACTTCAAATTCATTTATTCAAACACAAAAATACATTTAAACAGTTTTTACATTACAATACTTTTTGGTAGACAATATTCTTTGTCTTTCCTTATGGAGCATAAACAGACAAATTGATTTTACTTCCCACGGGTGAACAACCAACATACAACTGCCCATAAGTGAAACAACATTCTTCTAACTGTAGTCCAGTAGCTGAAAGAGTCTGGCATTGTGCTTTGTTAATAGACATAGCAAAACTTGCACATATTTGTAACTGAAGTCTTCTAAACATGAATGGAATATCTGACCCTGATGGAATAAGGGGAACCCTGAGAATAAAGATATCTTCACCCAGTAAGAACTGATACCTCAATTACATGTGGCATCAACTTCTTACCCACCAGTCTGGTGTCATTACAAAGTCTTGGTGGGTCCAGATTCCATAATAGCATTATAGGCACCCTCCTCTTTAGTTCCAGTCTATGTCAAGGTACTCCGAGAAGTACTAGATAATTCAGAAATTCCATTGAATAATTGCCCACCTGTTCTGGATTTGGAATGATATCCACTGACCAGCAGATATGAGATGTTTCTGGGAGGGACTGCAATAGTTGGTTACTTTGTTCTTTGATACCAGTATCACTCTGTCACATAACAAATCGTGATTTTGTGTAATCATCAGGCCACCTGTGTTGGGTTTTTTCTCAACTATTTATATATATGGGTCAGTGGTGCATTGTGGGTAGTTCATTCTAACAATTATTTTGGCAGGTCCTTCAGCAACTGCACAGAGAACATGGGACAAATAATAAAAATGCAGAACAGGAAAACTATCAAGAAACCACCAGTACAAATTGAAACCACCAGTACAAATTAAACCCACATGTAACTGCAAAATAAAGAATGAATGTCCCTTAAACAGTAATTGCTTACAAAACAACATAATATACCAAGCCATAGTAAAATCACCAGATAATGAAGAAAAAATATATATAGGAGTAACTAAAGGACTGTGGAAACAAAGAAACTATGCACACAAAACATCTTTCACAAATAATAAATATGTGAACAGCACAATGCTTTCTAAGTATATCTGGGAAATTAAAAACAAAATGCAAACCACACCAAAAATATCATGGAAAATAAGAAAAGAACATCAGCCTAGAACAATCAATCCCAAACCTGCAAACTTTGCTGGGGGGGGGGGTAGCTATTATTGCCATCCCAGACCAAAACAAACTACTAAATAAATGATTTGAACTCATCTCAAAATGCAGACATGAAAACAAATTTTTACTACCTTACTTAAAAATCAAAAACTGAAAAAATAAATAAAAATTAGCAAAATAAAAATAAAACAAGCAAAATAAATTAATCCAAGCAAATAATAAACAAATTAACAAACCACTCCCGCCATAACAACTGTTAAAATAAATGAAAAAGAATAAAAATAAAAAAATAAGGCAAAACAAGCAAAAATAATCAATCCAAATACATTAATTAAGTAAAAATAAACAAATTAACAAACCACTCCTGCCAAAATAATTGTTAAAAAAGACTACAACATTTAATCCAAAATTGGACGAAATAATAGTTATAATTACCTTCCTAGACCATAACTGTTATATAAACAATCAGAACTCATCACAAAATTGAAAATTGAGACTGAAAAACTACCCTCCTTCTCATTCCAGCCTTTCACATAGAGCTTGGTAACTCACCTGTGCAAAACACCAACAAGGCAGCTACCAATCACAGTTCCCGTGCCTGCCCACCTCCACTCACTTTGGGAGTGTCAAGTTGACCGACCAACTCATTACACGCCCCCCCCCCCTGATCTTAAGATCACAAAGCTTCTCAGTTCGAGAGATGGTCGCGTCTGTCTGGTGACTGCATCTGCATATATACAACTTGCACACTTGACATATTGGGATAACCACACATGCGCAAACTCGTTTGCTCCGAGGTGGCAGATGTCCCGATTCATCCCGTGTCTCGCTGTCATGATCGCACACCGTGCAACTCGGGGCAGGCCTCTTCTGCCGTCACTCCTTCTGAGCGGGATGAACTCTCATCCGTTGAGCTACCATCCGCCTCTGGACAGCTGGCCACGTTGACGTCCGTAGGTAGAGTACTGATGTTTGAGGTAGAACTCAGTGGATCTGACTTTAAATACACCACTCGTGCACCATCTTCAGAGACACTTTCATCATCTGATGACAGTTTTAACCCTACAACTGGCCGCATGTCTAACATGGCAAGGCACGCCATCAACCCGCACTGACTGCAGGCTGATAATCTCGGTAGCATGCCCCATTCTAAGCTTGTCCGTACACTTGCTGTGTGGGGTCTTAACCCACACCACGTCACCAATTCTGTATTTAGCTTGCACGTCGCTTTCCTTTTTTTTTATTGCGATGTCAATGCCTCACAGCCGTAAGTGATAGGCGTGCACCATGTTAGCCGGTGCTGTTGTAGGCGAAACACCGTCTTTAGGTGTCGCATTATACCAATAGACTGTCTCGGGGATCGAACATCGCTTCCTGGCTGCAATCACTTTTATAGACCATTGGCTCCTTTCTACTAGGCCGTTTCTCGCTGGCACGTAGTCGCGCCGGAACCAAAGCCACACACCACACTTCTTTAAGAACTGCGAGAATTGCTCTGAAGAAAACGCCACACCATTATCTGTCAGTATTTCTGCAGGTGGCCCCCGGTCTAAAAGATGGACTCCAATTGACGTAATATGCTGGCAGTGTCCTGCCAGAGCAGTAGTCGACAAATGGCAAAGCGAGAGGGTCCACAGTCAATAATAGTCAAATAGTGCTGGCTGCCAACATGCGTAACATCTATCCCCAGCCTGTTCCAAACATGGGTAGTACTCAAGTTTCCTTTTTGCCATTGCACCGGTGCCGGATCAATTGACTGGCACGCCTTGCACCTCTGCACTACACCACTCCCGCCAAAATAACAAAATAGACTACAACAATCAATCCAACAATTGGACAAAAATATAGCTTTAATTACCTTCCCAGACCAAAAAAAACTATTAAATAAACGATCAGAGCTCATCTCAAAAAAATTTGTTACTAAAACATTGAAGACCGAAAAGAATAAATAAATATATAAAATAAATAAAATAAATAAACACAAGTAAAATAAATTAATCCAAATGAATAAATAAACCACTTCCGCCAAAATAACTGTTAGAATGGACTATTCACAATATATCATTGACTCATATAGTTGAGAAAAAAACCAACACATGTGGCCTGATGATTGCATCTAGCTTGAAACAGTCTGTTGCCTCTGAGTATTGACTTCAATGTTCACTGTTTATATATAAAGTCATGTTTATCCAGAAACAATGTAAAAATTCTTTTTTTAAATACTGGTTGTTTGCAGATTGCAATAAGCTTTTAGATTTATGATTAGTAAAAATGGTTTTACTTAATAACAGTACATTGAAACTGAATTTTTTAAAATTTAACAACTTTATAAATTGAAAAATTTAACAACTTTATAAATTGAAAAATTAAAAAAACTATTCTTGTAAAAATTCATTTTTCATTGGAAAATTTTTTTCGGCTTCAGACAATATTATCCTTAATCTTAACATATATTCATAAAAGCAATTAAAAGCTTTTCTAATTCAATAATGTCTTAGTTTTATTGGTTTTTGTATTTTAAAATTCAAAGCTGATTTTCGGTAACTGGTCATTTGATTTTAGGGTGTTTGTTTTTGTTATTATTTTTGTTTATGTTTTTTTTATTATGCTTTATCCTTTATTAATTTGTTTTATTTTTTTATCATTTTCTTTAATTTATTAATATATCATTTACTGTTCCCAACAAGACGTGCTTGGTCATTGTACAGACATACAGACATACACAATCATTTATATATGCAACATTTTCACTGGTCCAAAGAAAATTTTACATAGAGTCGCAAAATTTGTTTTATCTTTTCTTTTACTTAACCAGTCAATCTCTTTGAACCCAAAGTTTTCTTTTAACCAAGGCGAGTGAATATATTTCCATCTTTTTTTCACAGCTCGCCTGAATTTGAAAAGAGTGGGTAAAGGTAGTTCTTATTAAAAAGACATGTGTTTGGTTATTGTACAAACATACATAGTTACAAACAAAATCTTTCTTTTATACATATAGATAAAAATAGTGCCGTTTTATGACACTATTTTTATAGCATATAAACTATCAACATAATACAGTATATATATATATATATATATATATATATATATATATATATATATATTTTTATCAACAGTAGGTTTTATTTTTTTTGTTTTTTTCATATCAAAAGTTTTATGAATATTTCAACATCATGAAGTGAAAATCAACTCAGTATTTTCTGATTGCTTTAATAATGCATAAACTGGTGAAACATTTAGAAAAAAGAATAAGTAAAAGGGAGTAATAACCAGAAGATAACTTACCAGAAGATTGAGAGCACCTTGACCATCATAAATCCTAAGCATAAATGTTGAGTCTTTAATTGCAACACTTTTTATGGTTATCTGAAGCCTGTAAGCCCCATCTCTGGAAGTGGTCTCTAAAATGACCTGGCAATATGGTGAACGACTGGTTGGAGGAATGCTTGAACGAGCATTAATAATTACTGGAGTCTCAAATACTTCAATCTTCTGTCCACAAGTTGATAGTTCATCCATGTTTACTATTAATGAAAGCAAGAAAAAAATCATGCTAAAATGTTATCTTTTATCAATTAAAATGTTAAATCAATATCAAGTCAAATCCAGTTTTAAAAATTATGTAACAACTAGATTATATAACTGAATTTATAAGTATTGTCTTTCTCTATATTACATCATATTCTTGACTAATAAACAAACTATGTAATTTATAGTAACTTAACATTTTTATTTTTATTGTTAGAACCTCTAACCTTTAAATTATTTCTTTCAATCTTCTCTAGGTTCTTCATGATCAATATGGAATTTTGGTAGCATGAAATTATAATAAACCATACTTAGAACTTAGAATACTCTATGGATTTATTTGAGAAAAAATTAAAAAACACAGTATTTAATGTAATAAGGTTGGTCCTATGTTTTGATGTGCATTTCATCCAAAAATACTACCACTACCATTTTTATTGTGTAGAAATTTTTTTTTTCCATAAATTATATTCATAATCAAAATTTTATTGATGAAATCCACAGAAAAAACATTTTTTAAAGCTTTTGTGTGAAGTCTTGACATTTGGTTGATGACAGCTTAATGCATATATCAAGTACCTGTTGGGATCAGTGTATTTGCTAATATTATTATAGTTATTGTTAGAATTCCTACCCTTTTGTGATTAGCATAGTTACTAATATTGTTATAGTTATTATTAGATACTTTGTGCTTCCTAACACCAGATATAATATAACCATCACCCATTTGGGTGATTCAACAGCTAATACCTCAATTCATCATTTACCACCACTATTAACTTCATAAACAATTCCTTGTATGATTTGTTTTTAATGACTTCTGTGTTTAGGTTCTGCAATTCTGTATTATATTTGTAGTATATCATGAATATATTTATTTTGATACTTTTTATCATGTTATGATTGGTTTCAAAACAGGGTGTAGTTTAAGGAGAGGAAATGGGTAGCATTTAATACAAATTTATTGTAAGTGATCTGGGATTACAAAGGAAATGTTTGTCGCAGATTATTTCCACATCACAGAGAATAAATCACTAAGTTCAGATTCGAACATCAGGGGCAGAAAGAAATGCTGAAAACTCAAATCGCAGGTACTATGTCACGAATCACAATGCACGCAACCAGTCAGAAAAATAACTCATTCGTCAACAAACGCGGTAGCCAAAATACCCGAATTTTGCTCCCCGATTCAAGAACACCAACTGCTTTTATCAGCCGAGCATTTTTTCCATTCATCGACAGCTGGGAGAGGATGTTCAGTAATTTGCATATCAAAATACTTTTATTGTAAATGTCTCTTGTTGAAAGAAAGAGATTGTAAAAATCATCCACAGAGGTGTATGGTAGAAGAGGGAGGATGAGTTGTGACTTACTGCAGCAGCAGCCTTCAGTGAGTTGTCTTTGGAGATGGGAGGTTGCGTTCCAACCAGCATTGTAAATCCTGGCTGTTATGCCATCCAACTGCCAAAGTTGTCTCTTTGATGGGCTTTTATGTCCTTTTTTTAAGGTCAGATCGGCTCCAATTTTTATTTTGTTTCTTTAGGCAGGAGTGGGTGCTATTGGGTGGAAATTCTGGATTGTATTTTTCTTTGAGTATGTAAGTAAAATGGGAGCTATGTGCAGAGCTGATGCACAGTTAAACGAAATTTTTAGTTTAGTCTTGGGTTCAAAACATTCACATCTGACCTGTGGCAGAAATTTGTGTAACATGATCAGAAGAAGATTTGGCTTTAGGAAGATTATAACAACTAAAAGCAACCAGAATCAACAAGTACATTTCATCGCCTTAGTGCCAAGTAATGTAAATGCTCTATGCAGGTCACTTTCTGCACAATGTTTGCTTTCTGCTCACTAATTAGTTGTTGATAGACAATAAATGTCCCACCAATCAAACACTTGTAAAACTTGCTCAATCCATTTCATCTTGCATAGATTTACACACCAGCTCTGCTCTTTCAATCCATTTAATGACAGGCTGGGTGATGAGCTGTTGAATTTAGAGATCAATTTGAGATCAAACAAAAGTAATTAAGTTTCTTTTACAGAGGCAATCTCAGGAAAAATAGACAAATAAAATCACACAAAAATTAACATGCATTTTTTTCAAAATATGGTCTGAATTATTGCAACCCTCAAAACATTTTAAATACTTTGAATGTTAGAAATTTTAACCTTAAGAATTATCTCAGGAATATCTGAGAATTGTAGCTTTAGACTTTTCAACAAGAATAGTCCAATTTGTACCATAATATCATGAAAAACCAAACACATGTGATAACAAGTTCACTGTTAAATCTTGTTAGCATTTTTTCACTGAAAATAATATCTAATCTAGATTTCTCATTTGAGAAACTTGAGTTATATACAAGTCAAAGAAAAAAATTCGCTGAAATTAATCCAAACAAGGCAGTGGGGTAAAGTTTGTGAAAATATCAATAAAGAGAATATTACTTACATATTCGCTCTGAGAGAATGCAGGGCAGAATGAAAAAACACCAAAATCTGGTTATCCACTCAAGAAATCTTGATTTAATCATTTTTAAGTCTCCACAGCAACTATAAAAATCTTGGTTGGTTACTGCACAAAAAAAAACATTCAAAATGAAAATAATGTTCAAATTTACACAAGTAATGTTGTTCCTCATTTATGATTCATTCACAGTATTATTTTTATTTACTTTCAGTATTTAAAGAAATATTGTAATTCATTATGATTATTCATTAAAGTGAATAATGATAATTAATGAAGTTAGAATTGAATTAAGCAGACCAAGTTGAGATATGTGGTTATTGATAAGTTATTAGGTTGAAAACTGATTGTTTAGTAAGTACACTTTTAAGGCTGGTAGTATCAGCATAAATGTTGAAATTGGTTTCTAGACAAAGATGAAAGAAATTCAATGAACTTAGTGATGCTGAACTTGTGAAGAACTAAACAAATGAGAATACGAACCGATAATAACAAAAGATTTAATATCACTTGTACATAATGTTGAAGAATTCAATGTGAAATTTATAAAAATTTACTTAAATTGGCTTGTAATCAGCTGTTCATATTATGTTGTATGTGTGTGCATGTGCATATTGAAGATTTCACTACATGAAGTATTTGCATTGTAGTCTTGCTGCACTACCCGTGAGTAACTTAAATGTATAATGTGACAATATACTAACCATTGGGTCTATTCTGAGTTCTAATATACAGGATTTGAGAAGGTTTCTGTGGTCATTACTGATGAAATCTGCAAAATCCCATTGTATTTAAAGGTTCAAACAAGCTCCCAGGTGTAAATGGTCTTCAGCAGTATTTTGATTGTATGGAAAATGTTTTTATACCTAATACAAGCAACTGCGACATGATGTTTCAATTGTGTGTTTGTAAAAACTATATTTCTTATTTGATTTCCAGTCTTTGAAGAGTGAAGTTGGTTGCTATAACACTTTCTGAAATTTTGAGACACATTTTCTTTATTCTATGTATTGTAAATATTCAGGGTTAGCATGTTATAATTTAACATATATTTGATGATTTGTTTTAAGATTTGTAAAAGTTTTTTTTTTATTATTAAACTTTTTTCAGCTTATTTTAATTAGCCTCCACAATTTGGTTTTGAGTTTATTTCAACATTTTCACTTGTTTAAATTAACTATTTGTTAGAATTGTCTGTATCATTCTGATATTGACCACTACTTTTACAGGTTGTTTTATTTGTTCTGTTATGATCTTAGTGGAATCATTTTTTTCTTTTGGCATATTATATTGGTAGAACCTCTCCACCTTCATTTTTATACATACTTGTTCTGATTATAAAATAAATAAAATACAAAATGATATTCTTTTTCTTCAAGAGAGAAACTTGTAGCTGTTAGTACTGTTTAAGAAAAGAATTCTGGCTGATTTAATTAACACTATATAAAAACAAAGCATTAGTGTACTATACTTATCTGCCCTTCGCGTTTTTGTTATGGTAATTACCTCCCTTACTAGCATTCTTTAGTTGACGAATTGCTTAGTCAGGAAATATTTCGTTAAATAAAATCCTTGTTAAGGAATACCAGTCTTGTCAGCTCATTTCAAATTTATTTCACAAAACAAATTTCATCAGTATGGATAAACACTTGAAACCAGAATGTTTGGACACCCCTCCTAATACACCATCGTCAAGTAAGAATTTTAACCACTGGTTTCAGAGCTTCTCATCGTTCCTATGCAAAATTATTGACCCTAACATCCATACCAACTTAGATAAATTGTATTTCCTAGGATGTATATGAATACATTGCAGAATATAGTACTTTCGATACTGCTGTTAACCATCTGAAAGAACTGTATGTAAAACCTACAGACAAAGTTTTCGCCCGGTAATTACTTGCCATTTGTGGCCAAAAGGAGGAGGAGGAAAATATTGATGAATATGTGTAAAGACTACAGTTACTAGTGAAAGAATGTAACTTTAAATCTGTTGATGCTGCACAAAACTGTGACGACTGCGTTAGAGATGCATTTATCACCAGTTTACGTTCGAACATTATTCAACAACGGCTACTCAAAAATAAGACACTGCATTTAAATATAGCCATTGACCAAGCTAGAGCACTCTATGCAGCTCAGAAAAATTCAGAAGCATACAGATACCCTCAAACACCAATTGTAGATGCAGTTTCTCGGGAAAAAAGCAGTACCAGTTTCCAGTCAACAGATCCCATTAATACATGTTGTGCAGCCTCGGCTAATACCAAGTCTAGGCGTTTCTTCTGTAGAGGATCTCATCATAATAAAAGCACATGTGCAGCAAGAATTGCTACTTGTTTCAAATGTAAAAAAGTAGGCCATTTCTCAAAAATGTGCCGTTTGAACCCAAAAATAATATCTGCTGCAACATGCTCTCACAGACTTGTGACAATGTTGATGAGATCAAATACTACATCCGCTTCCTTAGGATCCCTAAAAGGATGCTGCATTATACATGTTAGTCAGAAAATACTGTGCCGGTATGGCCCTAATGGATACGGGGAGATCAGGATCCTTTATCTCTCACAGTTATGTGAGGAAACAGAGACTACAAATGAAACCTGCTAAGTATCCATGGTGTCATCATCACTTAATGCCTCTATCAAAGGACAGTGTACAGTGGACTTAAACCTACTAGGTAAGTGGTATCCAAACTTTGCTCAGATATTATTGTTGGCCAAGATTTCATGTCACAACATTCCACTTTTTTTTTGCATTTGGTGGCTCTAAGAAAGATCTTGTAATCTCTCATCCTATCTCCTGTAGCATTAGTGGACAACACCATCTTTATTCTCCAACATTGATCCAGACTGTAAACCTATTACAACTAAATCTAAAAGATTTAGAGAGGGTGACAGGTGTTTCATACAGACTGAGATTAAGAAAATGATCCAGGAGAGTGTAATTGAGAAAAGCACATCCCCTTGGAGGGCTCATGTCTTAATAGTAACAAATGAGTGTCAAAGAAAGAGACTTGTGGTTGATTACAGTAGGAGAATTAAGATTTACCAGATTGGATGATCTGGCTCAAGAAATAGCAAAATATAAAATTTACAGCTCATTGGATCTGAAGACTGAAAATATTTTAATGGGTGTGTATGCCTATGTAGACAATATTGTTGTAGTTGGGAAAAATCAGCAAGAGCATGACGAGAACTTGGAAAAATTTAAAAAGATTGCTACATGGTATAACACCCTCAACAAAAATAAATCTGTTTTCTCTAAAACATCCATTGATTTTCTCAACTACTTACACTTGATGCAGAATGTCTCTGACCTTTAAGAGAACTACCTGTTCCTCAGAACAAAACCTCACTGCACTAAGTGCTTGGATTATTCCCTTATTAGTATCAGTGGATACCCAAGTTCTATAACAAAATTAGACCCTTAATAACAGCTGATTCATTCCTTCTTGATTCAGAATTGGTAAAAACATTTGAAAACTTTAAGGAAGAAATTGAAAAGGCCTTACAATACTCGGTTGATGAAAACATTGCTCTCATAGTAGAAAATATTGTTCTGTAGAAAAGGAGGCTTGTGCAATAGTTGAATCTGTCAAAAAGTGGTCACATTATTTATCAGCATGGCATTTTGTGATAGTCACAGATCAGCAAGCTCTTAATTTCATGTTTGATGGAAGAAGGCATGGAAAGATGAAGAGCAGCAAGGTCGAACGATGGAGAATGGAATTGGGGTGTTATGAGTATGACATTATGTACTGACCAGGAAAACAACAATATCCCAGCTGATACACTCATGCGCCCAGTGCAATGCACTCACCAACGCAGGAAAACTACAAGAAATACACAAAAATTTTTGTCATCCTGGTATAACCAGGTTGGCTCATTTTGTTAAAGTAAGAAATCTTTCATACTCTATTGAAGATGTTAAAAGAGTGTATGCTAGATGAAAACCACACTTCTATACACCAGAAGCAGGATGCCTGGTCAAAGCAACACAACTGATAGAATGACTCAGCATTAAGGAACCCCTTCCTTCAACTTCGAAAAACAGCTACTTACTTATGGTGATAGACGAGTACTTGCGTTTCCCTTTTGCCTTTGCATGAATAAGCACGAATACAGGCTCAATAATACAGTCTAAATCAGATATTTACAGTATTTGGCATTCCCTCTTACATCCATTCAGATAGAGGAACATCATTCGTATCAAGGGAATTACATGAATATCTCACCAATCTTGGAATCACTACTAGCCAGACATTGCCTTTATCACCCTCAAAGAAATGGTCAAAGTGAACGGTATAATGGAATTATCTGGTAACATCTCATTGGCCTTAGCCTCAAGAAATTTTAAAGAATCACAATGGGAAACAGTATTGCCTGAAGTATTTCACTTCATAAGATCTCTCCTTTGTACTGCTAATGTCACACCGCATGAAAGACTCTTTTCATACCAATGGCGAACTCCCAGCGGCCATTCTTTACCGACTTGGTTATCTATGTCAGGTGTTGGAATTTAATTTGAGAACAATATTTTACAAGTTCATGTTCTTGCTATTTTTTCTATCCTCACTCCAACCTCATTTCACTTTCAAAACCAGCTCCCAAAGACTTGATTCTTATCAGAGATAAGAATATATTTTTTAACTAACAAGAGAGCTGGAAAATATAAAAAAGAATTCCACCACCATTATTCTTTCCATGGTGCCATAAAGTCTTGCGGAACCCTCACAGCTTGTTCACTCCAACCTGTTTTCATTACTTTCAAAACCAGCTTGTGTTTTCTGACCAATAGAGGGTCCAGGAAATTTGTACAATGATTTTGGAGGGAAAAATCCCTGATCTTTCTGAGCCGCCCAGATCTCCATAAATTTGGAGAATCTACACCTATTTGGAGTGAGAATTCAGCCCACCATCTGTGAGGTCGATGATAGGGAGCTCCAGTCAACTTCAGAACCACTTTCAACCAAAGAAATTCCTGGAGATACAGTCAGCCCACTACTAAAAACCAATTGAAAGCTGCATCCCTTCACTCCTTCTGTCGTGCCCACTGGACTTCTGTCATCAACCTACAAACTCACTCAAATGCAAGATTCCTATATCTACCAACATTTTCCTATTCTACATGAACTGTGATTGTTTCTAAACCTTAACAAAATTCTACTCGCTTAAAGAACATTCAGAGAAATATTTTAAGCAAGCCTTTTTTCTGTTATGAACATTTTCTCTTTTCCCTTTCTTTCACTGTTGTCTTTATCCCATTACCCTTTTTTTTTTTCTGTATATGTAAAACACTTTCTTCTTTTATTGTTACACACTGAGCAGGAGTTTTTTTCTTTATTCGTATGTGCCTAAAAGAGAGAGTTTATCCACTCTAATCTTGCTGTTTTTTACTCACTTTTTAACCTCAACCCTTGGATGCGCGAAAGCCAGAACAAACTTTCCCGACACAGGACCTGTTCTTTTTGCGTCGCCATGTCCAAGCCAATAAGTATGACCCATTGGTTGATGAAATACTATTACTGGAAGCAAAACCACATGCTCACATAAGATTCACCAATGGACATGAATCTACATTATCTGTAAGTGACTTAGCACCAGCAAGGAATTCATTACAAAGTGGGGAAGCCATAGATGATAACCTCCAGAAAGATTTAGATGATTCTACATCCACTAATGAAAACAATTCAGATGAAAAACTTGAAGTAGATAGTAACTATTTACAAACTATCATTAACCCAGAGATTACAACTTCTTCTCCAAGTGATCTAAAGACTACTTCCCCCTCATGTAATGTCAAGAAATCCTGAGATACCTAGACAATCCCAACAAGAAATTTGTGAGCCAAAGAGATATCAAGAATTGTAAATAAATAAATAAATAAAAAGGAAGGGAGAATGGCCTGCACTTGGTATTTTTGTTATGGTAATTACCTCCCTTACTAGCATTCTTCAGTTGATGAATTGCTTAGTCAGGGAATGTTTTGTTAAATAAAATCCTTGTTAAGGAATACCAGTCTTGTCAGCTCATTTCAGTTATCAATTAAATTGGCCTACATTGGAGTTCAACATAAGGTCATTTGAAGAACTTTGTTCATAATTTTCTACTTTGGAAATCAAGAAAAAGTAAATCCTGCAAAAATAAAGTTTTCAAAAATTGTTAATTTGACTGTGGTGGAAAGAGATAAAAAAAGAAACAATTTCTCACCTTAACCTGAGGAAAGCTAGGGAATATATAAGCAAAAGATTTAGTGTTAAAAAAAAAAAAAAAAGAAAAATACAAGAAAGGTTGAAAATAATATGAAGAATAAAAATAATTATATAATTGTATTCAATTTTCTTTTATGTTGTCCAGTTCACACAGCACTTATTTTTTGGGACACCTCAGACAGTATTTATCTGTACACCCATTCAAATAGAATATCATTCATTGTCATATTTGAAAGGGGAATCCAATGTATAGAGAAGATTGGTGAAAAAAAAAAAACCCTAATCCTCAGCTCCCTGGACACTTTTTGATTAGGAAGCATCAAACATCAGTCTGGCCCTAACTCAACTCCCACTATGAAGGTGCTGACTCTTGCTCAAACTTGGACATTTGCTTCTTTTTGCATCATAACCAAAAGGAAACATTATTATAAGTTAAACAGGAGGAAAAGGTCTATTTGAAAATCAATTTTAAATAATCATATGTATTTGCTACTATAACCAATGTCCAATTGATTGTAACTCTTAAGAAAGGAAATTCAAAACATAAAAGGTGGATTTGTAGTGAGTGCAAAATAATAACTCCCTTTACCCACTGCCTTCAAATTGGGAGGACTGAGGAAAAACAAGGAAAGTAATTTGTGAGCCTATGTGAAATTTTCTTTAAACCAATGAAATCAGCCAGTCAGCCAAAAAAGAAGGAAATAAATTTGTGAGCTTATGCAAAAATCCTAAAATGAGGATAAAATTTAAATTAATCAGAGAAGAGTGTTTGAAGTTATGTGAAAGGCTTCGTCTCAGTTCCTTACGACCAGCGTTGAAGTTCTTACCTGTTATATTATCGACCTCTAACCAGCATGCGGGGCTTCAAAGAACTTTTTTTCAACAATCCAAGAATTCAAGTTTACTTTTGAATGCATGAAAGCCATACCCCTTTGTCGAGAAACAAACTCGCTTACGTTTGTCTCAAACATTTTTTAATATTTTTTGTGTCAGATAATTTAACCTATTGTATGAACATATCCTTTTCATGCCAATAACTATAGACTTTAAGAATTCAAATTTATTTTCCTGCAACAAGTTAAATTGACACTACTTCAAGCATAAATTCGTAACGTCACCATCCATTTGAATCTCCAGCTTTTGGGATTATTGTAAAATTGACTAAAACAAAATTGTCTATCAAAACTTGTACTTTGTTTTATCTTTCACTGATACAAACAATTCATAAGTTTATTCTTAAAGGATGTCATTAGATTTCATTGGAAGAAATGGATTAAGAAAAAAAAAAACAAAAAAAACGTTACTTTAGTAAATAATGATTAAAAAAAAAAAAAAAATACTTTAAAAAATTGATTCGACACTCGGGAGAGATAAATTCTGATATGTTTTTACGAAAAAAAATTGACTATCAATGTTAAAGACATCCAAATAAGTAAACAAAATGTTTCAATTGTTTTTGCTTTGAATAACCTTTTTTTTTTTCTTTTTTAAAAAACAAAAAAACCCGGAAGCAAATCGAAGCAACTGACGAAAATAAGCTCATGGAAAAAAAAATAAAAAAACACGATAGTCATCATATTTTTAATTTAATACAAATTTTGACACGGATGTCGTGCAACTAAAATTTAAGGAAAAAAAAGAACCTTTAAGTTTACTATAAAAACAAAATCTCTTGTCGAACCGAAAGGTCAAGCAATTTAAAAATCAATCAATTTCTTTACTTTATAAAAAAAATTAAACATGGCTACTTACGTATAAACACTTTTAGAGAATAATAATTAATTTTTCTATTAAAAAAATTAATTATTTCACATGGAATTCAACGACAAAAGTAAAAAAACAAACTAAGATTCCATATTTTTAGGTAAGTATTGATAATATCCGCCATTTTCAAGATACTTTAAGTCAGGTGTTTAAAAAAAACTTCGTTGAGAAGGCCAACACCTAAAAGGCTAAACTAAACGATAAAGAACCTCCTTACCTTACCTTAATTAGAAAATATGGAAGGACAGGTAAATCAAATCAAAAGATAACGTTTTTTATTAGCTAACTGTTGCTAGTCATAGTTGCTCCTCCTCGCTTCCGAGAAAAGAATAAAAAGACAAAAAAGGGAAGGTATGATGGTTTAAGTAAGTCTATTCAAGTTATTAAAAAATAAAAATTATGAACATGAAAGTTGATAAAAATACAAAATTGATTTTTATTCTACTTTTCTAAGATAAAATATGAACTTATGTAACTGTAAATTTTAAAATACATTCTATGTGGAAATTGAGATACTGTTTTCTCTTATTTATAATTAGTAAATGTCATATTAATTACACTAATCTTAAAATTTAAATTTATGTCTGCTAAAAAAAAGTCCAAGGTTAAAAAATCCATTTTTGAAACTTCAATTTAAAGCTTAAATTTTAAATAATTGGAAAAAAAAAATATTTATGCTTCAATAGAAATCATTAACAAAAAAAAAAAATTGCTAGATAACTATGTAAAAATTCCTCACCAATTTTACCAATGGAATTTTCAAGAAACTTTTCTTATTCATCAAATGTTGTTGAAAATATTCATCCTTTTAACTGTAATTCATCAAAGAGAAAGACAAATACTTCACTACACAGTGAAAAATGCAAATGCTCAAAGTGAGACAAAATCAAATCTGTTAATGCATCACAAAGTGAGAGAGGGAGATGAAAGAGAAATAAATAAAAATAAATAACAAGAAGACCAAAATTTCACTATTCCTAAAAATAGAGGGATATTAAAAATCACAAGGCAAACAAAGCCATAGTTTGACAAATAAAGCTTTCACAACCAGGATATAAGAATAAATAACAAGGAGACCAAAATTTCCCCATTTTTAAAAATAGTTTGACTAATCAGTCAGAAAAAGGCCAAAAGCAAAAGAGAAGCAAGAAGCCTTTTCAAAGTGGATCTACAGATGTGCATATAACAAGATGGAAACACAAAAATCAAAATGAGTCGATAACTTAATTTTGTCAACTTTCTAAAGCTCTGGTCATTGTAACATACCCAGAAACAAAATATGTCATTTGCACAACCAGCTGGTGAACTTACATGGCTAAACTGTCCCTTGCTAAATTGAAAAGAAACATACCTTCCTTCACCATCTGACCAAGCAGCTACTACATTTGAATATATGCATATGCATATATATTTACTTCCACCTGGACACTTTCTCTCTCTCTCTCTCTAATGTGCCAAGACTTTTACACATGAATACTTGAAACTTCAGCCTTATCCTTCTGTATTATTGTGTTATGTAAATATTTATTGTGTATATATCAACAAGTTGTGTATTTTCCTTTAATCATTACACAAGGCCAATATACACCAAAAACAATGTGTGAAAGAAAGATAGACATCACATAGACATTTCAATGTATCTCAAGAAGAGAAAGGCAGATTCAATGTATCACAATGTGAAATTGAAAAGCTGATGCTCAATATATCACCAGTTAATAAAGGCAGTATATTTTATTCAAGCTATTGTTCTCATCTTGGTTATTATGGATATTATAGACATGTTTCAAACAAGTACCATCTGGCCATCTTCAGATGCCCATTGTTTGGTTATGCGATATCTGTTGATAGTTGTTATTTTGTCCTTGTGATGTCAGTTTTTGTTCATTCCTGTTTATGTTGTTTTGCTAACTAGATCCAAGGATTGAACTCATGACCTTTAGATGACAGCATGTTTAACCTATATTTACTATGCCACCATCTTGAAAGACATCAGTGGTGAATTTTTGGATCCTAAAAAAATATGTGAGATATCACATTGACATTTCAATGTATCTCGAAAAGAGAAAGACAGCACAATGTGGAATTGAAAATATTCAATGTTAGTTTTGGCATTTTGGTTATCATGGCGGGTTTGTATCACTTTTGATACTTTTGTATTCCATTTTTTAGATGAGGAATTGTCAATAATAGATTATCTATAATAATGAAGATGAAAATCATAGTACTAATAAATTATAGTATATTGACAAATTCCTCATCTCAAAATTAAAAAAGGGTAGATAGGGTGTGCAGGATAGTTTTGTTGTGGACTTTTTTAGTAAATATTTAATGGCTCCTGGTACATTTGTCCTGCAAACAATATTGGTGGACTCATGTGAGTCTGGGCAAAAATAAAAGGCAAAACATGGATTTTATACAAACAATACATATATTTAAAAAGAGAAATTACAGTAATGTAATGTTGAAAGGAAAGGAAGAAATATTAAAAACTTAGCTATTAAGAATGTACGTGTTTGTCTGTGTGTGTGGTACATGCATGTGTATAAGAGTTCAGTCGTCAGTCAACCAGGAAAATGAATGTACCTCAGCAAGAATGTCCTTGTTTATGTACTGCAAGATCTTGGAACAAGAGGAAGAAAGAGAAAAGAAATGTTTGTCTTGTTATAGAACTTAAACAACACCACCTAATAACCGTTTGGCAAACCCAAGTTGGGTAAAACACAAGTTCAATACATCACACATTGAGGAGAGACATATCTCAATGCATTATAACAGGAAAGAATTTGATTTTGTTCCCTTGTGATTAATATACCTTTTTTCTCTCTTTACATAGTCATGTTATATTAAGCATCTGGTAGTGAGAGAAAGGAATAACAAGTATTAGATTGAAACAATATTTATTGTTGGTAGAGAATACAGGAATAGCAATCTGGTGTAAGCATGGTGTTGGGAGTTGACCATTTCTTGTGCCGGCCTGGCCAAAGTCACAAGATATGGTTAGTGCATGTTTGGTTGATCAAGGTCATAGTGGTAGGTCATTTCGATGGTTGGTAGACCTGTTGTTTTGAATGGAGGTGGTGGTATCAACTGTGAAGGGAATGCCTTGTAAACGTGTCAAGGTAGGCTGAGGTGATGGGGGTGGAGGAATTCAGATTGAGATGTTCCAAGTTGAAGCTGGATAGCTGAGGTGGTTGGTCAAGCTAGGAAGTGGTAATTGTTATTGAGAGATGGAAACTGGACTCATCTCAAAATTATAGAATGTACCTTTTGTCTGAATTTCTATGACATGTTATTACATTGATTCATTCAGATCAATTTTTTCTCTTTGTTGCTTTTATCTAAATGTTCAAAACATGCTTAATATATAAAGAAAAAGCCTAGAGATATGTGTCAGTGTGGATTTCTACACGGGCTTAAACGATGGCCTCAAAAGTTATCATTACCCACTTCCAGAGCCAGAAGAGGTTTTCGTGCAACTTAGTGGGGTTCGTTCGGATATTTTCAAAAATCGACCTAAGTGATGCGTATCTGCAGATTGAAGTGGACGACGAATGTTCAAAATTACTTACAATAAACACACATCAAGAAATGTCTAAATTCAATTGTTTGGCTTTCAGAATAAAGGTAGCTCCAGCTGTTTTTCAGCAAGTAATGGATATGATACTTAGTGGATTTGACTTTGCAGTTGCTTATCTTATTTTTGCTGAAAAGTGAAAACCCAGAAGAACACAAGAAAAATGTTTTTGAGGTTTTCAGGAGGATTCAGGACTATGAATTCAAGCTGAAAGATGGAAAGTGTGAATTTTTTATGGCTAAAATCAAATATTTGGGACAAATAATTGACAAAAATAGCAGGGGACCAGATCCAGCACGAGCCATTGCTATAAAAGACATGTCTGCTCCTGAAAATGCCAGTTCCTTACAAAGTTTCCTGGGTTTGGCGAGTTATTACAATGTATTTGTGCCAAACATGCATTGTTTGCAAGCACCGTTAAATGAACTATTAAAAAAAGACTCTAAATGCATAGCGTGCCAGGAAACATTTGAAAAAATTAAAGAAATGCTAATGTCAGACTTGTTTTTGACACATTACGATCCAAAAGAATAAATAATTGCAGCAGGCGATGCTAGTGCATACGGAATAGGTGCTTGCATTATGCATAAACTCAAAGACAGCTCGATTAAACCTATTGCACATGCATCCAGGACACTTCTTTCAGCCAAAAAGAATTATTAGGGGATTGAAAAGGAGAGTTTAGGGATTGTATTTTCATAGATTCATTCATGGGAGAAGGTTTACCTTACAAATGGATCACAAACAATTGTTAGCTATTTATAGGTCCAAAAAAGTACTACTGACTCATACAGCTAATAGGTTACAATGATGGGGAACCATTCTATTAAATTACAATTTCAGAATGGAATTTTTGCTATTTAGTAAATTGAGTCATGTAGATGGATTGTTCAGACTTATTTCCAAGAAATAGTGAACTTTTGGAAGACAAAGTCATTGCTTCTCTACAAGTGAAAGTAGAGATAAAAATGTACTATTCAATATGGTGCAGAAACTACCTGTGACTTTGGAAGAAATAAAAGTATAGCGTTGGATGACAATTTTATTGTGGAAATGAAGAAAAAACTAAAAGATAGGAATAAAACAGAATCTGCAGTATATTCAATTTGCAATGACATTCTCATGTACAGCGAAAGAGTGGTAGTACCTTCATCACTACAGAAACAAATCCTGAAATAATTCCATATAGGATACCCTGGTATATCCAGAATGAAAAGCTTAATGAGAAGTTATGTATACTGTTGTAGCATGGATAGAGACATTGAATGTTTGGTAAAGTCATGCAAAGGCTGTGCTTTGGCAGCTAAAGTACCACCAATTAAGTTCAATACATGGCCAGAAACTGACCACCCATGGTCATGTCTGCATACTGACTTTGCTGGTCCACTTAATGGGTCATATTATCTGATTGTTGTAGACAGTTTTTCCAAGTTGCAGATAAGGTTGCAGATTCCACCATCACCAAAAATGGAAAATAACATGTTTGTATGTTTTTTGAGTTATTTTTATTCAACAAAATGAGATTTTTAAATATTAAGATTATGACAAAATAATAATGAATAAATAGTTCTTTAAAATGTAATATAAATATAGGGCCTACTGTTGTAAGATGTAAACTTTAAGGTTCCAGTTATATAGCCTACTCAATTTATTCTAGAGCCACTTCTGTTTTAGATTATGCACAAGGCAAAGAGAGAGAAATGTTGCTTGTACATATAGAAAACATTAGTTTAAATTAGAAGAGTAACCTTCATAAGTCTTTATTCAAGTTTCACTAGAGGTTCTGTTCAGTTTTTATTTCTGAATCTATGATGACAAAAACATTGGAATTAAGTTATATTTATTGCTGTAGAATAGTCTGTTAATAGTCTATAATGTTTACTTTGCTTTCATTTTAACAATTGCACAGAAAGCAAAAAAAAATCAAATTGGGTACTTGTAGAAGCAAATCTAATTCCTTTATCAAAATTAAACTCATTACATAATTAAAAAACTGTATTGAATCATCACAGTATCATTGAAGGATGACATTAAAAGGTGTATAGATTTTTAATCCTAAAAGGTAATAAATTACATAAACTTGTTTTTTACCAGTCATGGAAAATCTAAATTGTACCTGGTTAATACTAAGTGGTTGGTTAATTAAGAATAAATGCTATCAGCAACAACTTCACTTTCTTGAGACACACTGGTTATTAAATATGGTGAAAACTGGGCAACCATTATCACATCTTTATACAGTGTAGAATAATATTACTGATAGGAAAGATCTTTAAACCATAACTTTTAACTACTTGCAAGGTAAACAACCAAGAAAAATTGTTTCACTTCAGATACTGAGTTAATGAATTTTTCAAATGAATGAATCCTTCAGGTCTTAAAGAATACAATTATTCATCAGATCTCACAGACTGGTACTACAAAATAACAAAGATTTTTACCAAATAACAAACACCACATTACTTGAAGACTTCCAACAAAAATGAAAATAGGTAGTATATATAACTAGAAGGGAAAATAATAATATAATCAAGATGTTGACTTTCTACACTTTAGACAGGATTTGTCAGGAAACTCTTAATAGCATAAAGTTTGATAATAGTGAATCTGAGAAGCCTATTTTCCTGAAGAACTGTTTTAAGAAAAAGATTTTATAAATTTCAGCCAACAATAATTCTTTCTGTTTGGTCAATAAATGCTGAATGTTTCCTGTATAGGAACAGCAAATTTCACCATATACCCTTTTGAGATATTGGGTTAGAACAAAAGTTCATAGTGTTTTTAAATAAAGTTCAAAGACAATAATATTTAGATATTTGCACATTGATTTATTCAACAATTTTCTTTTTCCATTTCATGATTTCATCTTCCCAGAACATGGCAATTTTTCTGTGTGATGAACTGGTCTAAGGCTTCCAGAGAATTGAAGTTATTCCTATTAAGAGAATTTTGTAGGGATTTAAAATGTTGTAATCTGAGTATGGTATAGGATCTATTATTTGGAAAAAAATCTATGAAAAAAATAGTTCAAACAAATGTTTGAAGCAATGTTTAATTTACATAACAAAGACAGACAACATGAGCCAAGTTTAAAAAAGATACAATAAATTTATTGTTAACACACAAAAAAGAAAGAATTACACAAATTAAGTGCATTGTGTGCAAATTAATGTATGTAAAAATAATCAATACAAATGAAATATGCCTTTTTACAATAAAAATTACAATGCTGCATAACATACTCAGAAAAGGTAAAAAATATAAAAATATTTAAAATGAAGAAAGGAGAAAATACTTTTCTGAATAGTTTTCAAAGAATAGGTAAAGTTTTTGAAGCAAAGTTCATTACAGCAAAGAATAGAACAATCACACCAGCCAAAGAATTCTATTTCATGTGGGAATGACTGATGTTTCTTTCACTTTCCATCTGGTGCTTGTCAAATTTCTTGTATTGTTTTTCTTCCTGGAGTGGGGAGACCTGGGTTCCTGCAGCAGCTGTTTGTTGACTCCCTGAATTTAATATCCCCTTTAATACTGCCAGGTAGGCTCCAAATTCACTTGGTGGGAAACTTTTTGATTGGTTCTGGATGAAAAAGAAATTCAGCTGTTTTCCCACAAATTGAAATGCACCAAAAACATTTTTGAAATTCAAAAGTTTAAACAAGAGCCCAATGCAGTGTGTTTTCTCATAAATGCAGATGATACACACTTAAACAGCTTAAAATTCTTATAATGGCAGCTTTTTACACTTGCCATTATAAGAATTTTACCAATATCTGCCAGGTCTGCAAAGAAGTCTGGTATTGTTCAAATGAAAAATTATGTTCCATTTGGCCAATTCCAGACACTTTTCATTGATTTCTGCCTTTAATTGATATAATTGGAAGCAGTATTTCTCTGATTTCAATGTCTGATTTTGGAGAAGGAGCTCATAATACTTTCCAATCACATCAGATATAACTTCTTTAGATGCAGTTATTACCTTCTTTGGCGTGGTTTACAATGGCTCATTTTGTTTTTGCTCCACATTATTGTGAACAATCCAGTTTTTATTACGTCATCAATTTTTGTTTTTATTAAATAAGAATCGCAGTTGTCCATTCAATTTTTTTCCATTAAATCATAAAGCACCTAAACATCATAGTGGGTCATGTATTCAAATGCTTTACAATGTCCATATGAGATATGTAAAGTATAACTTGAATTACTTTAAATTAGCATTTTGATTTGATCATCGATGACTACAGTCTTGCTGGAATGTTCTTGGTCCTCTAGACTAAAATTTCCATATCTGAATCTAATGAATCACTTAAGAACAGTATTTGCAGCTATAGCACAATCTTCATAAATGGCACATATTTTTTGACTCTTTGTACAGCAGTTTCCCTTTCCAGAAATAAAATAGCATCAAATGATAGAGATGCGTCTCATTTTCCTTCATTTTTACTTTTAACATAAAAACATTTAAAATTCACAATCCACCCATGAACTGTATAGAAAGATGTTGAAATGTCACCTTTTGGAATATATACATCATAAACCTTAGTCATATATGAAACAAAATCAATCATATATTCAAATGCCACCTACTGAAAAAGGCTATGAACTTTTGTGCTAAAATAAAACGTTTTTATCATAAGTCTTGTATGAAGGTACTTGAAAAAGCTTAATTTCCTTTTAGCACAATGTAAAGAGGTCATTTAAAATTTTGTTTAGCTTTCAATTATTTTTCATTAAAAAAATTAGTCTATATAAAAAGTCATTTGTTGTAATAAGTTTTGAGGAAGAAAAATATTTACACTATTTATATTTAATCTATTGTCCTCATCTTTTTAGTTTTTTCACAATGTTTCGGATGATGTGCCCTCCAGCTTTACTCAGGTAAAGATCTAGGTATCAATCTAGGCAACCTACAGGAAATTCCGAACTAAGCCCTTTATTTAGTCTACAGGAGGAGAGTGTTCTCATTCCATTGCTCATGACTATTCTAAGTGGGCAGTTCAAATAGTGTATATAACAAATATTTGTGTATACGCAATTTTTTCTACAGGATTAAATGAGTGTTTACTAGCTCACACATATGTTACTATCCCCAGAAGAAATTTTTTATAAATCAAATGAGGGAAGATTTTTTTTCAAAAATTGACTTGTCAGATGCATACTTACAAAATAAAGTGGATGAAAAATGTAGAAAATTCTTAACAACCCACAGAATGGTCTATACAGTTTTAATAGGCTATGGTCAAATTGCATTTTCCAGCAAGTAATGGATGTGCTGTTAGCTGGCTTAGATTTTGCCATTATATATTGGGATGACATACTCATCAAGCACAAAACTAAATAGCAACATTCAGAACACATACAACAAGTATTCCACAGAATAGAGGATTATGGATACAAGCTCAGTGAGGAGAAATGCCAATTTTTCAGGAGCAATATAAAATACTTGGGACAAATAATTTATTCAAATAGACATAGACCAGACCCATCAAGGATGAGTGTTATTATAAATATACCTGCTCCAACATTGCAACTTTACAATCATTTCTAGGGCTCACAAACTATAACAAACTTTATGTGCCAAACATGCATACATTGAGTGTGTTTAAATAAATTATTGTAAAATGTGCAGTGTTGAATTGGTCCAATAAATATCAAAAATATTTTGAAGACATCATAAAGAACATGTAAACATTTGAATTATCATTAATTCATTTCAATCCTGATTTAGAAATAATAGTAATATCAGATACTAGCGATTATGGCATTGGAGCAGTCATTTGTCATAAATTCAAGGATGGTAAAATAAAAAGGTACATGCATCTAGAGCATTAATAGCAACTGACAAAAAATATAGTTAAATCAAAAATAAGCACTAGCTATTATTTTTACAGTGAAAATTTCACAAATTGATACACAGTAGGAAATTTAATCTTCAAACAGATCACTGCCTATTTTTGGTACTAAAATGTCACATTCAGTCACATACTGCCAACAGGTTGCAACGTTGGGGAACAATTTCATTAAACTATGATTTTAACATGGTGTATTTACTATAAAAAAAATTGGGACATTTAGATGGTTTGTTCTGATTAATCCTAAAATTTAAGGAACTTTTTGAAGAGACAGTGATTGCTTCTTTAATTTCTGAAAATGAGAGAAAAAGGGGTTTGTGTAACACAATAAGGGAACTACTCATGACTTTGGACAAAATTAAAATACAATCCAAGGATGACTACATTTTGAAAATAATGAATGATATTAAAGTTAGAAGAAAAAATCATGCATTACAGAAAATAATAAGTCTTTTTCCATTTGTGATGAAGTACTGAAGTATGCTGAAAGAGTAGTAATTCCTGCTTCCTTGCAAAAAAAAATTTTAAAGTAGTTTCCTGTTGGACATTCTGGAATGTCAAGAATGAAATCCTTTATGAAAAGTATATTGGCCAGGATATTTAAAATTTAAAGTCATGCAGAGGTTGTGCTCTAGCAGCAAAATTACCTGGAAATTTTATCAACCCTGGCTTAATACTAAATAAATCTTGGTCTAGGTTACATGTTGATTACACAGGACTTTTGAATGTTGCATATTACTTGATTGTCAAAATGGTCTGAAATATTTAAATATTTCTATTGTAACTCTACATTTTCTTCATGAATTGTTTTTGAGATTTGATGTTCTAAATACTATAGTGTCTGATAATGGCACACAATTTACTTTGAGTGACTTTCAAAATTTTTGCAAATACTATGCAGTTGAACATATAACACCGCCATACCACCCAAGATCAAATGGTTAAGCTCAACATTTTGTTGATATATTCAAATGGTATTAAAGAAATCAAATAGGGAGGAGACAGAAGAAGTAATGCTGCAACAGCTTTTAAGTATTTATAAATTGACCCCTAACCCTAATACTGCATTGAAGATGTCATCAGCAGAACTAATGTTCGCTAAGAAAATTAAATTAGTGTTTGATAAATTACTACTTGGGAGAAAAATAAAAAGTTGTCATAGTACAAAATTAACTACAAACTCTTTCAAAGCTGGAGGTAAAGTTGTCTTCATGATTTACAAGGTAGAAAAGGAAAGTTGGGAAAATGGGGAAATAGTGAAATTGGCAAGATGATGTACAAAATAATACAAGGTTGAAATTCGTGACATAAAAGGCATTTAAACCAATTAAAACTGGGATATGCCAAGGAAACAGAAATCCAACAAATAGATTTACCTATGGAAGTACTGTATGATATTTTTGACTTGCCAACTCCAATTATAAATACCCAAACACACTAGTGTTAGTAAAAGAAAAAGAAAATCTAAAGGAAGTGAACCCCAAAAGAAGAAAATATATATTCAAAAGAGAATGCATATCTTAAAAAAGGGAGATATTGTGTAGAAAGACAATTGACCTTTGCTACACTAATTGTTGAACATAGACTCATCCTTGGATATGAGTAGAATGTCTGCTCTCTGCCACAATTGTGTATGTCAATGTAATAAATCTCATAGGCACAGGGGCGGGAAGTGGGTCATAGTTTTGTGTCTTACACATTAACACACGGAACTGCAGTATTCACTATTACTGTATTTTTAATCTGTCCCTCATGTGATTAAACCTTTTCTTCACTAATCTTTCGTTCCAGTGATTTCTTATAATATTAACAAGAAAATGTCTTGGGTATGATGATAAACTGCATCTGGCAGCAAGGCCTCTTATCAGAAAATTGGAGGTTTTTGGTAGCATGGGACCAACTCTTAATTGTTGTTGTTCCCAGGTCCACCATGACCTGGGGTGGTAGCCCCTGTTAAGGTTCCAGATATAGGCAAAGAGCTAACCCCCAAACTGAGATCAAGCACTGTGAAAGTGTGGAAATGCATTTTTATAGTGAAAATAAATCTTGCCACAACCTGGGTGGCAGTCTTTGACAAACAGATGGCCTGGTACAGTTAACACAGTGGTTCAGCAGATAATCCACTCTGTGTGGACAACAGTGAGGCAGACAACACAGGTGTGGGAACGGCAGATTTCTCAAATGCCACAAAAATTGGAATTGGGATGTTAGCCAGGACGGGTAAAAACTTTGAAACCAATAATATGGCTAATTCTGTTGAAAGCTGGCTGACTGCTGCTTATCCCAGACACTGGGAAACTCACAGCAACATTATGAAACTGAATATTGATAATAAATTTGATTTTGTTGATTACAGGGTTAAAACAAATAATATTTAAAAGGATTAACAAAACTGTTCTTTATTTAGAGATTATTTATTGTAACAATAATAATATAAAGCTTGGTAAAGAGAATAATTGGCTTTGTAATGTATTTCTAAGTTTATTCAGAAATGGAAAAGAAAAGAATGTTGTATCTTATAAAAACAATTTGGAGACCTGTTCTGACAATAGCAAGATTTGTGCATGAATTTAGTATTAATAGGAATCTTTCCTTATAAAGTGTAACTTTTTATTTGTATTGATTATAGTCTGTGAAACATGATGAGAATACAAAACATCTCTTAGAATGTTTGTCACTTTTCAATCTAAAATATCTGTCTTCTAATTTTATTGCTTTTTCTGAGTATATCATTGATTTTGACAGCAGCCATCAGAGACTTTATCTCGTATCCAAGAATTTAATTTCTTCTTTGCTGACCGCTTCCTTTATGAATGCCATCATCATAAAGGAAGGGATCAGCAAAGAAGAAACTGTTAGCATAGAACTCATGATTATATCTAGCCATTTCAACTGTAAATTATATAATGAATAGATGCTGTCCAGTTTTGGAATGTTGTTTAAAGAAGCAGCATTGAAAGCACAAACATAAGGTATGCTATTGCTTGTATCACTCAAAAATTTCCCTGTCCAAAAACTTATAAAACTTTCTCTGCATTTCTCTTGATTTCATCATCAAATTTGAAAAGATCTATCAATACTAACTACCAAACATTACTCTACCTCTGGTAAGTCATGTTGGTTGCCTATATTCCATTAAGGAACCAACATCTAGCTAAGACATCCAATGTCGTTCTTTATTCAACACTAAAAATTACTCTTAAGAAATCAGTTTTCATGTATATTTTCCCAATTTACTTTACAATTTAATTTATCTTTGTAATGTTTGTGACACTATTTAGCTATGGTAATTAATTAACTAATTAACCATAAAAGTTACACAAGAAAATACTGAGAACGGAAAAGATACCCTGAGATTTTTTATTTTTTCGTTAAAAATAAGATTGAGTTACTTTTCTCAAAAACCCAAGAATTGGCGTAGACAGTGGACTCACAAAAAGGTAATATGTGAGCTTTTGACAGTTGATTAATATTTGTAAAAGTACTGATTAACGAAAAACCCGAGAACAAGATATCATCTTAAGTACTGGCAAGGCAAGGCCATATGATAATTATAAAAGTTTTGGCATGAGAAAATATTCTGAAGTATTTGTTGATACAGGGTAGAGAGAATTGCCCTTGTTTATTTTTCCAAGATGTCATCTTAAGTACTGACATGTTAAGTGGCCATATGTCGATTATAGAATTTTGGCATAAGAAAATATCTCGGGAGAATTGCTGATTTGGAGGTAAAGAAATTTATTATCAATTTATTTTTTTTTCTCAAGAAGCCAAGGGTTCCCGTAGACACTAACTTCATGAAGGGACCAGATAGCAAACTTTGACAATTGATTGATGGTGTTTGTAAAAAGTGCTGGTTAAGAAGACGCAAAGTGACCAAAAGATCTGAGAGATTTTATGTGTGATTCGCTGGTGGGAAAGAGAATTTTGTAAACAAAAAATTCTCGGTTATAATTTTAATGAGGCCAGCTTAGCCATGCCCGCATAGCCGGGACACCATTGGTTGAGTGGTAGCAATGGTGATAGGTGGAGGTAATTTGATGAGAAAGATGAGAGAAATTATTAATGCCCACTGAAGAGATTTGGTGTGAAGTATTAATGTGAGGAGGGAGGAGTTTAGCTGTCCTACGACCGCTCCTCATGGACGAAGGGATACCCCACAAAATGGAAAGTGATTAATTTTCCAAAATAGGAAGTAATCAATTTTCCTGGCCAGACAACAAAGAGGTTTCTTGTAAGAAATCGGGATTTACTGAAAATCCCAGACTGCATCTAACCCCACACCGGTTTTTGGTCGGTGTCCATATAAACGAATGCCCTCGGGCAGTCAGTCAGTCAGGTAGAGCCTTTGGAGTTGCAGTTCAAGTGGCAGGAACCAGAGTGTTGCCTTGTAAAAGCTAACCAAGAGATTCCACGACCTCCAACTTCACCTATTTTACCAATAGCAAGTTATACTGACAAACGAAGCTAAGCCAGCACCTAAAACCTAAACCAGTTGATTTAGAAAACCAGAACTTGCCTAAGAAGCATAAAAGTGTCACACTCTGTAGAAAACAGGTTGGGAGAAAACACACACACTCCTATATATAACAGATGGATAAATGTTAATTTGTTACTTTCAACATGTTAATTTAATGTATAATAAATGTTAATTTGTTACTTTCAACCTCTTGAGTTTTTTATTGCATCTTTTCTTTATGCTTGTGCAATATCACCTCCAGTTAGACTCATTTTACACTACAGCCCGATGTCTGATTGATCTCGTCTACCTAAGATCAAAATCACAACGTGGGTAGATCAGACTTAAGATCAAAGTAATTACTTCAGTAACCAGACATTGGAAGTGAGCTGGGAATGACGGAGCTGTTGTCGAACCAGTTGCAGCTGGTGTGAAGCTGTGAGTATCGACCGACCGACCATCCTACTTGGTACCCTGACCAAAGGATTCCACTGGGTAGCGACAACCACTGATCGACCGGGAAACAGGCTGGTGGCAATGACTAAGAGTCAACCCCAAAACGCTGGTAGGAGAAATATCACGGGCCAACAGCTCAGTGTCACAGTTTACTCAAATGTTACTGTTTGGTTACTTTCATGTCTCTAATCAATTCTCAATATTCTATATTTTTCTGTGTTTGCATTCACAACACCAAAAGCATTTTTCTTGCTGATCAATTCACTTTTCTTGCTTAATAGCCTTTTAATTTTTTTCAAATCTCTTTTGAAACATTTTGAAGCCAGTGTTTTTCTTGTTCTCATCTTGCCAATATTTTCAATTTTGTTTTTTGTCATGTGATTGCATTTCAGTTTTTTGCAATTTCTAACTTTACATTCCCATCACACAATAACCTTACTATATCTTGTTTCACTTTTGAGATTATATCTTTTTTACAACTCATGGTAATACTTATAAGAAATTTCAAAATAGATATCATCTATAATAAGTTAAATAACTATGTATCTCTATCTCTCACCCTATATATAATTTCCGTTAAGTTAACCATCTAAATAGGTCATGATTAGGTCACTCCTCCTATCCCAATATAAAACCTGCTTAAGAGAAATATGAAATTTACCCCTCTCTATACTATACCTTGTCTCGTTGATCACCCTCCCTGTTAAATTACAAAAATTACACTACCCATCAATTTCTAATCCCATTTTTCCTTTCATTTCGTTGTTGGAAGTGTTACCTGATGATCCAGAGTCCTTCAAAAAGGATTTTGGTGAAATAAATTATTGTAATGGTACCTTAAAGTGGTCTGTTTTTTTCATTAAATATTAGCTCTGGATTCACATTGAGCTCTCAGGATTTCATCCTCCTTGGAATTACCCATTTGGTTTACCAAGTTCTTCGTAACTTAACTATTAGCTCCTTATAAAATAAGTTGAGCTCTCATTGGATTAACCCCTAATCGGTTTACCGTAAGGACCCTCACTTCCAACATAAAATGGACAAATTTACACCAGATTACTCACTCAAAAACATTACTTACCCCTCTGTCGAATCTTTCACCATATCATTGACAGAAAAATGTATTGACCTCATCAAAAGGATGAGATGGAAAATTTACTTCCATTTTAATCCCCAAAATAAACCTACAAATCTTAATAACAATTTTCACTTAAAATCCCAAAGCACACCTCCCTGCAATAAATTATTGGAACCTTTTGAAAAGGACTTAATTAATCTAATCAACATAATATCTTTTAGAAAAAAATACAACTCATTCCAATCCAATCTTAAAAAGGACACCACAAACATCAAAAAATCTAAAAAACTATGGATCAGAGCTGATAAATCCAAGAACATTTACAAGATTAATCCATTGGAATACAATCATCTGATTCTGAACAAAGTATCTAACTCTTATAAAAAAGATAATAACTCCAAACACCTATCCTCCATATACAGAGATACCGCCAAATTCGCATTTAAACATAATATTGCTGATAGAATGGGCACTACTCACTTGAAAAATGCCTACCTACTTTTTAAAGACCATAAACCTAACTTTCAAAATAATATACATTCCAGACTAATAAATCCCTCCAAATCAGAGTTAGGAATAATTTCCAGAAACATTCTAAAAAGAATAAACACATCTATATTAGAAAAGTATCCCTTAAACCTTTGGAAAGATTCATCTGACGCCATTAACTGCTTCCAAAATATAAAATCTAAAAATAAAGCCACTTTTATCCAATTAGTCATTATCGATTTTTACCCCTCCATTTCTAAAGTGTTATTGGAAAATGGCTTAAATTTTGCTAAAAACTATACAGAGATTACTGACGAGGAAATAAAAATCATAATGGATTCCAGACAATCTGTACTGAGAGTTAATGACACTACTTGGTTTAAAAAGAACAAAGACAATTTCGATGTCCCAATGGGAGCATTTGATTCTGCTCAAATAGCAGACCTAATAGGATATATTTTTAGATATTCTGAGCAGATTCCTTAACCCGCAAAATGTAGTGGTTGTACAGGGATGATGGTCTCATTATTATACCTAACTCTAATGGACCTCTAACATCCCAACTCCAGAAGAAAATAATTAAGGCATTCAAATATATAGGATTTAAAATAGAAATATCATAGAACCTGAAAATAGTAAATTTTCTAGACGTAACATTTGATCTCGAAAATAACACTTATAAACCCTTCCAAAAGGAGAACCAATTGCCCATATACATTAATCGACTCAAACCACCCTATGGCAATTATAAAACAGATCCCTAACACTGTAAATACTAGAATAAATAAACTATCCTCTAATGAAAATATCTTTTATCAAAATAAATCAAAATACAATCAAGCCCTATTAAAAAGCAAATTCAAACAAACACTCACTTATATAGATAAATCTATTAACAACACATCTTCTAAATCTAAAAATAGAAAAAGGAAAATTATATGGTTCAACCCACCTTTCTGTAAGCTTTCGAACATTAATATAGGAAAGTACTTTCTTAAACTTATAGATAAACATTTTAAAAAAGATAAACTATTAAAAAAGATGTTCAATAAAATGAATTTAAAAATTAGCTATTTCTGCATGAACAACATAGAAAAAATTATTAGCTCCCACAATAGCAACATTTTAAATAAATTTCATAATCAACTACAAAAAGATCCTAATACGAGCCAAAAGACCAAATCTACCTGTAACTGCAGGGAAGGATCTGTTTGTCCAGTAGAGGGAATATGTTTGTCCGAAAACGTGATATACGAGGCTACAATTTTCCCCAAGGAAGATATCAAACAGAAGATCTACATAGGGATATCGGCAGGAAATTGGAAGCAACGGTTTTATAACCATCGCCAATCCTTCACATATAAATCAAAGAAACACCAAACTGCACTTTCTAAGCATTATTGGGAATTGTTGGAAAACAAATTAACCCCACAAGTAAAATGGAGAATCATCTCGAGAGCTAGGACTCCGATAAACTTCAGAGACCGATGCAATTTGTGCATTAAAGAAAAAATCTTAATAATAAAGCATAAGGATCCGGACATACTGCTGAACAAGCATAACGAGTTGATTTGTAAATGCAGACATAAAAACCACCTCAACTTAACGAAGTATGTTTAGAAACAACTATTTAAAAAGGGAAAATATTAATTTGGTTTTTTGAAATGAATGTATGTATACATGGATGTTATGCTTGTTGATATGTACGCAGATGAACATTTATATGTGAATTTATCTATTTATATATATATGTATGAACGTTTTGGATAAGGGTGTCTATGTGGATATATGTACTCTTTTAATTGTGGGCACATGTGTATGGAGGTATGTGTGTATATGTATGGATATATATATATGCATATGTGTGAGTATAAATATATAAGTATGAGGTATGTTTAAGTACTAACGTTATTTTTGGTGCTAGGTATCATTGTATATATGTGTATATATATATATATATGTGTGTGTATTTTGCATATATCTGTGGATGTATGTGTACAGGCATGTGTTTGTGAATGTGTATAGGTGTATGTGTATGTATTTTGTGTGTGTATGTACGGATATATATATGTATACATATATTTATATATGTGTAGTAATTTGAATATTAATCTACTTGTAATCTGTATATGTACGTAGATGTATATACCTTAGAATTAATATTTGTAATATATTTGTGATTAGATGTATAACATTGTAATATAAATACATATGCATGTGTGGATAGTTATGGGTAGAATTTTTTTATATGCTTTTTTTGTATATAATCGTGTGTAGGTATGTAGGTATTTATATATATATATGTGTGTATGTGTATATATGGTTGTATTGTATATAAGGGTGTATATATGTATATGAGTATACCTATATGTATATATGTATATGTAGATGGATGGATAATTAGATAGATTATTAATAGATATATATAAATATATATATATATATATATATATATATATATATATATATATATATATATATGTATGTATGTATGTATGTATGTATGTGTCTATACGTGTATGGAATATTTTTAATTGGAAGTACTTGGGTCATTCTCTTGGTATTTTAAAATTGCTTTTTCTCTTTTAATGTTCTATAATTTATTTTGGAGAGTGTATTTTTATCTTCTTAAGGGAGTTTCATCTTAAAATTGATAATTTTAAATATACCACTCTTTAACTATTAATAGTAATAATAATATTAACGAAATTCCTTTAATAATGAAGCACTTCAGAAGTCACCTAAAGTTAAACTTTAACTATAAAATCAAACTAAAATCTAAATAAATTTCAAATGTTAAAATATAGGTAATGATTGATGTGTATGTATGTGTGTATATGTAATTTATGTATAAAGATGGATGAACATTTGCGTATATTGTTGCACGTATGTCTGTGTGTATTTGCACATGTAAATGGATGTATGTATATGTGGATTTGCATGAATATGTTTTTGTGAGATACATATAAGAAGAAAAAAAAAATCTTTAATATTACCCTCAAATATTATTAAATAATGAAACCTAAACCTCAATTAAGATTACCGATATAATAATAAAGAAAAATTGCATTCATAAATTAGATTTAAGGTAAAACTAATATAGATGTTATTGTTACCAAAATTTTTTTACAATATTATGAAAGTACAATTGGTCGGGTAAATAAACTATTATAATTTTAAATATTTCTTTAATATGTTCTCGTTAAATCGTTAATAAAAATAGTAGTTAACTTATATTAAAAATGTGCTAAAAAAATAGTAGTTAACTTATATTAAGTCCCTAAACTATTTACTTAAAAAACTTAAATGTTTAAATTGATAACATTCATCATTTTTTTAGACATCTAAATTTCTATCAAGCATTGAAATCTATATTTTACATAATTTTGTTAAAACAAAATTACAGCCTTTTCGATTCACTTCCCTCTCCCCTCTCTCTTTGCCGTAACACTCATTTAGATATATCTGTATTACTTGTCTGTCTTCTCTCTTTCCATTTTTTTTTTCTTTTCCCCCTACTACCCACCCATTCCTATATATCATTTCCGTTAAGTTAACCATCTAAATAGGTCACGATTAGGTCACTCCTCCTACCCCAATATAAAACATGCTTAAGAGAAATATGAAATTTACCCTCTCTATACTATACCTTGTCTCGTTGATCAACCCTCCCTGTTAAATTACAAAAATTACATTACCCATCAATTTCTAATCCCATTTTTCCTTTCATTTCGTTGTTGGAAGTGTTACCTGATGATCCAGAGTCCTTCAAAAGGATTTTGGTGAAATAAATTATTGTAATGGTACCTTAAAGTGGTCTGTTTTTTTCATTAAATATTTATATATATATATATATATATATATATATATTAACAATAGGACCAACCTTTGTGTTGTATAACATCTCACACTACTAAATAAGTTATTGTAATTAGTTCTAATAAAATCAGATATTATTAGTTGAAATCAACATGATATATTTACCACATAAATATATCATTAAAATTTTGCACAGATACTAATATTATTGTGAAAACATTAACTTGTATAATAAAATCTAACGTATTTTAATTTGCTGGATTTTATGATTAATTGAATCATGTCAAAGTAGGATTTTGTGGAATATTTGTTCTTTTTGATGTCAATTTGGTGCATTGCTTTTTCTTCTTTTGTTCAATTTTTCTGCCAAATAAATCTCTTGGTACACCAAATATAGGCAAAGGTGATGATCTTGTAGGCACTGGTTGAATTATTTTTGAAGGATAAATCTTGTAATTCTTGTGAGGTAAAATATTTCCTGCAATTATAAATTAGATAATATGTGTAATATTTATCAAAATATTATGAGAGTCAATCAAAAACTAATGCTTGTTTTTCTTTAATTACAGTAGGCTTAATAGAAGAATCATATAAAGTATAGCAAAATGAGCACAGAAATCATCCTCAATATAGTTTTCTTTCTCAATCATGTTATGCCAGCTTTGAATGAAAGCATGTATATCCAACTTGAAGCTTCTTGACTACTTTCTTAGTCATGTGTGAGGTTCCTCTTTTGCCTCACTGGAGAACCACTCTTCTTTAAGTGCTATCCATTGTGCACCTCTAGAAACTTTAGGGCAGCAAGAACCCTCTGCTCCTTCAGCATTCTGGCAAACAACTTTGCACAAACCACTGAGTTGTAAAGAGACTGCCTTAAACCAAGTACTACCATGGCTCACCTGGTGACTTTCACAGAGTTTTACAGTAGTAATTCATTTATCATTATAAGTGAATCAGCTTGTTTATCCTTATTCATAGCACCAGCTGGCCTATCACTGCAAATCCTGTCACCAAGGTTAATTTTACCTTTCATTCTACCATAACAGTTAACTCTGCTAACCCACCTCCTCACTTTGCAGGTTTTCCATATATATTCATTAAGTATTTGCAGCACTTTCTCTGGCCAAAACCAGAAATAATAGCTCTTTGCTTTCTTTATGTGTCCAGATTAGCAGCCATTTTGAAAGAGGATTATGGGTAAGAATAGAGGATTTAACTCCATGGATTTTCCCCTCAAGCTTCTAGAAACTGTGGTGGATTACTGAAAAAAAAAAAAAAAAAAAAAAAAAAGAAAAATTGAATTCTAATATGTGTGTGACAGAGAGAGAGAGTCTGGGAAACACACACACACACGTATATTTTTTTTTTAGTGAAATTGAAGAAGATTTGAATAGCAAAATTAAATCTGATCTAGGGCAGAAGTTATACCCATTGAATCTGGGTCATCAGTAGACAATGGAAATGGTCGAAATAATTTTTATCGATTAAAAATTGAAATAGAACTGAGTAAGCTAGAAGGAACTTTGGAATTCACATGATTTTGGTTGAAGCAGACAGAACCCTGTGATAATTGCGTGCAAAGTAGTAGGGCCGAGGGTCAGTTATAACCAGCCGGGTTGATCTATATAAACGCGTAGTTATGCTGAAAAAGACAGACAGGAGAAAATTCTTGAAGATAGAAGAGAGAATTGGCCCGGGTGAGCATTGGGAGGAGGAACGTCACTATAACTTTAAGCCCTGCACAGAAATTTTTATCCGCCCCCATCGTAAGAGTCATATATCGTTCTGAAATGATTTAACAAGATAAGCACATACACTCTCTCTCTGTTTATAATCCAGTGTATGAGTTTTTTTTTTTACTTTTCTTTTCTGTAACCAGTTTCTCTTCTCTACTATTCTTTACTGCTATATAAAAGACATTAACAATTCAACCATTGAATCGATGTTTGTCTGGCTTTCTGCAGATATTAATTTTTTTTTGCTGCATTCTAAATTTCTTAGCGCAGACTCCCCAGCCGTGTCTACATCAGTCGACCGTGAATGGACGAACATTACTTCTGCTTTCTGGATCAAACAAATCACAATGTGGGCAGGAAGCAGGATTAAACCAGCAGACTAGTCGAATAATCTACGGATGCTCAGGGGAGCTCTGGCCACTCCCTTAAGTTCGGTTAGGACCGAGTAGACACCTCAACCCCGAGAGTAAGACGCCAGAGGTTGAGGGGCCTGGGCAAAAGTGTTAGATGTGTAAAATGAACAGGTGTTACATTTTGACTGACCTTAAAGTATGAACTTTATCGAAGAAAATGTTGAAGAAAGACTATTTTTAAGGCTATAAAAAAACATGAACTGCTACAAATTCAACTATAAGTGATACTATATTATTGGCCTATTAAGGTGAATATGGGTTACTATTGCAAGACATTAAATACAATTTGAAAAATATCGATTAAATTAAAACTTTGCCAGCTTGCAAAACATAATTTAGAAATGTATAAAAACAATCTTTTTTATATCTCTTTTCAGAGGTGATGTTGTTGGTGCTAGTTTCTATTTATGTTTTTTTTTGTTTTGTTAACTTTTCACTAGTATTATTTTTTTTAGATTTTTATTGGAATACTCAGGGATTTTGTTTTTGTTTTATATTCTACAATAACAAGAAGCATGAATTAAAAATAAAGAATAATATTCCAATGAGATTTGAACTTGGAAACCCAAGTTTTTGAATCCACACAGACAATTCTTTATTAGATTACAAAAGTAAACCAGTAAATGGTATTTAAGCTTAGTCAGAGTTTCTTGAAGTTCTATGACTAAATGATTTGTCCTCCATATTTGTGAGCAATGTTATAAAAAAATGTAACAAAAATAAAAATGAAATAACTAGATGTAAACAGATTAACTTATTGGTAGACTTTATTTTTTGTCTCATTTCTTGTTAATTCAGTTAAAAATGGTGGGTTATATTGATAGTAAAAATTGATTAGTCAAGGCATAAATAAGTTATTCCTCCAGACAGAATTTCATTGCACTGAGATGTCAAAGTTAAGACATTTCATTTTGAAATTCTTGATGGAATTTTGAATAAAGATGTTATTTGGCTTATCCTCCTAATATTTTTAGTTAATTAGTTCAGTAGCTGGTGTTAGGATCAACAACTGGAAATTATCATTATATTATATTGTTTATTCTCGCTAACATATGTTAAGTATTCATGTGGAGGTACTGAAAAGTCTACTTTCCAAAATCAGTATTTTAATGATCAAACATCAGAAAAGGGATTTGGGGTTGTGGCTTGGGCAAAGACATTTTCAGCATCCACTTGTGAAGATTGTACTTTTAAAAATATTCCAAAGTTCTGGCTACAATCATGACCAAACTATGATATTTGTGAAATTTGTATATAAAAACTTTCCTTACCCTTTTCATTTTGTGGTGGGTCTCTCAGTTCACTCAGTAACTTCAATTGTGCCAGTTGTTTATGATTACTTGGTGGCCTCTTCAAGATACATGATTTCCAGCTACAATTTTTCAAGTAGGAAGATTCTTCAAGGAATTTCTCCCAACTAAGCTTCCCCATTTGAGAATATGTTGGCAAAGTGAGAGGGTACATGATAGCAATTGATTCAGAAATTGTACAATTATTGGCCGAGAGCTTCAAGCCCAGAGGGTTTTTAAAGTTATGCCATATGTTGCTGTTATAGTTAGGGTCCAGATATTGAGGGAGAGGTGGGGTTTTCTGTCCAGCCTGCATCCAAAGAATGTACTCTGAAGGATTATTCTCTTCAAAATGACATATGATTATTTCTTCTTTTTTTCCACTCCACTTCAGATGATTTTTTTCTGGGATCAAAAATGAAGGAAATTCCTGTTCAAACATTTTACAAGCTGATGGTCAGGTTTTTCAGTCTCATTGTTCAGAAATTCCCTTTTCTGTAGAAGTTGTGTTGAGTCAAATTCCAATCAGAGTCTAAATCAGAAAATAAATTTTGGTTACTGAATTAATTCATAAAAAGACATTTATTTTAGTTGCCACTTTCTCATTATAGAAAAAATATAAATTGTATATATCTTCCTAAATTATACTACTTGATCTTAAAATTATTTACATGAAGACTATTGTCCTCATTATTATTGTTATTATCAATGATTCAACCCCTTCATCAGGAAATTTCCAACTGAACCTTTATTTAATCTACAGGATTGCACTGATTATGTCAAAGGATATCTCATCTAGTTATTATTTAGTACTGCTCCACCATGTCCAAGTATACACTCCCAGCTCATGGCTTAAACTCACAATTACTATATCACCAAATTCATTAATCTGCTAGAATATTACCTTGTGGGATAACCCTGACTGGAAAACTTAATTTTCCTGGTGATGAAACTGTTACTGCTTACTGAGGACTTTCTGTCATTTCATTCTTTATTAACCTGTGCGGAAGAAATCCACTTACCTTCAAAAGGGCTGAGAGTGTGTCTAGCCGATATCATTGGTTTCATAATACAAAGAAAAACCAGGGCAGATTCATTCCATCATTCATAACAGAAAAGTTGATGAAATAGCCTAGATGTGCTACCTATGAGGTTGATGGAATAACTTGGATATACTGCCTATGGATTAGTGTACTTGCCTTTGAATGCATATCAAGTCAGTGGCAGTGAACAAGAGAAGGGAAATCAAGTCAACTGCTAGAAAAGGGGATTTGCAACTGTGACAGTTTGCTATATTTTTGCTAAAAGCTCTTTCAGCTATTAGATGGAGGACAAAGCTTTCAACATCAAACTCATCTCAGAATTCAACAGTTCAGCTACAGGACAATCAATAGTTGAATGGATTGAGAAAGTTAAGTTTGTGTATGTTCTTTACTTGGTGAAATCAGTAAACCAATTCTTTCTGTTACAACTTACTTGTGGTGAATTTGTGGTCTACCAACAGTTAGGTGCTGAAGTACGGACTGAGACAGATGTGAAGCAAATAAAGAGTGCCCTCCTTGATGTGTTTGCAATAGAATCCTTTATTGACTATGAAAAGTTTAATATGCAATGCTTAGACAAAAGCAAGATGACAGATGTGTATCTGGTACAGTTGAGCTAGCTATCTCAGTTATTCAGCACCATTCTGGAATGTGGATTTGTGACTGGATTGCTAATTCAAAAAGCAGCTCACTTACACATCTTCCTGCATGGAAATAATGGCTCTAGACCAAATACTATACCTTTTCAACTTCAAAATGATAATAATCAACTTCAAAATGGACTTATTTTCAAGTAAAAAAATTAATCAACTTCAAAATGGATTAATCAACTTCACAATGGAACAATCAACTTCAAAATGGAACAATCAACTTCAAAATGGAACAATCAACTTCAAAATGGAACAATCAACTTCAAAATGGATTAATCAACTTCAAATTGAGAAAATGTCAAAAACCTAAACAATCAACTTCAAAATAAGAATAAACAACTTCAAATTGAGATTTTTTTTTTTTTGGTAAATTGAAAATTATTTTTTCAATTAATTTACCCCATAAGTAAGGAAATTAACTGTTCGCCTTCATTATATAGATGAAGACAAAAACAAAATACAAACAACTTAGAGGCCAAGAAAGCATTGGATGAGCCTACAGTAAAAGTAGGAGGAGAAAGTCGCGTATGGGCAAAAATGATGATTGATGATGATGCTGGAGAAACCTCTACAAAAGAAGCTGAAGAATAATTAGCAACAGCTCCAAAGAGGACTCACCTCAAGAAAACTGTGGCTGATGAAAAAAAAAGCCCAGATTTTAGCTGCACATGCACAGCAGGAAATTGGAAAGACCTGGCAAGAACAATTGGTGTGCCTGTGCCAACAGCATACTGTTGGTTAGACCAGGGTGCTGATAAGAGTGACACTAGGGGAGGAGCAAGAAAATATAAAATTACGCAAGAGCATAAGAATTTTATGGCCGGATTAATTGAAAACTCTCCTAGGGTCACTCTTCAAGACATTGTAAATAAGTTGGTTGAAAAGTATGAGGTTCGTGTGATGAAAGAATGCATAAGAAAGCACTTGGACTCCATGGCCTTTACTTTAAAAGCGGTTCATTATGAACCAGAATCTGCCAATAATAATGTCAATAAGGCAAAACATAAGGATTACGCAGTAGCTTTATTAGCATTTCAGTCCCAAAGTGTGCCAATTCTTTATATGGATGAAACCAATTTTAATCTCCATATTTAGACAAAAAGACCCTGAGATATTGTGGAGTTATGGCAGGGTTCAGCTAAGAGTAAATGGTATGGATATGGTTACAGTTAAAGTGTTGGCCATTGGAGGGAAAACTTTTCATTTCAACCTTCTTCTGGGGATGGACACCATCAAATTGTCAAGCAAAGTTCACGTTAATTGAACAGAAGTGTGCTTCACCACGGATGAAATACCAGTGTGTGCAGTACTCAAAAATGATGAGTCTGGTGATGACTACTTCAACAAGATACCTCAAGTGTCATTCACCAATTAGAGGCAATATTTTTTGAGCTAGGTTTGCCAGAGGAAATTATCCAGACAACAATAGTAGGCAAGTCAAGCAGTTTTTTTGATGTGTAGGAAGTTCACTTTCAGCTGTGATGAGTGTATGTGCCATCGGGGAATGGCATAGCAGATAGATGCTACCAAAGTATGAAGAGAATTGTGGCCAGGAATGACTTCTATGTGCTTTTTTTAGTCCTAATTATGTTAACATGTTATAGAAATGTGTCATTATCTCCTTAAATTATTTTACTATTGTGTTTGCATAGATGAGTTATATAAATGCTTACTCACCAACAATTGTAGGAACAGAACTCTGTTGTAAGTCAAGGACACCCTGTATTTGTATACTGATGTAAAAAAAAAAAAAAAAACAGTTGTTTATTTTTTATAAGATTTATGGGTATATTGAAAATGGAAAAATCTATAGTTGAAAGTGACCCTATATTGAACTAAGTACAAGGGTGGGCTGAAAACTTCATAAGCTAGTCAGCTTATGAAGTTTTCAGCCCACCCTTGAAGGAGTGATGCTAGAGCTGTAAAATCTTTCATGCATTAATTTCAACTATTTAATAACTTGTTTCTTTCCAAGTAAACTGACATCTGACATCAAAAGTAACAAGTAGCAACTTGAAAATGGTCAACATTTGGCATTGTGGTGTTATCAATTATTCATGCTGACATGGTTGCTACATTTGAGGATGACCCTCCAGCTTTATCAACAGTATAAAAGTGTGCAACTGAATTTGGTAGGGGAAAAAAGAGTCCTGAAGATGACCAAAGACTTGGACATCCTGCAATTGCCATTTCTGAGGAAAACATTGATCATGTTCACCAGATGGTGATGAATGACAGGTGATTGACTATAAATCAAATAGCCAGTGCTATTATAATGTAATGTGAGAGAATTGAGAATACTTTGCACAATGAACTTGGCATAACAAAGGTTTCTGCTTGGTGAGTGCCATGTCTTCTGACACCTGATCAAAAGTACATCAAGTTGATCACAACTTAGGAAAATTTGACATTGTTTGAGGCAAATTCAACTGGTTTCCTTGAATGTTTCCTAACCCAGGATAAGTGTTGGGTTCATCACTTTGAGCCAGATACAAAGGAAGAACCCATGCAGGGAAAACAACCCTCCTCACCTGCTCCAAAGAAGACTAAGATTGTTTCATCTGCAGGGAAGGTGATGGCCTCAGTTTTTTGGGGATGCAAAAGCATTGTATTTATTGACTATCTTCAAAATGGTCACACCATCAATGGAGAGTACCATGCCAACTTGCTGGAGCAGTTATGAAAGACTATCAAGATCAAATGCCCAGAAAAACTGACAAAAGAGGTCTTGTTTTATAAGTTCTTGATTTCAGTGGGTGCTGTGCATAATTGTAACTTTGAATTGGTTGATCACCCCTCCCTAGTCTCTTGATTTGCCTATCATCTGTTCCCCAACATGAAAAAACACTTGCTGGGAACCAGTGTCACAGTGATGATGATGTCATTACTGTTAATGACATTTCTGACCAACAGTCTTCTTTTAACACTCTCCTTCATATTCAGCCTATGTACTTTTCTGCCCACCCTTGTGGAAAGAGCAAAATTTAAAAATCTATACCTCCCTTTTCTGTCTCTAAAAGGAAAAGAAGAAATTCAATGGGTTTTGGCAATTGAAGATAAAATGCCAAGAAAACTGTTTTTTAAAGTGTCAGAAGATTAAATTATTTGTTTTCACAATATAACAGGACAATACATTCAATTAATATTAGCAAGTTATTTGAAAATCTTTTTATAAAAATATCTAATATGAAAATTATTGAATATATTTGGAAAATAAAATAAATCTTGATTCACAAAAAATTATGTGAGTAATTATTCTGTAACAAATGAATGTGATTCTCAGCAAATAAATTTTTGCAATTAATTGGGTAATTTAATGAACAAACTTTAGTAAAACAAGATTCCCCCCATACATGGGGTCAGGTTTTTATACCTACCCAAAATAGGACTTTCAGCAGAGTTCCTCTCTGTCTGAACTGAATTTGACAAGCCAGCTGCAACTCAGTAGATCTGGAGTGTGGTTATTTAACTTACCTCAAAAATTCCCTGTAGACCCTGCATACATGAAGTTAGGCTTTTCTACCTCCCCAGTGACTCTGCCCTTCAGCATAGCTTTGTCTGGGTTCCTCTCAGCCCTAAGGCAGAGAGTTCAACAAGTCAGCCAAAAACAGCAGATCTGGACTGAGTCATGTCAAAACGCAAGCCATCCCATTTTATTGGCTAGGAAAAATATCCCAGCATGCATTTCTGATTATAAGAGGGGGAGGAGGAAAACTTTTGTAATCATTCCCATGCATTGGATGTTTTCTGTGTTGATTTTTTCTTTACAGAAGTGGAGTAAACAGGAGGTAGTTGTCTTGACCTAGCTTGAATAGTTCATATTGTGGGAATGCAGACTAGTGTTACTTCCTCATTTGTCCATTATTGTGTTGGCCTGACTGACTCTTTTTGTTTTTGTTTTTTTTTCCCTCTATGTCAGAGTTTCCCCCTCAGTAACCAGCATCAACACCCTCTGGAATAGTGGCATGGAGCTCTGGCAGACCCCAAAAGAAAAATCCTGATGACTATTGTGCCCTCCAAGAAAAGTATGCACCTTTTACCAAGGGCAATAAATTACTTGAGACTTTCGAGGCAGTGGAAAAAATAATTATTTCCCAGTTGATGACAAACGTGGCAACACAACAGTTTATTGGCATCAGCAGAGAATCCATGGAGGAGGCCCAAAAAAGCCTCCAAATTCAACCCAAAGTCCTTGTCCATAGATTGAATGCCATGTAGGACATTCTGTTGGTTGATGAGCAACTAGCCCAAAAGTTGGCTGGCATGACTATGAAAGCTTTATAGATGTAAACAGAATATATGGGCACTCACAAGATTAGAGTGACTTTGTTGGCACTGCCCATGGATTTATTGGAGGAATGTCTGGAGGCCTTTTTCTCCTGGTTTTGGCATGTTGAGGAAGTTGCTGTCATCAGCAAGGAAGGCATTGTGACTGGGGAGTTTGTCCTGCAGATCCCAATGTCCTGCAAGAATGTTAACAACATCCCGGACACTTTGTCATGTCGTGGCTGGGTCATCCAAGTAATTGTTGAAGGTCTTGTCCCCACTGCTGGCTCTGTGGGGCTGCAGAGCATTTGGCAAAGATGTGCTCCAGAAAGCACACAGTCCTCCCACTAGCAACAACAACACCAGCAGTGACAGCAGTGGCAACACCTGAACCAACAGCTCTTGAAAAAGCAGTGGTAAAAGAAAAGACCAGTCAAGCCCTGTGATGCTAGTAAATGGGAGGAGGTTGTGAAGAAGAAGGGCAAAAAGTCAGCAGCCCCTCCTCCCTAGCAGGATGTCCCACAAAAAGATGCTGTCCCATCATCTAAACAGCAGCAATGAGTAAAGAAGCAGCAACCTAAGGAGCAACCAGTAGAGAAGCTACCAAAGGAACAACAACCTAAAGAGAGACCTGGCAAGCAACAGAAACTGACTCCAGAAAAAAACCAGCATCAACAGCAGGAACAACAAAAGTTGCAGCAGCAGATTGTGGATCTTCTGCAGCTGGACCTGTTCATGGAGGTAGAGGAGGTGTCTCCTCACTGAAATGGGGAGGAATGAAGAGGTAGAGGAGGATACACAAAGAGGGAGAAGAAAATTGGATGGAGTAGGGCAGAGAAGGCCCTGGTAGATGCCAAGACATGATCCGTTCTGGATTCACCAGTAAGATCCAGCAGCAGCAATCAACTACTAGGTAAGGCAAGGAGCCTTTCTTCCTCCCCTTCTAGGGCTCTGTTGTCTCCTTTTCTTTCCCCCAACCCATCTGTTGGAAAAAAGAAAAGGAAAAAAATAGGAAAAGATCTGTCAGGTGGACAGAGAGGCCCTTGAGAGGGACCTTTCATCTCAGAAGAAGGCCCTCTTGAAGCCTTTGTTTAAGTGTACTTCCGTTGACATCCTGTCAACAGAGAACCCAACCAATTTTCCTTATGACCCCGGTGTAATCACTTTGATTCAGAACACTAGAGTAAATCTCAAAATATGGGACCATTTAGCAGGCGCAAAAGATGCCTTCCCCAAGATCCAGATAGCCTAAATTGTGTTGCCAGAACTAACTAAAAGACTGTCAAATATGTGCTCAGGGAGGGTCCTGGTTTTGCTCCATCCCTCCTTATCTAGAGCCCTAAAGCTAACTTTCCTGACAGACATTGGCAGTATTGTCAAGGATGATCAAATTATGACTGACATCAAAATTGGAAGACTTGGACAATCTGTTGGGATCTTGACCCCCACAGATTTTCATTCAGTCTGTGTTTAAGGGACTTAGATGTCTATCAAGCTAGCTAGCTTGAATGCAAGAGATTGGAGTAAGGCTGCCTGCCTGCTTCGGGATCTCTTGTCCTTCAGCGTAGATGTAGCATGTAGGACCAGCTGGCTAGGGGTGTTTCCTTGTTAGTAAAACATTCCTTGGGTGCAAGAGTGGACCTTGTCCATAGTAATACAGTGGGCCCATTGATCATGGCTGATATTGCTGTGAACAGTGGTTCATTTTGGGTCATTGTGGTTTATGCACCCAACGACCAGGTGGAACATGAACAACTTTTTCCATCAGTTGGGGGCTGTTCCTGGTTGATTTGTTCAGTTTGGTAGACTGGAATGCCATCTTGGACCCAGATATAGACAGGGTCAGAGAGCTAGTGAGAGGTCATCGGGTGATTGTAGCTTGGTTGATCTGATCAATGAGTTTGGGCTTGTTGATAAATACTGGGTCAATCATCTTGGGCGGGAGATGTGGATGTGGGTTCTTAAATGTCCATTTTTCTGGATAGCCAGCTACCTGGATAGAATGTTAATTAGAAGGGGTGATCTAGATTTGCTACATTGTCCCATGTTCCACTGGTTAGACTATTCGGACTATAGACTCATCTGTGCCTGGATGGTGCTAGGTGCTAAGCCTAAAATTGTTGGACACTGGAAGTTCAATTTGTCTTTACTGGACAGGTGGGACTTCTGGCAACAGCTGACTAGATTAGTACAGTGGGAATTAGTGAGGGCAGTTATTGGAAATAAGTGGTGGAAGAGGTTTAAGGATAAAATTAGGTCTTTCACCATCAAAAATATAGCCAATGACTTGCCCTAGATAAGGTTAAGATAGTGAAGACTCTAGAGGATAGTCTGTCCCAAGTGGAGACTGTTGGGTATTCCCCAGAAATAAGCACTAGCTAGACAGGCTCTGGAGCATGAAGCTAGCAAGCACTAACAAGGTCAGGTAACTTAGACATAGGTTAAACAAGATGTCTAATGAAGCTGTGAACATGGGCGCAAAATTGCATAAGGACGAATTGATACATTCATGAGGTCAATACTCTGAGGTCAACAAAGGGCATGTATGAGGCATTTTGAGAGCTGGTTTACCAAGGAGCCTGGTCTCAGTGGTGAAGAGTTTCACAGCTGTTTGGCTGACTTTCCTTGTCTTGAGCTGGCTTAAGCAACTAGCAGTGAGGGTGGGATTGAAGAGGGTCAACAGTGGCAAGTCTCCGAGACTTAATGGTCTACCCTACAAATTGTACTTGAGGCTGTTGCACATCTTTGTTCTGATTTTGGCAGGTGTCCATCTCTGATCAGATCTCCAGAGGTGTGGTCACACTTGAAAAAGGTTAAGGGTCTTGTGAGAGAATTAGATGACTATAGGCCCATAACTCTGCTAAACACACAGTTAAAGATTTTGGCCAAAGTCCTGATATAGCATTTGCAGTCAGTTGTAGTGAGCTTGTTTGGACCCGAGCAGACTTGTGCTGTGAGGGGATGAACAATTCAAAGTAACCTGCATCTGATCCATAAGATTATAGAGGGTGTAGAAGGTGATGAGAAAGCTGTGCTGATCAATTTGGATTAGTCCAAGGTATTCAATAGGGTTGACCATCTGTACCTGGCTGCTGTCCTGTAGGCTGCCAGATTCAAACCCAATTTCTGCAAGTGAATCAGCCTCCTGTATCACTCCCCCAGTGCTGTGGTACAGGTGAATGGGAAGCAGTCAAGCACTTTTGCACTGTCTCAGTCAGTTTGTTAGAGTTGTCTGTTGTGCCCTTACTTTACACTTTGGCGTTGGAGCCCCTCCTTCACTGGCTAAGTGACAAGGCGTGAAATTTCTCTCCCTGGAAGTTGATCCAGGGTTTACACATATACTGTTGATGTATCTATTTTCATGTTATGCCTTAGCAACATTAGGGTAGTATAGAAGCTGCTTGAGCAGTCCAAGAAAATGACGGGATCAAAAATTAACTGCAACAAGTTATCTGTTTTGCAGTTAGGTGCCTGGAAGTAGGTTGTGCTTCCGGGGTTCTTTAGTTGGACAGACAGACCTGTCTGCATTCATGGAGTGTGGTTTGGGCCTTGTTTCCAGCTGAAGAATTGGTCCAAAGTACAGTCAAAGCAGCAGTACTGACTTAGCTTCAACAGCGGTTGTCCATCAAGGGTAAGGTGGAGGCATGTGCCATGTATGTCTTTCCAATAATCCTTTATCAATTGGCTTTGCATGCCTTATACCATTGTCTTCTGATGCACCCTTTCTGGCACTATCTTAGCAAGTAGACAGCTTGTATTGCTCCCGATCAGCAAGTATTGGCCCATAGGTCAAATGCCATGTGGGACATCCTGCTGACAACCGAGGAGGCTGCAAAAACATCAACTGGCAGTGTCCTCTCCACAAAGACATTCAAATTACAGAGTACATGGGTACCCGGAAGACCTGGATTACCTTACATGGGGTGCCCATGTACATCACTGAGGACCATCTGGGGGTCTTTACCTCTGATTATCAGAAACAAGGCGGGCATTGCCACTAGTGATTACAAAGTCATGGTGACACTGACCCGTCCGAAATTCAATGAAGTTCCCAACCTGTGGCAGCAGGAATATTTACGTCGTCATCCAAGCTGTTGGGTTTGTGGTGTCATCGGTCACCTAGCAAAGCTGTGTCTGAGCAGAAATCCGGCACCACAGCCTCAAGTAACAACTGAGCAACCTAAGGTGGATGTTCCAAAGAAGGCCTCCAGTGAGTGGGCTGAGGTGGTGAGGAGGGGAGCCAAGGTGATGTCCCAGGAAAAGGAGCTTCCAAGAAACAGCAGCCACCTAAGCAACAGTTACATCAACAACAGGAGCCGAAGCAGAAGACGGAGAAAGAGCAGCAACAGCAGACAAAACAGCAACTGGAGCAGGAGCTCCATGAAAAACCAGTGCAGCAGATGATCCAGCCACAGGAGGACTTATCACAGCTGCATCTCGTCATAGAGGTGAAGGAAGTGCCTCACCACAATCCTTATCACTGAAAAGAAGGCGGGATGACGAGGAAGACAATACAAAATGCACCAAAAGGGAGAGGAGTTCTGATCGGAGTAGGGTGGAGAAGGATCAGGTAGCTGCTGAGACCCATTCCGTTCCTGCTTCACCGGAAAAATCAGAAAAACAGCAACAACACCAAGGTAAGGCTTGGAGCCTCCCTTCCTCCCCTTCTAAGGCTCAGTCTTCTTCCTCCCTTAACCCTACTCAAGACAGTGAAGAAAAGAGTTAAATAAAAGAAAAATCTGTTCCCGGAGGGGAAAAACTATATGTAATGGACTGGCAGGCCCTCAAAAGGGACCTTTCTTCTCAGAGGAAGGCTCTCTTGAGGCCACATTTAAGTGTACTACGGTGGATGGGAAGTCCACAGAGGACTCACACAATTTCCCAAAGGCCTCTGGAGTAATTACGCTCATAAGAAATACGAGTGACAAGGTGTAGGAGTACCTGGCAGAGGCAAAAAGCACCTTCCCAAACAGAATGGAAACACCAGAACTGCAAAAAATGTCCAATTTTTGCTCTGAGAGGGTCCTGGTTTTGCTCCACCCCTCCTTATATAGGGCTATTAAATTAACCTTCCCAATGGATGTCGGCGGGATTGTCTAAAACGGTCAAATTATTACTGATATTGGTACCAGTAATATAGGACAAACTTGTCGGGGTCCCAACTGCCATCCAGTCTGTGTCTAAGAGACTCTGAATTAAAAGATGTCTATTAAGCTAGCTATCTTGAATGTGAACAGCCTGAGAGATCAGAGTAAGGCAGCTGCTTGCTTCACGATTTCTTGTCATTTGGTATAGATGTGGCCGCAATCCAGGAATTTGCAATGTCGATGCCAGCGTGCTGTCTAACGACTTTCAGCATACAGAGACCAGCAGGCTAGAGGTGTTTCCTTGTTAGTCAAGCATTTGTTGTGGGTGAGGGTGGACCTTGTCCATGTGGATGTGGATGGCCGGTTGGTCATGGCTGATATTGCCTTGAACAGTGTTTTGAGCAAGGAAGAGATCCATCGAGGTTCTGATCGATACATTTTTGAGGTCATTACCTGGAGGGGTGTACTCAGAGGTTGACCAAAGACATGTGTGAAGCATTTCGGAGGCATTTCAGGAGTCATTTTACCAAGGAGCCTAGTCTCAGTGGCGACAAGTTTAGCTGACTTTCCCTGGCTGAAGCGGCTAGCTGTGGAGGTGAGATCTCAGAGGGCTAAGTCTACTTGGCACTGAAGAAAGTCGGCAGAGGTAAATTGCCGGGATTGATAGTCTGCCCTATGACTTGAGGTTGTCACACATCTTTGTCCCAATTTTGACAGTGGTGTTCAACAACTGGTTCCGGCAGGGGTCCATCCCTGACCGGATTTCCAGAGGTGTGATCAGGCTGTTGAAAAAGGGCAAGGGTGTTGGGAGGGATTTAGATGATTATAAGCCCATAACTCTGCTAAACACAGAGTTAAAGATTTTGGCAAAGATCCTGATGGAGTATTTGCAGTCAGTTGTTGCGAGTTTGTTGGGACCTGAGCAGACTTGTGTTGTGAGGGGATGAACAATTCAAAGAAACTTGCATCTGATTCGCACGATCAGAGAGAGAGAGTAAAAGATGACAAGGAAGCGACACTGATCAATTTAGATCAGTCCAAGGCATTTGACAGGGTAGACAATCAGTACCTGGCTGCTGTCCTGCAGAACACCGGATTTGAATCTGAGTTTTGCAAGTTGATTAGTCTCCTGTATCGCTCCCCCAGTGCTGTGGTACAGGTGAATGGGAAGCGGTCAAGTGCTTTTGTGCTATTACGGTCGGTCCAACAGGGTTGTGTGCTGTCACCATTATTTTAGGCTTTAGCGTTAAAGCCTTTCCTTCGCGGACTGAGGGATGGGGCATGCAGTCCGGACCTATGCAGAATAGCCATTTTCCCTGGTATAGCTCAAGCCAGGGTTTCTGCGTATGCTGATGGCGTATCCATTTTTGTGTCATGCTGTCGCGACATTAAGGTGGTGCAGAAGGCACTTGCACAGTACAAGAAGGTGACAACAGCCAAGAAAAACCACAAGAAGTCTTCCGGTTTGTGATTGGGTTCCTGAAAGTGGGTCATGCTTCCAGGGCACATTGGTTGGACTGATGGACCCGTTCGCATTCTTGGAGTGTGGTTCAGGCCCGGACTCCAGCTAGAGAAGAATTGGTTAGAAACAAAGGTCAAAGTGTCGGTCCAGACTTGGCTTACATCTTACCCCTCACCCTTTACCACTTGGCTGTACTTCATCTTTGTGAGACTTGTATGGAGGCGATCGAGTGCTTGTTGACCAACCTCTTGTGGGGTGGTCGTAAACATTGGGTCCGTAAAGAAGCCTGTTATCAGCATCTGTGTCATGGTGGGCTGGGATTGCCACACCTGGCAAGTTGGCTTTCCTATGCTGTGTTTTGACGGAGGACTCGATTTTGGTGCCAAGTGTTAGGGACGCCTTCCCATCACTCCTCCCATTTCTTGAGGTAAGCGCTGTCACGGTTGTGGAAGGTTATCAAGTTTCCTCAGCGAGTGTCTGTCAGCCTTGACGGTCATTCCTGGGGTGGTGACCTTCATTCCTCGGACCAGTATCCTGAATTAGCAACGGAGTCTATTGGTGACCCGTTCGGCTTGTCAGCATCAGAGTTGCGCTCTTTGTGGTCCAGGGCACCAGTTTTTGCTTACCTGGCAATTGATTTGGAATGTGCTACCTCTCAATGATTTACTCTTCAGATGGAGCTGGGCAGATTTGCCAGACTGTCATCAGTGTGACCTTGGTTTAAAAGAAATGGCTGTGCATGCCTTCTGCCTCAGGTGCCCCACTTCTGGGAGCATGTCAGCGAGTTGACAGCTTGTGTCCATTGATCTTGCATACATGTGCAACAATGTGTCGCCCCATTCTCCGGAGTAAAATGGATGGTGTTTTTCACATTGCTAGAATGGTGTTATGGACGTTGCGAATCTTGCGAAATGAACATTATTTGTATCAAGATCTGGTTGTTTTCTTTAAGCACCAGCTTAGGGTAAAAATCAGATCTGATCATAAGCGTTTGATTTTGACAGATTTCAACAACAGGTCGGTGACTAAGGCGAGCCTGATTCACGTGGATGGGGCTAGCCTTGATTTTCTCTTCTAAGTTCCCTTGATACAATGGGATGGTTTCCTGTGAACCCTCCCCTGGTTAAGTTAGCGCTATTTTGTTTTCCTAGTTAATGAGTATGAGTGTTGTTCCTGGCACTCTCTTTTATTATGACCTATGTCAAGATTCCCAAACTCCCCAGTTTTTGTTTTCCCATTTTATCTCAGCTGTGTCAGCCTTTGATTTCCCCATTCTGTCATTTATTTTACCCTACCCATTTCATTAGTGAGTGTGCTGCTTGATTCTGTCTAGTGGCAGAATACAGTGGCCTCTCTTATTATTTTGAGGGGTGGACGGTTCCTACTAACATTGTTTTGTTTTAGTTGTATCTTTTGTTTAATTTTTGAGTTTGTTTTTGGGGTTCATCTCCCCTCCCCATCATTTCATGAATCATGAGATTTTTATTTATATATATTTATGAACTTTAAATTTTTATGTCATGGGGTGTTTTGTAACTTCCCCTGCGAGTATGTTGTATTTTGATGTATGTAGGATTGGAGGTGATGGATAAATTCTTGTGGTAAATGTGTAAATTATAATGAATTAATGGGTCGCGAGTCGGATTAACTAGGACTAGGACAGCTAAGGAAGACCAGCCCCTCCCTTTTCCCCATCTTGGCCATGTGCCATAATTTCTGTAATGAACAGAAATATTTGTATTGAGTTACAAACATTGTTTATTTTTGTCAGCCAACTGGACACTAGTTGAAAATGTCCCTGCAAAGGTGAGCCTCACACTCTTGATTGTTCAGTCCGTCTTGCTATTCAACCCATAGCTGAAAGGAGAAGAGGTGGATTCATACCTTTCCCATTTGTGCATAAATGAATATAAGGAACTCAACTGGAATTCAAGTTCAGCTCTCCAAGTTTTCATTCAGAGATGATATCCATTAATCCACAATGCACATTGGTGATAAACATTAGAAAAGCCATGATATGTGCAGGAACTTTAAGATGGAGATGTGCACTCACCAAACTATGTAGAATCTTCTTCAAGAAATTGGTGATCATGGTTCTCCACAATTTCCTGTCATTTGTAGCTCTTAATAATTTTTTTTTTGTTGTTATCTCCTGAACCCTGTTCTGCCAAGCTTACTAGGTAGGTTATGTATAGTTTTCCTCTATGCCTTTTGCCTTTAATTTGTCATGTGAATATCTTATTTTCCAAGCCCTCTTTCCTCATTATGTGTCCTAGAAATTTCAACTCTCTTCCTGTTCCTGTAACAGTACAGTACTCTTTTCTTTGTTTCTAACAAAGTTTTCCTGTTTCTTAATACTTTGCTTAGCTTTTGGAAGGCTTCTTTCACTATCCCAATGTGCCTTTTCAGTGTCACACTTTCTGCCCTCTGTTAAAAAACTTCCCAGATATTTAAATTGTTGTACTTGTTTGATTTTAGCATCTCCAATTTGTAATTTGCATGTTGGGATGTACTTTTATTAATAACCACACATTCTGTCTTCTTGCAATTGATGTTTAATCCTTTCTTCTCATTTTACTTCACTACCTTCTGTAGTGAAGAAAAATGGCCAGGGAACAGCACTAGAGAATAAAATAGTTATAGGAACATAGAAAATTCTCCTAAGCAGAGAGAAAAGGTTTGTGTGTGTATATGTTAACCTTGCTTTCATATTAGTAAACAAAAACATACATATGCATTATTGTTTTTGTTGAGAAGAAAATAGAACAATCACCTTGCATGAGATATTCTTTATAGTCACAAGCTGTGAAAAAAAATCTATTCTGCACAACGTATCATTTAAAATAGAACATATACAATAGCAACAGTTTTAACATATAATTTAGAATTGAACCATTAAGAAAATTGGTATGTAAAGAGAAAATATTGCATGTCATTTCAAGAATTTTTTTTTTGTGTTGTATTCTTCTGGGGTGTACCTAACCATATTTAAAAAATAATAGATAAAATATAAAAATAAATCTATCAATTAAATAATTGTTGGATTGTATTGGCTAAAAAAGCGATTTGACACATTTTGTTAAGCTAAGATTAATATTTCTCTATGTAAATATATTTTTCTATGTAGTTTGTTCTATTCTTTATGAAATTGATTTTAATTATTTGTGAATTTGTTCATTTCTGAGAAAATGGAAATTAAAAAGTGGATATAAACTCAAAAGTGATGTTTGATCATTATAAATGATGTAACCTTTTTAAAAGTAACTTGAAATCAGTACCAGTAAACTAGGGAATGCTGAAATTCGCCAAACATATTTGCATAAACAGGCTAAGCATGCATTTTTTGATAATGACAGTCAAAAGTACTTGTAGTGAGTTAATTAAATAAGGTATTTGCTTTCCTTTAAAACCCCTATTTTCTCTCTCAACTAATGAGAAGGCAACCCTCAAAAACAGAGGAAAATGAAGACTGAACCCGGACAAAACATGCAGAAGTTTTTCTAAACCAGAGTCTAGCCATTTGTGATTAAAAACTACCAAAAATCATAGGTTCCGTGAATAACTTCCACTATATAAAAAAAAAAATGAAAAAGAAATGAACGCCAGAAAGGAAAATAATTTTGGCCAATCAAAAAAATTAACACAAAGAGACTTTTGATGTTAGCCGAAACCAAGATTTGCACTGTATCTCAATAAATTGACAGCCCTGAGGCAGAGGAGAAGAGACCGCCAGAGTGTTGCTGTTGCATGAAGTAAGCGGTCATCTGCTTAAGACATTTCTCTGTCTATCTTAGAGCTCATGAAAACAGATTAACGCCGCGACCTATTTCTGACTTCTGTTATAGACAAGCGTATGGTTGCAAGAAAGAAATACAACAACAGCAGAAATAGATTTACGTGGTTTATTTCAGCAGGAACGTGAGGGTTTGGGACAGCTACCTTGTGGTAAAGTTCATAAGCCGGTTTTCGGATCTGGTCGATCTCTCATAGTAGTTCACACATGTTGACGGTGGTTGGTGATCTCCTGCTGACAGCTGCTGAACGTGACCGGTCTCCCACCAAAGTGGCCACTTGTTGAACTACTTCAGACCCCTTTATAGCGTTTTTTTATGGCTTAACAGGCTCGAGAAACGAAGTGAGTATAATTAGGAGGAAGCATTTTTATTGACGAAAAAATAGAGCACTTTAAATATTATTTTATTTTTCGACCAGAACACGTGTGTCGGAAACATTTGTAAAGAAAGATAATGGTCATTTTGTGACGGGGCTTTGTCCCGTTCACATCCGGTTCTCGCTCTTGAGTATTTGCCTGTAAATCAGCCGAGATATGTATTATTTTATTTTATAACAAGGCTCCCCCAGATCTCGGTCTCATTTACAGTGAGCGTTATTCATGTATATTTGGGTGATTAATTCATTATAAAGTCTCTGAAGCGTGTGGGAAGTTGTCCTCGTGTTCTTCTTATTGGCATTTGTTTTTGGTATGGGGTTATTTGCTGAGTTATGTGTCCCCGAGGATGTAGAGGAGAATGATCCTGGTGACTGTTACATGGTGGAGGCAGAGGGATTGCATTAGAAAGATGTGTTGGGCATGGAGCCAGTCGTCGGATATGTGCACGGTGAATCCAGATTGTATCACCATCATCGTTTTGCACCTGACACATCATATTGTTCGTTTTATAATGGTGTAATTTCCTATCCAGGGCAGATGAGAGGATTGGGCAACAGTTAAGTGTGGCCGATGAAGTAAAACCTTGTTGCCTACTTGTATTGGGTCCTTGTATGTGAGGCGATTTAAATTTAGTCTCAAGTTTGTGGTCGGCTTCATCGTTGGCCAGGGTGACGTGGTGGTGAACCTGCTTTAGCAGGGCATTAATTTGCATTCCATATGCTCCAGGATCGTCGCTTGTGATTTCTTTTTCTGTGTAGTGTAGGTAGGCTGATGTTGGGGTAACGGCTGGTAATGGCATAGTGGGAGACACCGGTGGCAATTGTTGATCGTGGCATTCATGGACGAAACGACAGATTCTAGAACGTCTGTCCATTCACAGTTCCTGTCTTCGCATAACATATAAAGTGCGTTCTTCATCATGCGATGTTGTCTCGATATTTCCTGAGCTTTGCGGGCGCCAAGGACAGTGAAGTTCTTGGCGTGATTGACATCTGGTTACAGAATTGTCGATAGACTTCTCCAGTGAAGTGTGTGCCTCGATCAGAGGATACTATGCGGAATCTCTCTGTGTCGAAGGAAGAAATGGTAAAATCCGCGGGCGGTGTCGATAGCATGGTCTCACGCGCATGGTATGGCTGTAAAATGTCGGCTGAAGCTATCCAAGATGGTTAGGATGTAGCGTTTTTCCTTTGAGTTGGGCATTGTGACAAAGTCTACAAAGACAAGATCGAATGGTCTCTTTCCTCGTTTGCTGTGGCCAATGGGCCAGTGGGTACGTCTACCGTAGTTTATATCTTGCACTTAGCACACGTGTCGCAAGAATCGACATAGGCCTTGATGTCGCGGTTTTGAATTCCCACCAGTAGCTGGAAAGGAGTTCTCGCATACACGGGTAACACCTGAGTGGTTGTTGCCCTCGTGTGCCTGGTAGAGGTATCTGGGTCGTAGTTTGTATGGTACAACCAATCTCGGAGAGTGTTTACTGTCTCTTATCATCAAAACAGAGGTGCCTGGTTCTAGAAAAAAATTGGTGGAAATGTTTTTTGAAAAGCGTAGCTCGGTGGTCGTCAGGATCGATATGAGGTTTATTTGGGGTGGGTGACTGGAGGGCGCTGATGATTTTTGCCAGGGCGTCGTCCTTCAGTTGTTCATCTGCGATGCCAAGGTGGTTGCAGATTCTCTCAGTGGGGATGGTGGTGGTGGAGTGATAGGCGAAGAATGCATTGGTGATGTGCTTGTGGGTGCGGGCGTTTTGTGGTGTGTGAGTTTTGGGAATGAGCTGTAAATCGTTAAACTCGCTGAGGCACCAAGATGGGATGTATACGTGGAGGTCTGAACCGCTTACCTCGAATGTCCTGCATGCCAGTGTAGGGTCGTTCGGGACTTTCATTTTCTTATGTCCGCAGCCTCTGCTGAGCATGTCAGCCCATACATTTGATTCGCCTTCAACATATTCCAAGACGAATTTATAACATGAAATTTCTTCTTGCCATCGTCGTATTTTGGCATTATTGAACTCTCGTTGGTCCAGATATGTCAGCGATCTGTGGTCGGTGAAGATGACGAAGGGGCGGTTGCCGAGGAAATAATCAAATTTCAATATTGCCCACTTTATTGCATATGCCTCTCTTTCCGTCGTGGACCAGTTCTGTTCCGTGGAGTTGAATGTATGGGAAGCGACTGCTATGATATCTTTCTTCCCGTTGTCGGCTTCTTGCATTAAGATTGCTCTACATGCGACGTCACTGGCGTCGGTGGTGAGTGTGAAAAGTTTGGAGAAATCTGGAAACGAGATGACAGGTGTCGAAGAGAGACGGTCCTTGATTTTTTTGAAGGCTCTGTCAGCATTTTGCATCCAGACAAACGGTTTATTAACCTTGTTGAGTTTGTGTATGGGACCCATAAGTTTTGAAAACATATCTGACCTGATTCGTTCGTGAAGACGTGTCTCTAGGAATTGTCTGATCCACACTAAACGGCCGATAAGGCTTTGTAATTCCTTTTTTGATGTTGGAGGTTTCATTTCCCTGATGGCACGAACGTATTCTGGATCAGCCTTGAATCCTTCACTGTTAACTATGCGTCCGAGGAATTTTGCATCTGATGCGAGGAAGGAACATTTATCAGGATTCAGCTTGAGTCCGAATTTTCGGAGGGCAGTAAAAAATTGTTCGAGGGAGAATATGTACTCCCTAAATGTCCTAGCGTGGACCAGGTTGTCGTCGATATAGGAAGAAATGTTGTCACGGGATGTGACTGTGGCTAGGGCTTCTGCTATGCAACGGGAGAAGATTTGTCCGGCAGATGTAAGGCCGAAGGCCAGGCACGTGTTTTGATAGCATTGGTCCTTCCATGTAAATGCTGTTTTGTATCGGTCTCGCTTGTCGATCTCAATTTGCCAGGAGCCGCTGCGTAGATCAAGGATAGTAAAATATCTATTGCCTTTGCCGATTTTTTTGAACAAGTGGTCGATCCTTGGCATTGGGTAAGGGTCAAGATCGACCAAGACCTTGTTGAGAGTTCTTTTAAAGTTAGCAACGACATGAATCGATCCGTTTTTCTTGCGTATGGCAAATACAGGGCTATTGAAGCCTTTGGGGTCGCTGCAGTTTTCAATGATACCTTCATCAGCCATACGCTTAATTTCGGTATCTATGCCTGCTTCCAAGGCCTGGGCTATCGGGTGTTGTTTCTGGCTGCGAGACTGGCCGTTGGTTGGTATGCGGATGGGTCGGATGAATGTGCCTTTGCTGCTGCTTTCTGTGCCGATAATGTCAGCGTAGCGAATGAGTAAGTTTGCAGTGGCATCTAGTTCATCTCGGTTTGGGTGGTTTGGTAGCGATAGTCCCGTGTTATGCTTTAGCCAGGTTAGCTTTTGATCCAGTGTCTGGATGTTGGGCTGTAGTTCCATAGTAGGCTGGTTTTGGATGATGTCAGCTTGGGCGCCATATGCTGGATTGTTGGTTGACGATGACGGTGATATGATTGCGGCTGTGTGTGTTGTATATCCTGAGGAAAGTGTGTGTCTGAATTCTATAGTCGCATTTTGGTTGTCGATTAGATAGGAATCGAGCGTGTTGTGACGTAGGATATTTTGGCCGATCGGGATTGGTGTGGTTTGGGTAGTTACCAGCACGTTAACCTTTTTGAAAGTGGGTGAGTCTGGACTGCCGATGGTGATGTCGCAAGTCAGTTCGCCGAGGGCGGTGGTACTGCCGTTGATTCCTTTTACTACGAGGTCGGAGCGGGTCATAAATTTCTTGGCTACTCTGGGTAACCGAGATATTGGTACGATGCAGGTGGAGCATCCAGAGTCTAGCATTGCTATGCCAGAGAAGGTGATGTCCCTGAAGTTGAAGGTGGACTGGACGAGCGGTGAATGGTGAGCGAGTCCTTGAAAGTTGAAGGTGTGATGGCTGACGTAGGGGCATGGCGAACGAGGCATCACATCTCATCCTGCCCGAAGCGAAAATCCTGTTCCACATCATTTATGGCTTGTATATTATCATTCGTTGCGGCGATATGGGCCTGTGCCCGAGTGCAAGGTAGGTGGTGATATACGCAGTTGCGTCCATGGTGGCAGGGGCGACCTCTGAGGTAGTTCTTGCACACGCTGACTCGTGGTGTGTGTTGATGTTTTCTGCGTGTCGGATTCTGGCCATGTTCGGGAGGGTTGGTGAGGCCCGTCCGCTGTGGGTTTGGTTGCCTGCTGGGTTGGAGTGGCGCGTTTCTTTGGTTTGACCGCTGTGGTTTCTGTGTGAAATACACAGTGTCGTGCGAAGTTGTGTCGTTGGATTTTACAATCGCGATCAAGGTATATTTGAGCTTCGAGGCTATGCCAATGGCTGAATAGTGGTTGTCCATTGTCTTGACGAGATGTGGGTAGAGATTTGAGTTCCAAATTTTCACCTTTTCGCTCATTAGCATAGCGCCAATGATGGAAATAAGTCCATCGACTGTTAAGTCAGTATTTTTTCTTTTTTTTTTTTTTTTTGGACGGCTGCCTCTCTAAGGGGTGTTTTCGAGTCGACCCGCTAAGTCTGTTAATTTTTCACCGTCTCGCTGTTCCAGGTCCCAGGCTTGATTGAGGTGTTGGAAATTAGTCATCTGGCTTCCGTGGGCTCCTAATAAGTATTCCTTCAGTTGTTCGAAGGTGGATATGTCCTTTTTTGAGTCAACCATCTTCTGAAAGATACTTTGGTCCAGTAAATCTTTAGCAGACCTGACGAATTCGCATTTCAGGTTGGGATAGGTGCTGAGTTCTGGTGTGACGTGGATTGTGTATGCTTTGTTTAGGGCCGTGATGAATCGGTTCACATCGTGTCCAGGTTGAAAAGTTTTCTCTAGCTTCAATGTGTTGCGTATAGTTTGTTGGCGCATCATTAAGCTGTAATCGCCGTTTGTTTGAGCGGTGGGAGGTGTTGAAGCAGTTGATTTTAGGGCAGTCAGCATGTCGTTTATGTCGGCTTGAATTTCCTGTATCGTGGCTTCGGAAGGCTGTGTTGGTCCCGTTTTCAAGTTGAATAGTAGTGTTTTTTGTTCCTTGATGAGAGCAAATAGTTCGGCTCGGGTGAAGCTCGTGTAGTCGGCCATATTTCTCTTGCTGTACGCTTCTGACACCAGTGTTATAGACAAGCGTATGGTTGCAAGAAAGAAATACGACAACAGCAGAAATAGATTTACATGGTTTATTTCAACAGGAACGTGTGGGTTTGGGATAGCTACCTTGTGGTAAAGTTCATAAGCCGGTTTTCGGATCTGGTCGATCTCTCATAGTAGTTCACACATGTTGACGGTGGTTGGTGCTCTCCTGCTGACAGCTGCTGAACGTGACCGGTCTCCTTTGTGGCCACTTGTTGACTGCCTGTTGAACTTCCCTGTGACCCCTTTTATAGCATTTTTTTATGGCTTAACAGGCTCGAGAAACAAAGCGAGTATAATTAGGAGGGAAGCATTTTTATTGGACGAAAAATAACTTATAAAAAGCACTTTAAATATTATTTTATTTTTCGACCGGAACACGTGTGTCGGAAACATTTGTGATGAAAGATAATGGTCATTTTGTGACGGGGCTTTGTCCCGTTCACATCCGGTTCTCGCTCTTGAGTATTTGCCTGTAAATCAGCCGAGATATGTCTTATTTTATTTTATAACACTTCGAACTATCCAATACCAAGCTGAAAAGTACTTTCTTCAGACTGCCATTGAGATCTGCCTTATAAACTACACCAAATTATCAAAGCAAAATCTAAATCAAATAAATTATATATTTGTTTTTACACCTTATACCCAGTTCCTGTCCAAAGTTTCTGATAAATTAATAGCGAGAATATCCTGGTAAATCTCCACTTACTCAGAGTAAAAAACGTATGAACTTTGGAAAATTTACCAATTTTAATTCTGACAGTGACATCATCAAACAATTTACTTAGTAGTCGAAAGTTGGACAAACATATACCTTGTCAATGTTGTTTAACAGGTTACATTACTTGTTTAGTAATCTCACATACCTAAGGTAATTTCAAATTACTAGTAATTTTATGAATGATATCAATAAAAATGATTATGTTAAGTTAATTAACTAAATTATTAAATTTAATTAAAACATCGCTTCATTTACAGCGTCTATAGAAAATTATAAAATAGGCTGGTAAAAATACAAACAATTATAACAAAAGACTATTATTACAATTAATTAATTATTACAATACAATAGGAATAAATGAGAAATAATTACTGAAGTTAAGAAAAGAAAGCACGGTTCGAGTAACCTGTCAAAAAAACATAACGTGACTCAAGTAAATTTTTTAATGTTAAAAAATGTATTTACTAGAATAATTGAATATGTACACAATTAAAAAAAAAAAAAAAGTGAGTGTAATGATGCGAAGTGAAATATTTCGGAAGAAATGGTACTTTTAGTTTTAAAGCACTCACCATTTGGTACAACGGGATTTTCATAAAAATAAAATCCCCCGACTCTGAATCTTTTACGTTGTTGTTAGTGTTACCAAAGTTGTTATTTACAGTTACTATGACAACTTTTACAGCAGCGTGCTAACACTTTTTAATTTCTTTTGTTGGAAAAGTTATTTTTTCTTTCTTAAAAATAGTAATTAAATATGAAAGAAAATCATTCTACCAACACGCATCAAAACAACTTTAATTTTATATTTTTAAATTTCCTCTTTTCTTTGATAAATAATATCTTTGAGAACAAAATCACCCCAGGAACAATAATATGAGATTTTTTAAATAATTAAATTTTTCTTATTTGTTGTTTATTCGTTTATGTTGGAATATAAACATGTGATCGTACATTTCCGGTAAACTTCGTACGAGTACTGTACTGTCTTTCTTTATTAAACGTTTTAGTTTGCCGCCGATTAATTAATAATTGACGCAGATACGTCTATCGATCATATTAATATTTTTTTTATTCTGCCGCCAAGTTCAATAATGTCTCAATCAATGTCAAATTGTCAATAAATAGCAGTGAGGCTACCATTTTTACGATGACGGAAACAAATACGAGCTATGGAAGTTTTGGGTTTCGTTTTTTACGACTTCAGAAGTTGCAAACACAAGGTCGCCCAGAATATGGAGAAATTAATCCTGAAGCTTTTGCAGAGCTTGTAATGTTGAGTGTCTGTGCAACACGAGTCTTTAATCATTCATTCATGATAATTGAGAAGGGCAATAGTAAGTCAGGGCCAGTGCAAGGGTCTCATGCTCCCTCACCCTGAATCTGTGATACGGGGACCCCTCTCTACTACCTCAATTTTCAATTTCATAAGGTAGTATTCATAAAATTATAAGTTTTATAATATACCCTATTTATATGCAATATCAATAAAAATATAAATTAAAATTTTTAGAGATATAGATTATTCCATTGAAGAAAAATATCCTGGTATGTTAAAAAACCCAAATTTAAATGAAAAATTAAATTCTCATTTAAATTTAAGTTTTACCCATGTACGATCTTAATATATTTAAATTACACAGGACTAAACTGCCGATTTCGTTCTCGGCTTCTTCATAGGAAAGTAACAACAAAAGTACTCAATGAAGCAGACGATCTTAAAATTATTAGATAAAATTAAAAACCATAATACTGTTCACAGATAAATATTTATTTTAATATCAAAAATTACATGCATATTGTTCCGTAAGTAGTAACAAACAAAAATAAACAAAAGGATTTATTTTACTTACAATGTTGTCAGTCTACTCTAGAATGTATCATTCTATAAGCTGACAACTTAAAACATCTTTTCTTTTTTCAACCGTTTCTTTACAAAAAAACAAATCTTGTTAAGTTAAAATCTTTAAAGTCAATTTCTTCTGATTATTTTATGTTCTTTCTTCAAATACATTTCTTTTTCTTCTTTTGAAACTTTTTCACTTTCTCAGGAGCTGAAAGTGTAAATTAACACAAAGCCTAACCTAGTCTAGGATCTTAAAATCTTCTTCCATGATGAATATCCTTTAAAATATTTTAAATGTTATTTTTAAGTAAAGAATGTGAATAGGGGCAGAATTCACCGCATCGAACGACTCTGCCAAATAAAAAGAAACGTTGACTCTCCGAGTCAACAAACAAACAAATCAAATGCAATAATTCCCCTTCTAGGGAATTAAATTACTTCTTTTAGCTTATGGTGTTGGTGGGGAGTGTTTTCGTTGGTAATTGTTGCTTGTATCAGAAGGTAGGTAAGTAGTAGCAGTCCTTCGGGACAGCCGCTAGTTTGGCCTAAAGGTTCAACAAGCAATCAAATTGAGGTCACCATAATATAAACAAACAAAATATGAAAGAGAAGGGTATATCAGAAACACTTTATATTTAAATACACATCAATGATAAGTACAATGTTTCTTGATTAACACGCACAAAGTCCGTTATTAAAATGTTCATTCATAGAAGAGAAATCAGATTATTAAAAGAATATAAGTGTCTTTTGTTAATACTTAAGTTCAAGGCGTGCTGGTCACAGGAGATGAAAGGTGAGGTCAATGGGTTGGTAGGAGTCCTTTGATATCTCCGTTGGTGAAGGAAGGCTGGAGGCGTCGGGTTTGATGGGTGAGAAAAGCGTAGCGACATTCTCTGACGGTAACTTCAAAGCTTTCTGAACAGAAGTTAATTTATCGTTCTATTTATGTGTGCCCATCGGATCAGAGTCAGTCTGCTGAAACAAACTGTTGGGTATGGCGCGGAGCCGTTTAATTGGTGGAAATTGCTTATTATTCTTTTTATTTCTTTTTAATTTTCCACAGGAAATTCTGCGTGGAGTCGGGTGCGCAAAGACCAGTATTGGTCATTTGCTGTCTAAACCTCTGAGGGTTAACATCCGGTCCTTCGCTTGCTCAGTACCACCACAAGCTTCGGAATTCTACCGAAGCTAACAAAACCTTTTCTTCAAATTTTTTCAAATATAAACAAATCTAAGCTACGGAATTCTACCGAAGCTAATAAAATTAAATTTTTTTGCGAAAACTCACCCTCCCCTCTTCCCATCCATAAAACCAGTAAAAGCTAAATCAATAACTCTATAAAAGGTAAATAATTCGATACTGGAAGTCGAATTTTAAAGATAACACTTTATTTTACGTGGCAAACTAAATTAGTTAACCACGGAGCCAGAATAAAAAAACATCTTAAACGACCGAGAATAAATATCTGACTGAGGATAAGATCCTCGGATAAAAAAGGAGTCGTCTGCAGCTTCCAACTCCATGAAAAAGAGCGGCTACAAAAATTATCGTCTGTTTTGCAATCAAACGCGTATTTCACAAAATATCAATACATCATACCACTGAAGTCATTTTTCTTCACTCTCGCTATATATTAATATTCTAAATTTCAGTAAATAAAAAATTTTCCAAAGTATAATTTAAATATATTAATTTAAGATCGTACACGAGTAAAAGTAAAACTCGAATTTAATTTTTAATTTAAATTTGGGTTTAAAAAAAACTATAAAAATATTTTTCTTCAATTTCTTGGTTCATACAAGTTACAACAAATAAATTAATATTTTGTGGCAATTTTTAATATCAATTTTTCTTGTTAAAAATCTCAACAATCATACTTTAAGCCAGTTGGGCTAAAAAACATAAATGTAGGTAGAAAAAAGCAAACGCTGGTAAGATAGCAAGGGTCACAAACTATAGCCAGGAGACCCCAATCAGGCTTCCCACTCGGTCAATGGAATTGAGACCTTGGGCCTGGTAAAAGTCACTGGTCGGCTAGTGAGGTTTCTTGTGTATGGCCTTTTGTGTCAGACCACCAGACTCCCACATATAAGCATATTTGATATTCCTTTCAATGGTTCACGACAAGGTTAGCAACGGTAGGGAATGGACAAACACGAATGATGTATGAGAGGCATAACAAAATATAAGTTATGTTATGAAAAATAGAGCACTTTAAATATTATTTTATTTTTCGACCAGAACACGTGTGTCGGAAACATTTGTAAAGAAAGATAATGGCCATTTTGTGACGGGGGGAAAACCCGTTCACATCCGGTTCTCGCTCTTGAGTATTTGCCTGTAAATCAGCCGAGATATGTATTATTTTATTTTATAACAAGGCTCCCCCAGATCTCGGTCTCATTTACAGTGAGCGTTATTCATGTATATTTGGGTGATTAATTCATTATAAAGTCTCTGAAGCGTGTGGGAAGTTGTCCTCGTGTTCTTCTTATTTGTTTTGGTATGGGGTTATTTGCTGAGTTATGTGTCCCCGAGGGATGTAGAGGAGAATGATCCTGGTGACTGTTACATGGTGGAAGCAGAGGGGTTGTATTAGAAAGATGTGTTGGGCTTGGAGCCAGTCGTCGGATATGTGCACGGTGAATCCAGATTGTTTCACCATCATCGTTTTGCACCTGACACATCATATTGTTCGTTTTTATAATGGTGTAATTTCCTATCCAGGGCAGATGAGAGGATTGGGCAACAGTTAAGTGTGGCCGATGAAGTAAAACCTTGTTGCCTACTTGTATTGGGTCCTTGTATGTGAGGCGATTTAAGTTAGTCTCAAGTTTGTGGTCGGCTTCATCGTTGGCCAGGGTGACGTGGTGGTGAACCTGCTTTAGCAGGGCATTAATTTGCATTCCATATACTCCAGGATCGTCGCTTGCGATTTCTTTTCTGTGTAGTGTAGGTAGGCCGATGTTGGGGTGACGGCTGGTAATGGCATAGTGCGGGGAGACACCGGTGGCGCTGTTGGTCGTGGCATTCATGGACGAAACGACAGATTCTAGAACGTCTGTCCATTCACAGTTCCTGTCTTCGCATAACATATAAAGTGTGTTCTTCATCGTGCGATGTTGTCTCTCGATATTTCCTGAGCTTTGCGGGCGCCAAGGACAGTGAAGTTCTTGCGTGATTGACATCTGGTTACAGAATTGTCGATAGACTTCTCCAGTGAAGTGTGTGCCTCGATCAGAGGATACTATGCGTGGAATCTCTCTGTGTCGAAGGAAGAAATGGTACAATCCGCAGGTGGCGTCGATAGCACGGTCTCTCGCGCATGGTATGGCTGTAAAATGTCGGCTGAAGCTATCCAAGATGGTTAGGATGTAGCGTTTTCCCCTTTGAGTTGGGCATTGTGACAAAGTCTATAAAGACGAGATCAGATGGTCTCTTTCCTCGTTTGCAGTGGCCAATGGGCCAGTGAGTACGTCTACCGTAGTTGCCCTTGCACTTAGCACACGTGTCGCAAGAATCGACATAGGCCTTGATGTCGCGGTTTTTGAATTCCCACCAGTAGCTGGAAAGGAGTTCTCGCATACGGGTAACACCTGAGTGGTTGTTGCCCTCGTGTGCCTGGTAGAGGTATCTGGGTCGTAGTATGAAGGTATATTTGAGCTTCGGAGGCTATGCCAATAGCTGAATAGTGGTTGTCCATTGTCTTGACGAGATGTGGGTAAAGATTTGAGTTCCAAATTTTCACCTTTTCGCTCATTAGACAGGAGGTAAGGTCGGAAAGTTGGGCTAAGATCGAGTCAAGGACGATGAAAGGTAGCTTCAGGCAAAGAAATTGACTATAAAATCTATTACTGAAGTCTAGTGTTTGAAGAGTATGGTGAAGACAAGAGAGAGAGACGGAAAACGCATCTTCCCGACTCGATGTCCGATTTCTTGCACATGTATACTTTTTGGCGGGGATCAGATAAGTCACGTGACCTTTGACTGGCAGCAAATGCCAACCGTCAAACCACTTTGAATGAGTATTCATTCCAAAACGGTCACGTGTCTTCACGTTGAAAGTGTTGGGTCGTTGCTAAAAAAAAATGTAGGAACGACGATGAATGAAAGAGAAAAGTTCCAAGGCAACCGTTGACGAAAGGAGGGGGTGTGCCGAAATGGCCCTCTTCCGAAATATCTGATTATGCAGAAATCAGATGACTAAAAATGTCTATCACTGTTGTTGTGAAACGTCTTGGAAAGGTTACTCGTCGCCTTGAGCGTGTTTAGGAGCCGGTGCTGTCAGGTTGTGGATCTGATGTTTCTTGAGGTCTCTTGGGCGTTGGGGCTCGTTCCAGCTGAGAAAAGCAGGTTTAAGGCGGTCTATGGATATGTTATCCGTAGTTTTTCCACGTTGTACTGTGTAAAATTTTTCTGCCCGGCCACACACCTTCAAAGGGTCAGAATATGCAGGGTTAAGAGGTCGCTTAACCATGTCATTGTGTATAAAAACATGTTCACACTTGTAATGTTTGTGGCACGTAGACGTCAGTAGGACGAGATGGAATATAGTTGAGTTCGGACATTTTTGCTCGGAGATCTTGTATGAAATTTGATGCTGGCGATGGCTCCCGAGCGGATGAGAAATATTGTACTGGAAGCGACAATGTCGATCCGAAAACTAGCTCGGCTGCTGAGGCATTTAAATCTAACTTCATAGTATTCCTAAAAGAGACAGAAGGACTAGGGGTAGGTGGTCTACCCAGTTATCGGTTTTATGCTTGGTCGATAACGCTGTTTTTAATGTGCTGTGAAAGCGCTCTACCAACCCATTCGCGCAAGGGTGGTAGGCGGTTGTGTGAATATGCTTTGCTCCTAATAGATTCGCAAATAATTCCTTAAAAAGACTACACTGGAATTGCAATCCCCAGTCAGTAGTTATGAGTGTAGAGGTGCTGAAAAATGCAATCCAATCCCCCAAAACTGTCTTGGCTATAGTGGTCGCTGAGGTGTCTTTTATCGGCACTGCAGTAGGCCAGCGGGAAAAACGATCGATAATTGTAAAAAGGTAGGGAAACCCTTGGCATGGGGGGGGGGCAACGATGTCGAGATGAATGTGGTAGAATCAAGCATCGGTGGTGCTGAAAATGCCGACTGGGGACAGTATGACGTTGAATTTTGCAGTGCTGGCAGTCCACGCATGTGGTCACCCATTGTCTACGTTGGCATTCATATTAGGCCAGACAAAATGATCTGAGATTAATTTAAGTGAGGCTCTCTTGCTTAGGTGAGAAAAACCGTGTAATTAATCAAAAAAACAGTCCTGCTGAGTGAGGGATGTGACGTAAGGCCTAGGTGTACCTGAAGATTTGTCACACTCACAGGTGCTGTTGTGACTGGACATTCCTGGAGATTTAAAGAAGTGCTAGACAATATGTCTCACGGGGTAATGTCAGCTCTCTGTTCCATGGCGAGCAGTTCTGGGTTCAGAACATCAGTGTCCAAGGTGAATAACTCCGTACGTGACAAAGTATCAGCTACAGTGTTGTCTGCCCCTTTAAAATATTTTATATGTGTTGAAAACTGGGAAATAAAATCCAAGTATTGAATCTCTCTGGCAGTGTACTTATCTGAACTGGTGTTGATTAGTGAGAGGCTTATGGTCCGTGAAAATAGTGAAAGAGCGTCCTTCTAACAGATGTCAGAAATGTTTCACTGCGCGGAATATAGCCAACAACTCCCACGAACAGGTGAAAGTTTTGCAGAGAAGTATGCGATTGGTCTCTGTTGTCTTGCGGTTCACTTTTCTGTATCAGCCTCAATAGCAGACTCAGAAGCATCACTAGTTAGAAAAATGGTTGAGTCTGGTTTATCTTTAATATAAGCTAATTTGGAGTAATTAACTAGTGCTGATTTGGTGGCATGAAACGCCTCTAAAGACGATCATTCTAGCACAATTGCTTTATTGCACTTCTGTAGTAGGTCAGTGAGAGAGTGAGAATTGATGCGCAGCTTGGGATGAATTGTCTAGAAAAATTTTTCATTCCGCTAAAACAGCTGAGCTGTTTGACAGAGGTGGGTGTTGAAAAATTGCTGATTGCGTCTATTTTATCGGTCAAGTCTGTGCAAAAAGTGGATCACAGAACACTTCATCTTCATACACTTTCAAAAAAATCTCGAGCTCTTATTGGTTAATAAATAGGCATGACTATCCACCCATGCTTAACTAATTTTTACAGCTTGTGACCGAAATCCAAGTTTGCGCCAAGTCTCTGTGAGCCATCCAAAGCAAATAAAAACAAAAACTCATTCACACTCGCCAGTGAGCATTGTGACATCAAATGAATTGCAACTAAACTTCATGTCCCACAATCATAAAATTTTTGCGTTCATATGAACATTATACAAACTTAACGATATTCACACTCACTCACCAAAACTCACCAGTGAACTCTATTCCCATTCACTCACCAAATTCATTATGCAGAAGTTAGACAAATTCCTGCTAACAAATCAACTTTATTTCTCAACACTCAAGAATATTGTATTACACAAAACAATCAAAGGTAGATAACTTCTTTGATCATAAAATTGCATTCAACTTTACAAATATTTACTACTTATATGAACAGTAAATTCTTAAATGTAAATTTTTCTCATGCAATTAATTTACAAAATCTTCAATAACAGATTCTAACAAACATCCTTCCCAATCAGAACTCATTAACAAAATTTAATCTTTCACCAAACTTGAGTTCAACATAAATTAAACTAACAAGATTTCCATTACATTTTTGTAAAATATTTTCATTACAAAAATATATTGAAAATTAGTTGTTATTCAAATATTTGCCTTTTGTCTTTTATCACAAATGTTTCATGTTGTTTTCTCTTGTTGTTTTTGCATTTTGCTTAACATATTTGTAGAGTAAAAAATTGCATGGATTGATTTGGGCCATCAACACCTTTATATAAATGGTAGCCATCAAACTTTCCACTACATGAATGGTAACCCTGAATACGAATGTGCCTGGCAAAGTATTAAGCAATGTTTGATGAGAGAACAACTGCTGTATTATTAGTAATTCCAACAGTTAAACGAAAGTCTACCACAAATACCAGCACATCCAACATCCTGGTGGTCACTAACAAATTGTATTGGAGGATTATATCAAACTTCAACAAGGATTAATGCAAATATTATATTATCGAAAAAAGACGTCAATTCAAGCTATGGCTGACATGAACGATTCACAAATGGAAGTCGCAGTCATGGTCACTTTACCCGCATTCACTCAAACCAATGTCCAAGTCTGTTTTGCACAACTTAACGCAACTTTCAATGCAAAAAAGACAATGTCTCAAACTTCTTGCTACACTTATGTAGTGGAGAAATTACCCACAGACGTTGCCATGGACTTGTTAGACAAGTGGATAAGCCATACAACACACTAAAAGATGATATATTACACAGAACAGGTGAATCGGAAGACCGCCACCTACACAACCTTTCTAATAACCTGCATCTCACACAGAGTAAACCTTCACAGCTTTTAAGAAAAATGTGCACTTTACTTGGGGGAAATGCAATGTCTGATGCTGTCCTATGAAAATTATGGATGGACACGTTACATACCAACACTACCCAAATATTGACTTCACTTCCCGATGACTTGGATCTACAAAAATTGGCAGAAATAGCCGATAAAATTAATGATATCAGACCAACCAGTGCAGTTTTCACCAGCATACAAATGCCTTCCATAACTTCTGTCAGTGATTTGCATGAACTCCTCAGAATTAAAGAGAGCATAGCAGATTTTACTATACAGCTACAAAATTTGCAGAGTTCAATATGATAACAAAGCATTAATCAGTCAAATCAAACCAGTAAACCAGAAGAAAATAGAAAAGGAAAAAGGGGAACCCTTAAAAATATTTACAATAATTTATTCAATAGAGTGAGATGTTATGCAACTTAAAAATGTCCATCATAGTGTAAATGAATATATATAATAGTATAGTTATAAAGATTCATTTTTAAATTCTACTACAATGAGTCATTAGATTGATATAAGCTTAAAAGAGAAACAAGATATTGTAAAGTTATTGAGTGAGAAGAAATTTCAAAAAGGTTGAAATCACATACCAATTATAAAAAGAAATAGAAAACTATAATAATATAAGAACAAAAGAAAGTCTGGCTTTAAAAATGTTACAAAAAGATTTGAGAAAAATTCAAAGGGATTAGGAGCTGGTGTTGCAATTATAATCAGAAAGAAAAACTACAGATTATTTACAATACTGATTAATAATAATGGCCAGCTACTTGATTTTGAGGACATCTGTCTGCTAGATCGGCTCAACAAACCCTGTTTCAGATGCCTGCTCGGGCACATTTGTGTTGTTCCACACCTACAGAGCCAGCTTGTGGTTTTTACTGCAACTATGCTGAACAGGCATTGCTAGGATAGAGTGCTTGATCAGTCATTGAACAAAGCAATTATGCTTAAACCTCAGTCATGACTTGTGACTTTGTGCTAGCACAACCATCAACAGCCTCTGAACAGTTTCGTCTACACAATTTCACTCACAAAGTCTGGGTCAACTCATGGTATGTTTTTCAGGCACTTTCCAAAGCTGCCTCATGCTGGGATCGACTCCCCAAACCAATAACATTATGAAGTGAAATTCCTGAGATCAACCCTGATGAGTCTCAAGCTTGGGTCTCATGGTTGAAAAGTGAACATTCTAACCACTCATTGACTAAAGGCATGAAAACAATCAAAATACCAGCTTTTAAGTAAACCTCACAAAGAGAATTTTGTAAAATTGAATGAAAACTGTTTACGCAACAGTAATTTTAGGGATGAATGTAAAAGGTTATAGATTGGTTCCTTGGAAATCATCAACCAATACTAAATGTCCATTATAAAGTAGAGTAGTGTTTTGAACAAGTATTGTAGACAGTAAATTTATAGACCCCCTACAATGTTGATAGTGGCATCAGATTAAATACAGGAAATTGTTCTACGCCCTTAGCAATACATTTTTTGAGTGACACAAGTCCCAACCAAGAATTTTTAAGCAAAAGTGTATAATCATACAAAAAAATATCTCTTCACATTTTGCAATACTGACTATTGCTTTACCTTACCAAAAAGGTTTCAAAGAGACCAAATTAATGGAATCTCTTTCCTCTTACCAGCTTCTCCAGATATTAATACAATTGAAAACTTTTGGTCTATAATTAAAAGATATATATATATATATATATATATATATATATATATATATATATATATATATATATATATATGAAAATGGCAAAAAAATTTGAGTGAAAATCTCTCTTTGAAGTAATAAAACTTGCAAAGAACAAATCAGTAAAAAATAGCAAAAGTAACGAAAGACTGACAACATCAAGGAGTCCATTTAGTGCCTAAAATATTAGAATAGTAATCTTTTTATTTATATGGGATATTCTGTTAATCAAATGTATTTTTGTGACCTTTGACTGTTGAATTTATTTATAAAAATGTATGCTGCCTAGTATGTTGCTATAAAATTCAAGATCCCTCAAACAAGTTCTTATCAATGTTTTATTTTTCAAAAATGTATATATATTAAGCACTAAAAGTCACAATATATAGTGCTCAGATAAATATTTCATGAAAACTTTACTAACGTTGTTTGTATAATACTATATTTATTGTGAAAACATTGACTAACATAATAAAATTTAATATTGGGCACATAATTTTTCAATTTTTCTTTTTTATTTATCTATTTTAAAATGTTATTGATAAAATATATTCTTTAAAATTATGCATTTTATTAAATAACTGAATAATTTGTGATACATGTTCTTAGCACAGGTGTCTACTGCAGTTAATAATAATCACATAACTTTTAGAACAAAAAACTGCAATTTAGTGTCTTTCACATGCACATCAAACTCACTACTTTTACCCATCTTTTACCAAAATATATGGAATTCAATCTTCTGTCAACCCTAATTTTAATTCTCAGCTAATGTTTAAAGTGATGAGATTTTATTGAGAAAAAGATTAATTCATATCCTTTCAGCTAAGCAGCATGAGAAAAATCAGTCTGCGGAACATTGTGCTGCTTCTTTTCAATTCACTTGTCTTCTTATGTTTTAAGGAGGGCACAGGGTTTTTTTTTTCATCGATGTTACCTTTTGTGATCTTGGCTTGGAATGATGTTCAGCCCATTTCTGCAGCATCATTTTTCTTTATATACTTTGGTGTATTAGTGGTAAAACCAAGAAACAGGTGACTACTGGAGAGGACAGGGTGATCATGGAAACCTTTTCCAGTTTCGAAAAGCATGTAATCAAATGATTGAGAAACATGACATTTACTTTGTAATGAGTGTTTCTTCTATTGCAAATAGAACCCCATTGTTGTTTTTCATGAAAGTTTATTCTATTAAATAAAGACATATTTGAAGATTTAAAAAATGTAAAGTTTAATGTCATTTTTGTGTATGATTTTTTCAAAAAGAATTTTGTCTTATTTTTTCCTTTTAGCAACTGTTAGATTATTTTTGGTGTAATAAAAGTATTCATTATACTAAATTAAATAAAAGCATAAAGAATAAAAAAATATATTCTTAAACTATTGGTTATATAAGGTTAAAGAAATTTAGTTTTAAACATAAATGACAAATTCTTGATTATTGTACTCCTGGTCTTCCCTACTTCTTTAGATATTATTTTTACTTTTACCAGCATTTCATCGGACAGGGGTAGAATGACTTCTATTTTGTCTTTTGACCTCACAGTCTAGTGTACATAAAACACTATTTTCATTCTGTTTTAAGTACAAGGTAAGCATTACTTTTAGAAAATCCAGTTAAATAATTCTTAAATTTACTAACACAAATATTGAATTTTAAAGAGAATTTCTTGGGTACATTTTTCATATACAATGGCAGCTCAATGAGTGATGATAAAAATTATTAAATGCTTTTGAAATGCCTAAAATTTTTATTTATATACAGAAATTTACTTTTAATTTGGATTAACTTTTAAGACCAATAATTTTCAAATAGAACCAAAATTTTAATCCAAAGAAAGCATTTAAAATGTATTTTTCTGCGTTTTTAGAAAGTCCATGATGGTACCTAATTTTATTTGTATTAATTAAAGTTAGTTACACTTATTAAATGTATCTACATTGTTCTTTTTTATTTTTTTTAGTTCTCTGTATTTTCGTTTTTCATTACCCACTCCCCCTGCCTTGTTTGGTGACTAAAGACATTGTCTTTTGCTTTATTTTATTTTTATTTGTGGGGAAAATAGAAATGGTTTACCTCACAAACGCCCTCGCGTCTGCCTGGCCTGTGGGTTGAGAAAGGAAAGAAAAGATCCAAGATGGCGTCCGTGACTTTTAATATTCACGGTCTCGTGCAGTCACGCAAAGTCGCGTTACACACATGCTAATGAGGTGTGTCTGGGCTCCATAAAAGCAGGTTGCTTGGAGAAATTGGCAGAACGGCATTACACCAGTGTTTGGTGTACACGGCTTTGCGTTGCAGCGTGTCAGACATTTTCAGACGGAAAGAGTTGCGTCCCTTGCACTGTTGAAGTCGACTCATTTCCTACATTATTTTCTTGCACCTTCACTACCATATAATTTTTCGGTAGTGTTATATTGTTAAACAAAAACCCACACTAACAAAACGACTGTCAAGACCTTACTAGGGCCACTGTAGGATGTGTGATGACCAGAAATAGTATACTACATACATTAACTATGAAGTTTATAAATAGCAAGAGTTATGAGTGAAGACATTATAGGAAATAAGCCCTATTGCCAACACACACCCACATACTTGCCATATTAAAATGTACCCAAACTTTATTTTCTACCCAATAACAGACAATATTTACAAATATTCCAAAAAGATCCCAAAATACAACACATCATTTAAATCCAAGTGTCTATTGGTTAGAAATTAGCATCATCATGTAAAATATGTGACCAGTCAAAGAAAACTAAAACTCTATTTTTCTCAAGCCTGCTTTTGGGAAAAAAATTCTTATAAAAACCCACAGATTTTGACTTTCAGAGAGCAAAAATTGACTGCCTCCAAGCTGTTCAAACACAAAAGAAAATGTGGCTATTTGGCTCCCTGCATCCACCGTATGTTGAAAGAAACATATGTCAGTGACTCCCAATAAATCAATACAGTAGCAACAGTTTGGACGGTCAGTGGATCTTTACTGATGATCATGCTTGCAATTTCAAATGAATCATCTCCAATGACACAATAGAGACAACCAGTAAATCTTTGCCGACGATCATGTGTCGGTGACTTCAAATGAATTATCTCCAACAACACAGAAGAGACAGTGAATCTTTGTTGACAATCGAAGTCTTGTCAACCACAGCTTTTTTCTGTGGACCAAATACTAAAAGTCTTTTTTAAGCTACAGCCTTTTCTTTATACCAACTACCCAATCAACTAAGGGCTAGTTTTACTCCTTTTTGTTTCTTTCGAATTCATATTCAAATGTTTATAAATACAAATGATTTATTTAACACTGACAGACATACTTATGTTTTCTTTATTTTTATTTTATTATTGTTTGGAATTCAGACATTCAGATTTTTAATATAAAAAACCTGAACAACAAAATGTCCTACAAAATAATGAATAGGGACTGTTATTATTAACTTCTAACTTTTCCATTTTTTTATTCACTTTGTGGGGCTATAACATATAACAGATCTTTCATTTATAAATATTTTTCATTCATCTCAAATCACTAGTGGAAATTTTAAATTATAAAATGTGAATCAATTATTTTATCTTTTCCTTATATAAAATTGTAAATATGTATTAGAATTTCCACAGAGAGAATATGAGCTTTTATTGATTGTTGCATTTAAAAATAAGTGTAACATTTTAACACCAGGTTTCAAGAACACCAAAGACGAATATGTACATGGAGAAACAAAAAAAAAAAAAAAAAACCCAGATTGATTACATAACTATTAACAAGAAATCCAGGAATGCAATTTTACACTACAAAACAGATTCAAGTGCCGACTGTGGAAGCAATCACCTCCTACTGCTATGAAAACTTAGAGTGAAACTATGGAAATTGAAGAGGACTAAGGCAGCACCTAAATTGCAATACAACAGACTCTTGAATAACCAAAATCTGAAGGAAAAATATATGGACAGTTTGAAAAGTAGATATGAGGGACAAAAAGAAAATAGAAACTCGAAGTGGGACATTTTAAGAGATGCTATAGTAACATGGATTTACCATTGTGCTTAAGCATGGGGCCCCATTGGCTAGTGGGGTCCCATCTTCTATCCATGCCTATAACTAGTATAGTGTTTCATTTATCCTAAATCCAGCATTGTTAATTGAGTAATCGAGATCATTCCAGAGGAAATTAGACAAAGAAAAAATTAATGGATGACAGACAAAATGATAAAAAGGAGACAAAAAACCCTGCTAAGACACAGAACAAAATATAGGATACTACACAAAGAAATAAGGAACAAATGCAGACAGGCAAAATGTGCAGAAATAGAAAGAATGAGTATCACAAGTAAAGCAGATGTGCATAAAAAGAGAACTAACAGGACAAAAACATGTTTATAAACATGATGCATAAAATCCAAGGTTGGAATGCTGATATTAGAGAAAGAAAATATACCTCAGAGATAGAACAAATATACTGGAGAATCCGTCCATGACAAAAGAGAACAATCAGCAATATACAGAAATACTGGCAGACTGGAAATATTAAAATCTGAAGTGGAATTCGCACCAGCCAAATTGAAAAGCAACAAAGTGGCAGGGCCAGACAGAACTGTATCAGCATAGACAAGATAACAGAAATAATAAATAAAATCTACAACAGTGGTGATATACAGGAAGACCTCAGTAGATCTATTTTCACAGCAGAAACAAGCAAAAGAGTACTAAACTGTTACGTGATATCAGTCCTCCTGTATGACAGGATGCTGAACAAAATGAAGGAGAGACTTTGAGTAACAGAAATATAGTCCTACAGAGGGATCCTGAACAATTAAATTTTAGAGAAAATGGAAACAAAAAGGGAAGAGACAGTTGAGGGACGGCTTAGAAAATCTGATACTAACAGGAAATATTGAAGGCAAGAGAGACAGAGGAAAACAGTGCATGCCCTAGTGAGTTTTTTAGTAAATGGATGAATGAACAGGATTTAGAAGTAACAGAAAGACAAAATTTATTAAGGGCTACAATGGTCAGGAAGTTGTGGAGAGCCATGATTGCATACGAAAAAAAAGAAAAATCATTTATGTCAGTGACTGTGATTACATTATAATGTCAGGATAATAAAGACTAGCATCACCTCACTTTCGCAATTTTTGAGCTTGTGTCATATTTTTGTTATTTTAATAATTAATATTTAATAATTAATGTTAATCTTTATATTCTGAGTTTGCGTCAGTCGGAGACGAAAGAGTGAAACTATAACTATTGAACACCGTTATAAGACACACCCACAAAAAATAACTTCAAGTTGTTACAGGCAATGAAAACTGGTATGATGAAAGTTTTTCAAGAGTAACTATGGACAACAAACAAGTAAGAGCTATGATTGATTTTTAAGTTCATTGTTTTACTCCTGTTGATATGAAGCTTAGCTGTGACACACAACCAAAAGAGGAGAAATTGTTAACTTTCTTAGTGAGGAAAAATAAATCAGTTATTTTTTTTTTATTTCAAACATTGACTCAAACATTGACCTCAGCTATAGAAAAACACCAAACAAATCTGCGGGTATCATATCGTGATGATAAAGAAGCACCCCAACAAATACAACAACATTTTTAAACTAATTATCGATTGCATAATAGTGTTTTTCGTTGTTAAGGAATCTTCTTGCGTTAGTCGATGCAAGTTGACTTTTTCTTTCAGACTTGTAGAACTTCAAATCTCGACCTGAAAAATATTACCTTTGCAATTCAGTTTTAAAACCAACGAATTTTTATCGCAACGAAGGTAAATATATTTTATTTTTATTTTTATAAATTAAAATTCAGCATGCGTTTCTTGTTTTCTTTTAAATGACATAAATAAAAATTAGAAAAATTAAAGATTTTAAATCGTTTAAAATAAAAAAAAACAGGTAACAGAACTATTTTTTTAATAAAATCTATTTTTTTTATTTATAATTTATGAATGTATTAAATTATTTTATCACGATGTGGTTAAAAAATTTCTTTATGAAACAAAAGTCATAAAAATAAAATAAGTCAATGTTTATTGCTTAAAAAATCCGCGTAGAGATTTATTTTTATTTTTAATTTAATTTTTTTATTTGTAATTTGGCAATTATTTACTTTGTTTTTCCTTTTACATAATAAACATAGTTTCGTCAATAATGATTTTTATTTCTAACAAAAACTGCTTAACTTAATTTTTCTCAAGTTAAAAATGACAGTACTTGATTTATTTGATTTTATTTTTAAGGTAAGGAGGGATACATTTTTGCGAAACTGACGATCACTATCCAGTCCCGTCCCCTGAATGTTTTGAGTTGGAGTGTGTGTGTGTGTGTGTGCGTGCGTGCGTGCGTGTGGCGGGCTTTACTTTAAGTCTATCATAATGAAATATTGTTTTGTATGTTTTCACTCAGTAAATTACATATTTTTTGTTTTAAAAAATGTTAACAAATGACAATTCCTGAAGTATATTTTGTTTGTACATGCTTTTTAAAGACAATTTCAAATTATTGAAACCACGTTAGTTTTAGATAGTAAAATGATAAAATCACTGAAACTATTTAAACTTTAAAGTTTTTATAATATGCATATATATGCACATAACTCAGTCCATGGTTTCTGCTATCATCTCTAAATTGAATCCTCACAAAGGATGTGGACTTGATGGTATCCCTGCAATAATCCTTAAGAAATGTTCTCCTGAACTGGCTCCTATTCTCTCTAATCTCTACACTAAAAATGCATTGCTGCTTCTTGCTTTCCTGTTTGTTGGAAATCTTCTGTAGTTCCAGTCTTTAAGAATTCAGGCAAACTATCTGATCCTTCTAATTATTGGCCTATTAACCTTCTACCACTTTTTGGCAATGTGCTAAAGAGGCTCTAATCAACTCTGAATTGGTTAAGTATTTCACCTCACAGTGTCTTCTTTCAGATAAGTAATATAGCTTTCACTTCTCTATGTCAACTGCATTAATGATTATAAGTTTTAGATAAAAATGGCGAAGCTCAGGCTGTTGCTTCAGATAAAGGCTCAATCTTTCTTATCAAACTGCGAAATGAAAGTTGTCTTGAACAGCCAGTCTTCTCGATCTTTTTGCATTAATGCAGGTGTGTGATCATACAAAACCCTCACCGGTTGTCCAAAACTTCCAACACTGCAGCTAGTTGCTGAAGTGACTGCTTCAATCCCGAGCTAACCTTATCCCACATTGTGATTTAAGGTTGATGTTATGATGTTAATTTGGGGTTAATAAAGACAAACGCCAAATAACATGTAACAATAAAATGGGGTTTATTCGGTTGGTAAGTTGGTACAGATATCGCCTGAGTAGTCTATAACTAACTCAGCTCAGAACTTCTTCGACACTGTCTTTTTACATGCCACTCATTAACGTCCTTGTTTGTAGACGAGTTCATCTTCAAGAGGGGTGGTAGGTTCCTACACAACAGTTGATCATAAGGCAGCCAAGATCGAATTGTTGTAGGTATCTTTGTGTTGGGCTGGTCCAAGCAGGGTAATGTCATACAGGAAAAATAAATAACACTCAAATAAATTGAACAAAAGTAAATACTGTTTTTATATCAGTCCTCTGTACAATAATTGGTTTATTAGAGTTCACATACGTACTTATTGAGCCAATCTTACTCTATGGCTCTGAAACTTGGACTCTCTCAGCAAAACAACAGCACCGTTTAGATGGATGTTATACACGTCTTTTAAGAAAAGTGCTTAATCTCTCATGGTGAAACCGCCCAACTCTAGAAATGATATATGGAGACTTGCCGAGAGTATCAACCTTAGTTTGCAAAAGACCTGTCCAGTTTGCCGGGCATTGTGCACATGCCACAGATGAACTTGTGTCATCATTTGTACTCTGGAGGCACCCATCATCTGACAATCGATCACGCAAGTTAACCTTTCCAGATAGGATAAAACGAGACACATTGATCCCTAAGGAAGATCTTTTAGGAGCTATGACGGATAGGGAACACTGGAGAGGTGTAGTGAGTTCAATCTCGGCTGAGGCCTCAGGATAATGATGATGAGAGTTCACATGCAATTAATTATCAGCCCAACCCACATCTAAATCGGAAGTGATATTATTGTTGACCTGGCAAAATCTGGTTTGCTGTTGTTGGTAAAGTTTGGCACAAGGCTGAAGTATAATTATTATAATTATGTAATTATAATAATTATAATTATGTGGGCCTCTCTCCTTTCTCTGGTTTTGTCTCCATCTCTTCTGCAACTCATCTGCCAAATTCACTTTGCCCATTTGTATTTATTCACATTTGCCCAAACTGATGAAGCAAATGTGAATAAATACAAATCTTCTGTCTTCTTAATTATTTTTTTTTATTATTCTCTCACCTTAATATTTTCTTTCTCTCATATTCTGTAACACTCTGTAACCCCTTGTGTCTTAGTAGCTTTATTGTCTTGTTTGGGATGAAATTGAAAAAAACAAAATGTAGCATATCTCTAATGTCTGACAATATTCTTTGTCGATTTTATAAATTTTAAGCATTTGTTCACTGTTAGTGTTATAGATATGTTAGCACATGAAGATAAATGAAGCAACAGTACTGCCAGTAAGGCGAAAGAAAAAGAAGGCAAGAATTATAAAATTCTTTTTTATTGCTGATACAGCAGATGCGAGCAGAATGTCTCTGTGTGGGCATGGTTTGATGAGGTGAAGGAGGATGGAGTTGGTAAGTCCTAGAGTTGATGTGTTTGGTGGGTTGGTTGACCGAGGTCATTTTGGTATTTGTAAGTGTTGCTTCCTTGCTGGTGCCTCACATATTGGCCTTAAAATATACGACTTTATATCCTAAAGGTATGAAAATTTGCAAAGAAAAGGAATCTGTGGAGAGCCATAATTGCCTACGCCAATCACATTACAAGAAGAAATATGACAAAGTGTTTAATAAATATTTTAATGACAAGATGAAAGTCTTGTAGTGTTTGTGAAGAAAAAAATGTTTAAATCTATAAATTATTAAAAGTTAAAATTTGTTGAAATGAACACAATATACAGATTCAAAATTTAAATTATAGTGGCTACATTATTCTCTTAACCAATCTATGATAAAATGAAAACCTCTTTTTTTTTTCTTTTTTTTTTTTTTTATTTATTTTATTATGAAAACCTCTTCTTCTTTTTTTATCTTATCCTAGCGAGTTTATTAATACAAGAGTGGATACCAACTTTTAAAAAATTAATCAACAGAGAAATAATACAGAGAAAGATTTAAAATGAGACAGCTTATCAAGTAGTGAGTTGAATAAAAAAATATATTTCTTTCCTTGTCTAGTCTGTTTCCGGTAGCATGAAAACTGTGTTCAAAAGAAGAAATTAACTCAACAAAATGTTTTTCTTAGTAAAACATCAACAGTTTGTGAATATGATTTTTTAATATTTTTTTTATTTTTATTTTTTGTAGTTTCTCTACTTTCTTCCCCTTTTTCTTTGTGGAACTGTTGAATATTTTGACAATACTAAATTTTGACCCCCTCAACCTTCCACGTATTAATTAAATCAAGATTTTATTGTTGAAAATAAGGATCATAATTTTAATTTGAAAACTTAGTTTTAATTACAGGATGACGTTCAATTGCAAATTATGTTTTTTAGTTTTTAAAAGAATTCTTAATATATTTCAGTTTTAGTTATTACAGAAATGAAAAACAAAGAAGTTAAAAAATCAAGAAATTACAAAAAGTTTTTGAATTTGATTAAAGAAAAAAGAAAAAAGTTATTATTAATTTTAATATTTTTTAAATGTTTGTGTATTTTAGTTGGAGTTATTTACTTCTAGCTTAAAATTTGTAGTAAATTGTATTAATTTTACTTTCTAAAACATCTTTTTAACTTGTTGAAACAGAAAAACTGATGATAACTTACTACTACTCTTCATTCTTTATTCGCCGAAAAAACAGCATAGTATGATGAAAAAAGGCCCCAAAAACTTAATGTTATATTCCGTACTAATAGGAATATATACTTGAAAATTAAGGTGTATAAAATAAGTAAAGGTTTATTGTAAAAAAAACAGTACAATAAGAATAAAGGTAACAGTTATGCACCAGGTTGTCACAAGTCAATCCAGTAATGAGTGCTACTATTGGAAGGTTGGTAGCTCTCACGTAAGTCTGAGTTGTACTCAACAGATCCAAGCTAGTCAATATTTACTAGAACAAAGGTAGATATGGCACAAAGCCGAGATTAACGTGGGTCATTCAAGCCCGTAGAACCCGCAAAAACGTGCTTGGGTCTGTTTACCTCCCCAGACGAGACTGCTCTTCGGCACAGCCTCGTCTGGGTTCCTCTCTGAACTGTCAGTTTTTACTAGCCCCCACCCCCCACCACCACCACGAGGGTAGATGTGGCACCAGGTCGAGTTTAACCTAGGTCATCTCAGCCCGTAGGCTTGGTCAAAAATTCCCCGTAGAACCCACATAAAAAGGTTCGGGTCTGTCTACCTCTCCGGACGAGACCCTGCCCTTCGGCATAGCCTTGCCCAGGTTCTTCTCTGCTCTGCACAGCTGGAACAGATCCTAGTCTCTGTAGTCCATTGACTTACTGATACTTATTGGTAGTTAGTGTAGTCACTCATGGGGATGACAGGTTATTCCATTACATCACTTAATAAAAACAAAGTTTTATCATCAAAATGTTTTAACAGGAAAAAGTATTTTTTAATTATTTTTTAAATTTTTAAAATCTTTTAGCATGTTTGAAATATTGGTTAAAAATCTTCTTTTTTTTTTTTACGTCAGCAATCACGTAATATTTACCATTAGTTTTTCTGAGCATTTTTTTCAGTTGAATAACACATTAATTTGGAAATTCTTGCAAAAATCAAATAATTGTCGGATTTTAGTAAAACTTTCAGAACTTATTCACAAGTGAATGAAATTATTTTAGAATTATTTTGAGTTTAAAATTAAAGCAGAAGACTTTGAAGAATATAAATCATCAATTTTTAGTAAATTTCGACCCAATATTACCCAAAATTCAGCTCTGAATTGTGAAATACAAAAAAAAACAATAAACTAAGATGTTCAATTAAAAATACTTTTTAATGTCTTTTATGAATATTAAGGACATTATTGTTTGAAGCCAATTAATTTTTACAAGAATTGTTTTCTTTTTTCCAATTTTAAATGCAAAATGTGATAAATTTGTTAAATATTAAATTAATTTTGAATCTGTGTATTTTTGTAAAATTGAAACATGCATTTTTTTTCTGCATAGTCAGCCAGAAATAAAAATAACTGGAATTTTAATATTTCATGAAAATAAATATATTTTGTATGAAATAACTCCATGAGTCATTTGTCTGATTAAAAACAGTTTTTAGTCCTGAAAACATTTGATTATGAAAAATATATCCAAACGTTCTTCTCTCTCTTTAGTTTAGTTTTTACTTTTTCTCCTAAGTAGCTCTGTACGTTTGACATGCTGTCTATTTTTTTTAAAACTGAAACTATGTAATTAATAGCACATTTGTTAATTAATAATATTGTTCTTTTATATGGTCATGTGGTCAAATGTTTAGCCATCTGAATGTTCATTTCCCACCATAAGACCCGTGTTCAAATTTCACCATGATCGATTTGTCAGGGAGATGTCATTTTGATGTTATCAGTCTTGGGAGGTGATAGTGTGTGGCACCTTTCAAAAGTGCCTGAGTGAAAACCATACCACAAGTTAACCAAAGCTTTGTGAATTAAATTAGGTAGATGAAACTGTTTTTGAAACTGTTGTTGATCTTTATCACAAACTCAAAAGTCATTGTGACCAAGGGTTTGAGTGTACTGGCCTTGTAAAAAAAACAAAAAACTATTCATCAAGATTATGTTCTCTCTCCTAACAACTGTAAATAAGTTTTGTTTAGCATAACTGCATTATAAACTACAGGTTTGCTCTGTGGCTGTTGAACAAACATAAATGTGCTTGAGCAGGAGTCTGTAACAGGGAATGGTTAGCTGTCTTATCAATAAAAACTTTGCCTTCACAGAAATTGACTGGCAAACTGAAAAAAAAAGATGAAAATAAATTTACAAGCCTATGTGAAGTTGCTTTTGGACTAATGAAAACCTTGTCTTCACAGAAATTAGTCATTGAGCCAAAAAGAAAAACGAAAAGAGAGTGAAACTCTTTTTGATATAACATGAGGATAAAAAATTAAATTAATGAGAGAAGAGTGCCTGAAGTCATACAAAAGGTTTTGTTTCTGTTCCTCACATCCAGTATTCAAGTTCTTGCCAGTGTAAAATTACTCACTAATTATATTACCAAGCATGCAGCACTTCAAAGAATTTTCCTTTAACAATCTAAGAATAAGTATTTCAAACTCTTTTGATTTACTTTTGAATGTATCCAACTGAAAATCCCTTCTGTGAGCAACAAACTCCCTTACCTTTGTTTTAAACATTTTGAATATTATTTTTTGTCAGATCATTTAATCTATTGTATGAACATTTCCTCTTCTGGACAATATGTTAAAACTATTACAAATTTAAAAAAAATTCTGATTTATTTTCCTGAAACGAGCTACTGACACAACTTCAAGCATGTACATTCGTAAATAAATTTCTTATCTTGTTTTGTTAAAATCACCTGTGTGTTTTCTTATCATTATCATCATCTATTAATTTTCTTGGCATGGGTAAATCAACTGTTCATCTTAATCTATATAACCCTATAACCCATTTTTTTTATAATTCTTGGTGAACATGTATTATATGTAAATGATAAACAAAACTTGTGAAAGCACTTTAACTTTGATTCTTTTCAATTTACATATCCTGATTTTTAGATGCTAGGATACATTTTTTTTTCTATGGCATATATAATAAACTAAATTTCAGAAGAAACTTGACCATTAAAATAAAAAGGAAAGTATTTTTTCTTCAAGGCTAAGAGAAAGTAACAAAGATAAGCTTGAGAAAATAGGATATTTTTCATTAAAACTATTTTCCTCTGTTATATTTTTTGTGTGATGAGTAGTTTTTATTCTATATATCTCTATCTATAAAAGGCAGGATGTGTGTGTGTGTGTGTAACGCAATTTTTGACAGATTTGCACCAAAATTTACATGCACATGCTCCAAGTTAGTGGGAAGGCCAAGACTGACTTTGCATTTCCCAACTCCCATCGATAGTGGAAATAATCAATTTTTTCATGCTTCTACGGCAGTTTTCATGTAGTTTGCGGCCATTTTGTACTGGCCAGAGTGAGAGCCAATAGCTGGCTGCCACGAATAGGCAGGAAGATTCTATCGGCCAGCGTGAGAGCCAATAGCTGACTGACACGAATGTTAACTAGCATGCTAGCATGCAAAAAAAAATCGATGGCTGCATTCATCACAAGTGGGAAAAATTTAAATCTGCATGGCACTTTACTCCAATTGGCTCATTCGCTTGCTTAAACTCAACATTGATTCTGATTCTGCAGAACTGGGTTGGGTGTGAAAAAGTATTTGTTGTTAACATTCTTTTTTCATTCAGTTTTTCCAGTTACAAGTCCTTTTTTAAAGCTGATCGTTTTGTGTTCATTTTGTTTAGTTCTTTTTTCGTAACATTTAATGTTTAGTATAGAGCTTAGAAAAAATTTGCAGTGTGAGATAGGCAAGAAATAAGGCATGTAGCAACATCAGCACGGCAAAGGGCACTCCTTTAAAGGCAAGGAAGGGCAAAAATATTTTAAGTCAAGTGATAGCGATTGTTGTATGAGTCATACGATTTTTTAATCAAGCATGGGCAATGTCGGGCCATGATGCTAGTCTTTAAATTATGTCACTGTTTCAATGATAGCCACATCTCTTTAAATTATGCTACTATTTCAACAACAGTTGTGTGTTTTTTGACATTTTCAAAGTTGAAAATTTCATCGTAGTCTTTTTCAAATTTGTTGCACTCCAATTTGTGTCTCCCTACACATTCAAAATAGTTCCTTCTTAAAGAAAAAGGATGCTTTCAGTTTGATGGGCTAACCATAAGTTTTAATGTTGTCAACTGTTAAAAAAAAGAAAATTGCACCTTCTTGTAGCACAATGTCTCATCTTTAATAATCAGTTGGTTTCATATCTCTGCATCCCACACAACTTGAACTGACTTTGAAAGTATCTTTTTCTGGGATTATATTGAGATCAGGGAGTGCAGTGAGTGCAATTAGGATTGTTCTTTGCTTCAGTCAAAGGTCTTTGATTTTTTGTTTTACTTTTCCAAATATCTGGTTTCAGAAACAAAGTCAGCTGATTGACCTGTTCTTAAGAATGCTGGTGTTATGGTCAATGAGGTGTTAAGATGATAAGTAGGCCATTCTTTTCAGGGGATTTAAGAAATATTTTTATTTGATTTTATTTATTAAACTTTGCCTACTACTACAGGCCTACTGTCAAATTGTGATTCTACAAAGAAAACATTTTGGTTGCTGAACTTTTGAAAAGATGTTTTTGTTGTGTTGTGTATTTGTCCTCACAATTACACAATGTAGTCAAGGAAAGATAACTACCTCCTGAGTGTAGAAAGCTTCCCACATATACAATTTAATTTGCATATCACCACATCTCCTGGGACATTAGAGGCTTGATGCCCTTGTTACTTCTACTTCTACAAACCACTCCAGAAGGTATCTGTTCTGTTAAAAGTTGTGTAAAATTGCTATAAAACAAATCAATAATTTTTCTACTAAAAGAAGGCATATCTGTTGATAAAAGAGAAATTCTGTGGGAAGTTGACTAAAAAAGTCATTTCTGCCAGGCTATAAACATTTTTCAAGCTGAAAAGGACTAAAAAAGAATTCATGCTGAAAAATGTTGAGGCATTTCTACCAAAAAATTTCTAAAATATATAAAGGTGGAAAATATCTAAAAAAAAAAAAATAAACATGATACAAGATAGGTATTTCTGGCAAAAAATGGATGAAATTGGGTAAAAACTGCATTTATGGTGAGAAAGTATAAAAAAAGGCATTTATGAAAAGGTCTAAAAATGAAGTAAAAAAAATGTAAGCATGCTTAAAATGTCATATATACTAAAAAGGATTAACAAGCTTTTTATGATGTGAATGAATAAAAAAGCATTTATACGGAAAAAGAGCAAAACAATTTCAAACCATTTTAATATTATGAAGCTATTTTCAATAATAAATGCTCTTTTTAGCTATTTTATGGTATTTATGCTGAAAATGTTAGTGGTTCTTAACCAGGGGTGGAATATAAGTTCCTAGGGGGTGCAAGGATACAGTATCATTAAAGTGGGTTTATTAAAGAAACTCTAGTGTAGTGTTGATGGTGACAGCGACATCAATGAAGAACTCATCGATCTGAGAAACAGTTGTGGAATACAAATGGATTTCACTGATGGTTACCCAGAGCAATTCTGGGCTTTCCAGGTGGAAACATATCCTGTACTGGCAAAAAAAAGCTTTTACTGTCCTAGTACCTTTTGTGACTACATACCTGTGTGAAACTGGATTTTTCTGTCTCATTCACATCAAAACCAAGAGCTGAAATTGACTGAATCCTCAACATGACATTCAAGTTGCACTCAGCATCAAGACACTAAGATTTGATGTTATCATAAAAAGAAAATAACAGCAACAAAGTCACTGAGTTTGTTGCTCAAACAGAATCATTCACAACATACCATGTATAATACAAGCACATATTACTGTAATTTTATTTTTTGCTAATATAAAATTAATCTGGGTTTTTGTAATGCATTCTTTTGTTGTCAGTTATGCGAATAAAGATTAAAGAAACACAATGGTTTTATTATTTACACATGAGATCAATATTGTTGTTCATCAATTCTGGAAAGGGGTGATTTGAAAGGGGTTCAAACAAGGAAAAATGTTAAGAATCACTGGGTTGAAAAAAATGGCATTTAGGCTGAAAAAGAATTAAAAAAAAACAAACAAAAAGATATGTATGCAGAAAAATGTAGAAAAAAATTAAAAGTGCATTTCAAAAAGGATTAAATAAAGCAATTATACTGAAAATGGTCTAGAAAAGGCACATATGCTGACAAGTGTTAAAATGAACAATAAGAAATGTCCTTTCCTGTATAAATGCATTTTTAATCTTTTACACTGATGACTCAGGATTTATAGTATTCATGTGGAAAAATGTCTGAAAAAGTACAAAAAGCATTTATACTGAAAATGGGCTAAGATGCATTTTTTCTAAAAAGGTAAAAAATGTAAAGTTTTAGGAAAAATAGCTAAAAAAGCATTAATCTTGTAAAATGCATATTTGAGCATAAAAGCTAAAAAGTCATATCTGTTGAAATGGCTAAAAATTTCAGCTATCTTTAACACATGGCTTTTTCAGAAGTTATTCAATATAAAAGCCTTTTTCTACCATTTTATGGTATTCATGCATAAAATATCTGAAGAAATGCAAAAAAAATATTCTGAAACAGGGCTAAAAGGCATTTTGGTAAAAAGGTAAAAAAAAACATCAGTTTTAATGTAAAAGGGATAGAAATACCATTTAAAATGAAAAATGTCTAAAAAATTATTTATCTAGTAAAGGGCTAATAAATGTAATTTCCTGCAAAGAGGCTAAAAAGTAATTGGTGGAAAAGAGGCTTGTGGCACCTTGCATTATTAGAAATATTCATAGAAATATGATTTAATTTTTTCTTACTCGGTTTACTAAACAGGTTGTTGATTTTTTTTAAAACGGAAAATAATTGAGTTGAAAATAATTCACTAAGATTGTACTTAGACGATCCTAAGGGAAGAAGAGAAAAAAGAAAAAAAAGAGAAGAAAGAGGAAGAAAAGAAAAAAGAAAGAAAGAGAGTTGGATGATGCATGACCCAGTCAATGGTGGAGATAGGAGTCAGAAAGATATCTTGGCCTGCGTGTGGCCGAATTTTTTAAAGACAATTGGAAGAATAGAATTAGAAATAATAAGAAGAAAGAAAGGGAAAAGACATGATATCAAAACGAGCCGCTTGATGAAAACCAGATATCGGTCAAAACATCTGACCTACTTTTTTTTTGCGTAGAAAGACTCATTATCAATTTGGAGTAAAGGGAAATTTTAAGAACAATGAGAACGAAATCTTAATCAGAGAAAAAAGTGTTTTTGGGTTGAGGGGAGGACCGGTGGAACTATATACAGATCCTGACCTATTAAGAATTGGAAACCTACGATAATAAAGTGGGAACATTTTCAATGTAGATAATTAAGATTTTCTGACTGTCGGGTCTGACAAAGACGGGAGGTGAAGGGGGACGATTGTCTCAGTTCACAGATAGCGCCAATATTCTTCCCTGAAGTCACATCTAATTAGCGGCGGGCTGTTTGACAGAGCCCAGGTGAGAGAAAGCCAAGATTGTCATTTTTCGTACGTGCAGAAAAGGCAAAATTGGATTTTGTTTTTTAAAAACAAGAACGATGTAACCACGCCCGAAAGGAGGAGAAAGGATGCTCGATCAATAACAATTGGTCGGAAACGGTCACGTGATCTGCAGAAAAGAAGAGAAAGAAATGCCCGATCAGGAACCATTGGTCGAAAAACGGTCACCTGACATACGAGAGACTAAGAGAGATGGGTGTGCACCTCCCCACCAAGGGCACTGTGAGGAAGTAGGGGTGAAAACAATAGCGATAATGGGAAGTCAAAAAATAATGCGACTTTTGAATTATCGAGAAACCCCTGACGCCGACAGACCCACCCCGGTTTGCTGCGGCGTCAATAAAAAGCAGGGCCCCAATCGACAAAAGGCAGTTCAGCCCCGGACGGCAGCGAAAGAGATCACCTCGGACGACAGAGAGTTGCGGCTGAGTTGCGGCAAGAGATCCTTCCAGCCCAAGTCGAAGACAAGAGAACTTCCAGCCTAAGTCGACGAAGAAAAAGAAATACAACTCAAGTCGAAGAGAAGAATCAACTGCGAATGATCGATAGAAATTAGCCCCAGTGTCGAACCAAACCACACTCCGACATACACAATTCTAAAGAGTAGGCAATTCGAAATCTTTAGGTTGTGTGATAGAAGCTTGTGCCATAGTCCACAGAGCGGGTCGGGAATTGAGAACAATTTTGTTTTTATGTAACGGACATTAAGATATAAAAGGTTGTTACCCTTTTTTTTCATCAGCAATCTTTTTGTCTCGTGAGTTTATTTTCTCTTTTATTTGTGTTTTGCCACCCCGTCGGACTCAACTTGTATCGCCCCAATCCCTGCTGGTCCCGTCTGTCTAAGATCTAAACACAGCGTGGGTAGACAGACCGGAGATCGGTACAGTTGCTTTAGTGACCAGGTATTGGAAGCGAGTTGGGAAAGGCGAGGCTGGTGATCATCCAACCAAGGGGTTGGAGCGGCACGCTTGGAACCAGGAGGAGCAACCAGGAGGAGCGACGTCACAGTTGGCGCCGTAACCAAGGGATTCGACCCTGGGCCAGGTGTGTAACCGTCACAGGCTAAACGATTTCAACCATATCTGTCTATATCTCTGAGATGAGGTATTATGATTACTTACATTATTTATTTTATTCAGACTGTTATCCTCATCTTCATTGCCATATTCACAATGTTTCAGCCATTGTACACTCCGGCCTTCCAGCTGAAATGTGAATATGGCAATGAAGATGAGGAGAACAGTCCGAATAATGTAAATATGATTTCAACCATTTTCAACATAAATATCTCAGAAGAAATGAATTTCTGTTGAAACATCTCTAAAAGAGCACTTACATGAAAAAATAACCAAAAACAGCTGAAGACTGTTTTTAGCATAAATAACTTTTTAGGTTTTTTCAGACATTATTAAATAATTTTTGCTAATTTTCTGGTTTTCATCCAGAAAAATATCAGAAGAAATGCAGAAAGAAGGCTAAAAAGCATTTTTGCAGTAAACATGACAAATTTGATTAAAATGCCTATTCTAAACATTTCAATTTCTGCTAAAAATGTCTAAAAAACACTTTTGCTAAAATGTCCAAAAGAAGCAGTTGTGCTTCCACTACTAAATTTTTAAAATGGCATTTCAGTTATTCAATGTCTAACAAATGTTCAACTGCTAAAATAAGTGTCTAGAAATCTTCAGAAAAATGCTAGAAAGCCAATTTTACTAGAGAATATCTGAAAAATCATTTTTGTGCTGAACAATATATCAGATATGCTAAAAAATGCTGCAAAAGCAGTTCCACATGTCCAAAAATGCATTTCTGCAGAAAAATGACAAAAGAAAAGCATTTGTAATACAAAATACTTAAAAACTATCATTCCTTCATGAAAATGTAAAAAAAAAGACTTTCTGCTTAAAAATGCCTAAATATTACATTTTTGAGACTTCTCAATTACATTTCAGCTGAAAATGTTTAAAAATAACACTATGCAAAACATGCATTTCTGGTGAAAAATGTAGTTCAGCAGCTGAATTTTCAAAACACTTCATTTAATCAAAATTTAACTACCAGTACAAGGGTAAAGAAGCTTTCTCTTGAAAAATGCTGAAAAAAGTAATTGTGGTAGGAAAATTTTTAAAAAATTCTCATCTGGTGAAACATGTCTAAAAGAAGCAGTTGTCTTGGTAAATTTCCAAAACAGCATTTCAATTAATTGTTTTTTTCAATAAAGGTTTAACTGCTAAAGCGTAGTTAAAAAATGTATTCCTCGTCTACAGTCACTTTCTCACAGACGCGCTGTCGCCTCCCTCTGTCTGTTCTACAAATACTTTCATGGAAATTGCTCCAAGGAGCTGCATTCGCTGGTTCCCAGACATCATGAGTTCAAGCGACCTACGAGGCTGGCATCCCGCTCTCACCCCTTCACTGTCGAAACTCCTAAATGTAGCTGTCTCTTTTACTCCAATAGCTTCATGTCTCGCACCTCTTGCCTGTGGAACTCCCTTCCCTATTCCAGTTTCCCTGAGAGCTATAATCTTCAGCTATTTAAGTGTAATGTCAATCAATATCTCCAGTTGCCTTGATCTTTCCACTACCCTCCTCCTCATCCTTTCTTCTATCACTCCTATCTGATCTTGCTCTAAATTTTCTGTAACCCCTTGCGTCCTAGTGGCTCCCCGCCTTGCTTGGGGTGAAATGCTTAAAAAAAAAAAAAAATTCACCTCTAAACTTAAGTCTTTTTCCTGACACTTCCCTGGCAATTTTGTCTGTGTTAGTAAACAGTGGGTAACTGATTTTTTTCCATGTTTGCTTGTTTATTACCAAGATATCACTTCCTGAATTTAATAATAATTTGACAGTCTGCCCATTTATTTTTACATTGATGTATTTTCTACTTTGACCCTCCTCAATTTCGTTTTTAGACAAAACTACGTGCACCTTTGTTTGAGACTTTGATTTTACTTTTCTCTGTTTTGCCCAACAATGGGAACTTCTACGGCTTACATGCCCACAATTAAAACATATTTTATCCCTAAAGAAACAATATATGCTGTCCTCCACACAAACTGCATATCATTTTTCTTTATTTATTTTGTATCCACTTCTGTTGTCTTACAGTTTGTACTCGCGAAATGCTCTTCTCCTCAATCCAAGTATTATCTTTTTCTATGTTTATAAGTCACTGACATTCTTCCGTTATTTTTTGTAGTGTAATCTTCAGATCCTGTTCCATGATAGTGAGGATTCTTGATCTAATTTCTTTGTGCTTTCTGTGTTGTTAGACCTTGCACAAAAATTAGACACTTGAACATATTGCTTGACAATTCCTTTAATTTAAATGCCTCACACTGTGTGTTAACCATATCTGAATACATAACAACATCATCATCCTCTTGTTTTACAATATTTATCATGTATGTATTGAAAATTTTCAACAAAATTTCTACTGTTTCACTGAATGTAATTTCTTCTGGATTCTTTAGGAGGATTAAATTCGTGTATTTTGTATTTTCTTCTGTTCCCAACTTCTGCAACAATAGGGTGATTTTTTCCTTGTCAGACCATTGTTCGCATCTTTTCGTAAATATTGTTTCAAACCTACGAAAATAAGCTGGAAACGTTGAACCACTGTCAGGGTCGTATTTAAATTCAGAGAGTGAATTTGAAATACCTTCAGCAGAAAAAATCTAGAACCCGGTTCTTTTGTTGTCCTAGATAATACATCTTCCCAAAGTGATTTATTGTGTTTTGCCTGTTGTTTGAATAACTTTTCAAACCTTTCATGTTGCTGAATAAATTGTTGTTGTTGTTGTTGGAATTTTTGTTTTTGTTGTTGGAATTGTTGTTGTTGTTGGAATTGTTGCTGTAAAGTGACTTGTAGCACCTTAGTTAATTCCACAATTTGTTCCATTCCGCCAATGTATCCACAAGAAAAAATTTTCTCTAATTTATGTAGACAATAAAATTTTGTAAGTCCAAACCAGAGGAAGAGCAATTTCTTACTTTCTGTAAGCATTGCACCAGTTTTTCCTTTTCTAACGTTCCTCATTAATAAGCGGTAAAACAAAAATAGGGAAATATTACTTACTTTTTGTAAGCATCAAACAAGTCTTTCTAATGTTCTTCGTTAGTAAGTGTTGTCAACTGTATATTTTTTTCTTTTAAATTGTAAGGTTGTTTCGAATCTCGTCGCCAACTGATATGTCCCGGAAAGGGATATATTTGTTCGAAGTAGCAAAGTGGTTTTGGACTAATGTAACCAAGCAAATAAGACAACTAACAGGACAGACAACATGCTTGTCAACAGGCTGCCTAAAATCAAAGGATGGAATGCTCATATTAGAGAAGGAAAAAATTCTCCAATGCTGGAGCAAGTATATTGAAGATCTCTTCCATGACGAAAGGGAACAACCAACAATACACAGAACTACCGATGAACCTGGAATTTTGAAAAATGATGTAAAAGCCGCACTGGCCAAACTGAACAGAAACAAGGCAGCTGGGCCAGATGGAATTGTAACGGAAAAGCTGAAAGCCTTAGATGACTTTGGCATAGACAAGATCACTGAAATAACAAATGAAATCTACAACAGTGGGAACATACCAGAAGACCTCAGCAGATCTATCTTCATAGCTATGCCTAACAAAGCAGGCACAAATGAATGTGAATTCCACTGAACAATAGGCCTTAATGAACAACATGACAAAACTCATCATCTGTATTCTGTTGAATAGAACGCACAGCAGAATCAGGCCAGAGATAGGATAAGAACAGTGCAGGTTTGTTAAAGACACTAGAACAAGGAATGCGATATTCATGCTCAGAATGTTATCAGAAAGAGCGATACAAATGCAGAAGGACATGTACCTATGTTTCATAGACTATGAAAAGGCTTTCAACAAAGTACGCCACAAGGATCTGCTGGAACTGCTCAGCAACCTTGACATATTTGGGAAAGATAACAGAATAATCAAGAATCTATACTGGCAGCAAACAGCATGCATGCGCATAGGGAACGAGTTCAGTGAATATACAAAAATAGAAAAGGGCGTAAGGCAAGGATGCGTCTTCTTACCCGACCTGTTCAATCTGTACAACAAAGCAGTTCTGAGAGAGTTGGAAACCTTACTGGGATTTAGCGTTGGTGGTCACAGTCTCAACAATGCAGATGAAACAGTACTGATAGCAGACACAGAAAAGAAACTACAAAATCTCCTACAGAAGATAGCGATGGAGAGTGAGAAGAAGGGACTAAGCATAAACTATCAGAAGATGGAATGCATAGTCATCAGTAAAAGGATGAGCCTGAAATGCGAATTGCAGGTTGAGAATACTAGAATTAAGCAGACGTGGAACTCTGAATATTTGGGAAGTATTTTGACAGAGGATGGTAAGTGTGACACCAAGATCTGTAGACATATTGGGATGGCCAAGGACACATTCCAAAAGCTGGGCAGAGTATTGTGAGACAGGAAGATTTCTTTGGTAACAAAGAAATGGATACTGAGCTGCTATGTGACATCTGTCTTTCTTTATGGCAGTGAATGCTAGATGATTTCCTCAAGAATGAAGAAGAGACTTGATGCGATGGAGATGTGATTCTACAGAAGGATGCTGAGAATTTTGTGGACCGAGTGTGTGAGCATTGATGAGGCCTTGAAGAGGATGCAGACAAGGAGGAGATATGCTTAACATCAGAAAGAGGCAGCTGAGGTTTCTGGGACACATAATGAGGAAGGAGGTCCTCATGGGTTGAATGGAGGGAAAGAGAGACAAAGGAAAGCAGTGTGTGACATTCCTGGTGGGTTTGAGCAGGTGGATGACAGAATGCGGTCTGGGGGAGATAGCAGAGGGAAGGAACTTGTTGAGAGCTACAAGAGATAGAGGGAGGTGGAAAGCCATGATCGCCTATTTCCTGAAAGGACAGGGCACTTCATTTAATTAATATTTAACTACTAATACAAGTGTAAAATACCTTTCTCCTAAAAAATTCTGAATAAAATGAATGTGGTAAGACAAGTCTGCTGAAAAATGTATAAAAATCATTTTTTTCTGGAAAAAAGTCCTTTTTACAGAAAAGGGACTAAAATGAATCATTTTCTTCTGAAAAATATCTAATAGGTGGCATTTTTGTTGAAAAATGTCTAAAAGAAATGATATCCACAGAAAGACATCAGAAACATCATTCTATTGAAAAATGCATTTTTGAGAGAATATCTGAAAAACCATTTGCAATGAACAATGTCCTAAAGAAAGGTCCAAAAATGGCAAAAGTGAATCATTTATAATTCAAAATACCTAAAATGTATCATTCCTAAAAAAAGTTTTATACTTAAAAACATCTAACATTTCATTTCTGCTGAAATATGTGTAAAAAAAAAAGAATCTTCTGCTGGAATATCTGCAACAAATGTCACATACTCAATTCTAGTAAAAAATGCAGTTCTAGGAAAATATCTGAAAACAAACTTGTGCTGAAAAATTCTAAATAATTTCCACTGAAAGATTTACGAAAATGCAATTTTTTCCAAAAATGTGAAAAGAAAAGTTTTTATATATTTATATAAATATATCCCAAATATATTATTCTATCATGAAAATGTCATTAAAAAGCAGTTTCTGCTTAAAAATAATTCAACATTTCTTTGCTTAAAAATAATTCAACATTTCTTTACTGCTGGAATATATTTAAATAAAACACATATGCTGAAAATATATATCAAAAATACATTTCTGATGCAAAATATGCAAAAAAGCTGTTGTGATTGTAAACTTCCCAAAATATTCAGATTTTCAGGATTTTCAGTTAATCTAAATTTAATATATGTTTAACTGCTGTTAATTTAATCAATGTTTAATTCATGTTTTAAAAATACATGTTTGTTGAAAAATGACTTGAAGAAAATACTAAAAATGTAAAAAAATTTACTGTAAAATGTAAAAAGAAATTTTTTTGTGCTAAACATCTAAATGTTTGAAAAAGACATTTTGTCTGAAGAATGTCTGATAATAGTACTTTATCTGAAAAATGTCTGAGAAAGGTACTTCTGTTGAAGAATGTTTGACAAAGGTATTTATGCTGAGGTATGCATACTGAAGAATGTTTAAAAAGGCTTTTTGGATGAAGAATTGTTGTAAGAAGGTATTTCTTCTGAAGAATATCTTGAAAAAGGCATTTTGCCTGAAAATGTCATTGAATGCCATTTCAGTTTAAATATGTTTAAAAAAACCTGAAAAATGCATGCGTGGGAAATGTATTTTGTTTGCAAAATGTCTAAAAGAGTCATTTCTGCCAAAGAATGTTGAAAAAAAGGCATTTATATTGAAGAATGTGTAAAAAAATGGCATTCATACACAAGAATAGTTGAAGAAGTCATATAAGCAGAAGAATACTATTTACATTATTTGGACTATTGTCCTCGTCTTTGTTGCCATATTTATTTTGGCCTTCTTCAGGTGGTTGGAATGTCAAACTGAACCCTTTATTTCGCTCACTGGGGTAGACTGTTCTAGTCCCACATGCCATATCTAATGGATGTCAGTTATCAGTTATCTCCTGTTAATTCCCCAGGTATTGCCTTAACCAGGTATTGGACTCACACTCTTTGGGTCCTGTCACAACTAACACCTTTATCCACTGTGCCATGTGTCCTTGAGGACATCTGTGTATGAATTCCTGGGTATTATACACCTAATGTCTTCAGCAACCATTTTTTACCAGTGCTCATATTGCAATTTTTGCTGTTATCATTGCATGTTTTTACCAGAGTTCATATTGCAATTTTTGTTGTTGTTATCACTTTTCTCTGGCACTCCTTATTACTGATTCCCATATTGTATTCATTTCTATGCTTGGTCGGCTCAGGAGATTTTTGTGGCCGAGCATATGTGCTGATTCCTTAAGTTTACGACTTTTCCAATGATGTTCTTTGTCTATGATCTCAACCTGATCCCACAGAGGGTGGTGATTTCCCTTTTCTCTCCATATGTGGTCAGTCATGCCTGATTTTTCTAATTTCTCTTGTGTAACAGCTTTCTGATGTTCTTGAAGCCTTACCTTAAGGGGGCAGCTTGTCTTCCCTTTATATTTCTTTCCAAAGCTGCACAGGATAGTGTACATACAATTTTTAGTCATGTTTTCCTCTATGTGGGTGGGGGGTCTTACTTGGGAGAGATAACTGTGAAGTGTCGTCCAGCTTTTGAAGGTTGTCCTGATGTTATATGGACTGCAGATCCTTTGTATTTTCTCTGATAACCCCTTCACATAAGGCAGGCTGACTGTTTTCTGAGTGTTGTTGTCCTTCTCCTCTTGCACCTACTTATCCCAGTTTTTTTTGGTTGCTGCCATGTACCCAGGGTAGTTGTTACATTGTAGGGTACTACTTATACTGACCAATTCTTTATCTAATATCTCTGGATTGCCACTTATGACTTTTGCTTGGTGTTGTAAGCAGCTATATGCTGTATAGATGGTGGGAGTTGAAATTGAGGTACTGTCCTGTGAATGTTGGTTTATGGTATACAGATGTTTTGAACCCATGCTCTGTTCAAGATATTAGAACATCCAGGAATGAGAGTTTGTTGTTACTCTCTTTCTCCATCGTGAACTGTATCAAAGATCTTATTGAGTTCACATAGTCCAGTAGAACCTGAACATCTTCCTGGTGTGGCCAGAGTATGAAGGTGTCATCTACGTACCTTAACCATAGAGTTGGCTTTAGAGATATAGATTCTAATGCCATTTCCTCAAAGTATTCCATGTATATATTTGCCATTGCTGGTGATAATGGCGAGCCCATTGCTAAGCCCTCATCCTGTTGATATATGTGTGATCCCATTCTGAAGTGTGTTGTTTGTGTACAGAAAGTCAACATCTCCATCAGATTATCTATTGGAATACTGGTTGTGATAAATATGGTGACAAAGATGAGGGCAGTAGTCTGAATAATGTAAATAGTGTACATAATAGATACTGAAGCAGAAGAATATTTGAAAAGAAAGCATTTTGACAGAAGAAAATGGTCTGCAAAAGGCATTTCTTGTGAAGTATCTGAAAAAAAAGTATATCTGAAAATGATATTTTTCTGTAGGAATTTATAATTTTAAGTCATTTTTTAAATGAATAAAACTTGGACAAGACACTTAAAGAGAAAACAAATTTTTTATATTCTACATGTCACCATCTGTATTTAGTCTAATACCATTTTTATTTTTTAATTTTCAGAAATGAAATAATTCCACAGCAGTATAAACACCAAGTAACAGGAGCATTGATAGAAATAACTTTGTTAAAAAAAAGAAGTGTCAAAATTGGGAGCACTTAAAGTTCCTTTACAGAAAAGTAAGTTTGTCTTTTTCATTTTCTGTGATTTCTTTAAGATAAATGTTTCATAGGAAAAGAAATATTTAATTTATAGAAACTTTGTATTGTAATCTTTCTTTTTTCTATAAAACACAAGTGAATAACTCTTCTGTTACAAATATTGAAAGCTATACGTCCTCAAATATTGCAAATAATTTCCTATTAAGCCATAAATATCAATTCATTATATTAGCCACAAACATTAAGTTTGAAAGTAAAAAAAATATTGCTTCATGCAACATGACCTATTTGTCAGTATGCTGAAAACATTGTCATATATTCATTTACAAATGCCACAGGATTTAATAAATATTTATAAGTAAATCTTTAATAAGTAGATGAGATCCCAATCCTGGAAGACATGTGAACTCTCACTGTATTGCTCAATGTTTGATCACATTTTGGTGAAGAAGTAAAAATCACTTCTTTATCTGTTTTGTTTAAAAATCTCAGCCCATCTTTAAAATGCCTTCCAATATTTAAAGTTCAAGTGATGTCACAATTAGCACCTGCATGCCTTCCTGGGCCTTAGTAAGAATGGGGTTTATATGAATTGTTGAACATTGAGCAATTCATTTTTGATTCCATTGCAAAATTGCAATAAACAAACAATCCTGTTTTAATTAGGATTAAGATGTTCATTTCCTTTTACTTGACCTTTTCCTAAATTATCTCTTGGCTTGGCTGAAGGACTATTATCAATTGGTTGCTTCTACAGATGTTACAAGATGAGATCTTGCCCTGCTTCGATAAACGGAAGTTACCATCACGAGTCCCCGACTCAAAATGAAAACTGCACGTCTACGCATAGGCTCGACGCAGATACTTCCGTTTGGGATAAACTCAAAAAAAAATGAAAGAATTAAATCAACCAATCGGACCGTCTCCTGCGTAGTCAAAAAATTGCCATTTGGAGCCGATAGGCGTGTATAAGTTCAACACGGGAAAGTCAAAAGGGGTCCCATTCAACGGTGGAGGGAGAAGGGTCACGTCGCTCGCTCCTGACACACTGGCCCGGCGACAGAACGAAGCATGTGACCGCTGCTGCTAATGAACTCTCGTCCAACGCTTTGTCAAAGGGTACCTTTCCCCTTCCACAAGTCAAGTTAATTCCACGAACTTTACTTGCCACTACCATAGACACTCAACTTCTTAAATACGAACGTTTTACTTGTTCTTATTTTCCTCACTAAAAAGACTATAAAATATATCTACAGTCTTTCTTGTTCTTTCGATTCTGAATTTCATTGTTTGCAACCAAATGCAGTATTTCGCCCACATTGTTTTCACATCGCCCACGTAACTAAATACGGAATATAACACAGAGAAAGCCTGTTTACATGAAAAAAGACATTAGGTAAATTAACTGCTACTAATCAACTTGTGTTGGGTATGTCGATCTGTACGATTCAGAGGATACTATCTGCCATCATTTAAATTTAGCCCAAATAGATTTCTTTTATTATTTTTATTGTTTGCTTATTGGATGATATTTAATTCAACAAATTCTTCCTACACTACTGAGATAATTTTGCATAAGGTACCACTTGTGAAAATAATATTTTTTCCATGAGTTAGGCTACATTCTTTTTCCCTTTCTCTCTCTGCTTTTTGGCTCAGATAGACAAAGGTTTCTTTTCTGTAAATGGTTGCTGGCACACCAATAAAGATTTGAAAAAAGGAGATGTTGTGACCCTTAGTTTCTTACTGTTGGTGAGGTAACTTGTATTGTCCATAGATATTAATTACATGGCATGACTTCTCTGCTGGTCTATGCAGATCTAAAGACACTGGTTCTGACTTGCAACAACTCTTCTCCACTGTGCTATGCTGTCATCTATACAAGAATGATCGAAACATTCAAGTATCATATTTCATATTGTAAAGCATATTTCTTCTGAGAAATTCTCAAAAGTAATATTTTTCTGTTGAGAAATGCCAATTATGCTCTTGTCTGAAAATGGGCTTAAAAACATTTTTATTGAAACATTTGTCTAAAACAAATATTAATGCTGAAAGAGCATTTTTGTTAAAAATTGTTTAAATAAACATTTCTGCTGAAAATGGCTAAAAGATCTTTTGCGAAAAATATCTAAGTGATTTATTTTACCTGAAGATGTTTGAAAAAGGTATTTCAATGGAAAAAGGCTAAAATGGGTATTTCAATTAAAAATGTATAAAAAGACACATTTTTGTATAAAAAGATTAGGAAAAAGGCATTTCTGCTAAAAATGTCAAAAAGACATTTCTGCTGAAAACATTCTAAAAATGTCATTTTTACTGAAAAAAGACTAACAACGTATTTTATGCTGAAAAATGTCTAAAACTGCATTTCTTGTGGAATAAGTCTAAAACAAAGTCAATCTGAAATGTGGCTAAAAAAAAAAAAAGACATTTATGCAAGAGAATGTTGAAAAAAAAGCTATTTATAACAGATGTAAGATGTTGTTAAAAACTCATTTCTACCCAAAAATATTTAAGTAGTCATAAGAACACATATATGCTGAAGAATGTTTGAAAACATTATTTATGATAAAAACGCCTGAAAATGCCTTTCTGCTAAAAATGTCATAGCAAAAACATATATACAGAAAAATCTCTAAAAATACATGCTGAAAAATATTTAAAATAATTTTGCAAAAAAGCATTTCTGTTGAAAAGTATGGAAAAAATGCATTTATGCTAAATATTTCTAAGAAATATTTCTGCTGAAAAATGTGGAAAAATGCTGTAAAATGAAAACAGCCATTCTCTTTGAAAAAGGTATTTCTCTTGAAAAATGTCTAAAAAGCATTTGTCATAAAATGTCTAAAACATATTTCTGCTTAAAATGAAGAATGTTTTAAAATTACTTTTGTAGAAACAGGAAAAATATGACTGAAAAGTTCTAAAAATACATTTAAGCTGGAAAATATCTGCACATGGGTAATGATCCTAAAATCAATGTTTTATAAGTAGAAATGTAAAAATGGTGTTTGAGGGTTAAAATTTAAATAAATAGAAAATTAAAATGTGGTTTGACATTTTCAAACTAGTTTCAAGTGAGCATGAACCTTGGACCAAAAATTGGAAGAAGAAAATGAGAAATTATGTTGATAGCTCATAAAGTAAGAATAAAATTAATGTATTTTAAAGTATAAATGCTACATACCTTTTTGGCCAAAACGGAATTGGTGAAAGTCAGGTATGGTTTTTTATGAACTCCAACTGTGTGGTCATAGGTTTGTTTGAAAACGATTAGTATAATGTTTCAAAACTGGTAATGGTAAAATTAATTTGAAGCTAAAGGACTAGTGAGAAACCAGATATCCCTTTTCTGTGACAATGTTCTGCAATTTTTATAATTAGCATTATTTTAAATTTCTGGTGATGAATCCTTTACCAGTAAGAAAGCCAGCTGGTTAATTTATGGGAATATTGTACATTTTGCTTGTTAATCATTTTCCCTGAGAAAAGAAACATATTGGGTTTGAGCACATCTGCATTTTACTGAACACAAAGACACAGTGGATACAGAGAGAATCCTCAGATGTCATTTTGTAGAGATTAAATTCTGTAAACATTATTTTTTTATCTTGACATTAAATTTTCTTAAAAACCAGCAAACAGAAGTGAAAGGTTACCATGTCCTGTGGGAGATTGATTTTATTGATTTTCTCCATGGACACAACAAAATTTGAGTCCAACTACTGATGATCATTGTCAGCAGACAGGTGGAACAGGGGGAGCTTAATCTCTGTTCAAGCAAAGTGGGACAGAGAAATCTACTGTCTTTGTTGGCACTTGTTCCAGGGCATGACATAGTCAACTAATACTGATGAATTACCTGATAAATTATATCTGGTACAGCAAACCAACCAGTTATAATTGAGTATTATGACAAGGACCTGACCATACCCCAGTAACTGATTATATATGGTGCTGTGTTGCTGGGATGAGGCTCTGTCAAATAAACCCAGGATGCAATCAAGGAAATCAGGAAAAGGCCTCCAGTCAGCTTGTTTCTGTTGGACAATGTCAGAAAAGGGCATTTATGCTGAAGAATGTCTAACAAAGCATTTCTTTTGAAGCATATTTGTCGTAAAAGGTATTTCTGTGTTGAGGATTACAAAATGAGTAAAAAACATGAAAATTGGCTTCTTGCAATGCAAAAGACTGTGCTATATATTCTGCTTGACATGTTGATGAAACAATAGTGGTTTGTTTCTTTGATTTCTATAAAATCAATATTTCAATGGTAGCAGTATCCAAAAATATTTCTGACTAGTGAATTTGCCCAATCTGAATCACAAAATCCAAGTCATTTTCAGATCTTTTAAAATTGAGACTATATATTAAAGTTCTCTTAATATATTTCAAGATATATTTGCACAAATTGAAATGTGCTTTGTTAAGTTTTTCTAAGTACTGAGATAACTTAGTAACTATTTAGGATAAATCAGATCTAGTGCAAATCATTGTGCAAATTAAACTACCTACAATTTCTCTGTATAGTCATCTATATGGAAGTTCTTTTGAATCTACACTCCTAGTTTTATTAACACTTTGATCACATGGTATTGACTTCAGCTTCATTCATTTGAAATTTCTTTAATATTCTTTCTATATAATTTGTTTGGATCAGTTTAATAATTCTATCACTAAATACAAGCTCTGTATCTAAAATAAATATGACAACTAATCAAAACATTTTAAAGTTTTGGGATAGGTTACTCTTTCTTTGTATTATTTGTACTTCTCAAGTCTGACTGTGCAAGCCATACTTGTCGCTATAATTATTTATCTATATCTCTGTGCCCATACAACTTGAGGTACACATGAATCAAAAAGAGGGTATATTGTGTTCATTTTGTGCAAAATTGTTGGGTTCAACACATCAAAATTTGTATTGCTGACTGAGTAAATGAACATCACCAGCAAAACCTTGTTTTAAAACATACTTTCATCTATGGATATTACACAGTTTAAATCTTTTTCTTATATTTTCTTTATTGATGCATTTTAAATGTGTATAAAGTACTGTTATAAAATAAAATAAGACATATCTCGGCTGATTTACAGGCAAATACTCAAGAGCGAGAACCGGATGTGAACGGGACAAAGCCCCGTCACAAAATGACCATTATCTTTCTTTACAAATGTTTCTGACACACATGTTCCGGTCGAAAAATAAAATAATATTTAAAGTGCTCTATTTTTTGTCCAATAAAAACACTTCCCTCCTAATTATACTCACTTTGTTTCTCGAGCCTGTTAAGCCATAAAAAAATGCTATAAAAGGGGTCACACGGAAGTTCAACGGCAGTCCACAGGTGCCCAGGATAGAGACCTGTCACGTCCAGCTGCTGACAGCAGGGGAGCGTCAACCACCGTCAACATGTGTGAACTACTATGAGAGATCGACCAGATCCGAAAACCGGCTTATGAACTTTACCACAAGGTAGCTGTCCCAAACCCTCACGTTCCTGTTGAAATAAACCACATAAATCTATTTCTACTGTTGTCGTATTTCTTTCTTGCAATCATACGCTTGTCTATAACAGTACTTATTCATTGTATTCTATCCAAATTATCATACTTCAAGAACTTTCATAAAAAAATATTAAACAGAATTTATATTATAAAATAAAATAATAAATATATAAATTGGGTATATCCTTAGTTCATTAAATTTCACACTTACATTTGTTCATAAAAAAATTAAAATTATTTTTTTAATATAGAATGTTTGGAATATAATAAGATTTTACTCTTTTTATTTCAGTAATCTTTGTTTTCTTTTAGTAGATGCAGAACAGGTTTGTCAGATGTTTGAGAAACATAAAAAAGACATAAAAGAGAAACATAAAAAAGATATGTCTACTGGTCAATTGGGTCTCCTAAAACAGCTGGCAGATGACCAGGGATTTAGCACAGAAGGAAGTGCAAATTCTGAAGCTGTCCAATTTGAAAATCCTAAAGAAAATAAAGGGATGTTATCATGGCAGTGCTCATTAGAAAAAGAGAAGAAAAAATGATGATGATGATGATGATGATGATGATGATGATGATGATGATGTAAGTGGGTATGATTATTCTGATGAAGATGAAATCAGTTATGAATCAGAGACACTTGACAAAACAGAAAATACTGATGATAACTTATTGAAATCACAAAGTTCTTCACAAGTTAGCTTGAAACCAATACCCCAACATAAAGCTGCATCAACATCTTCAGAGCCTGAGAACAATGAAGAAATGGATGAAAGCCAAGGAGGACAAAATTCAGAGTCAAATAATAAAGCTAGAAAGTCTGTTAGTTTTGATGGTATTTGCAAATCTAAGAAAGTAATCAGCACTGAAGGTGGCAGCACCACTGTATTTCCACAAATTATATTGTCAGATTCATCAGCAGTTCAGAAAGATGTCTTGCTTGAACGAAAGGAAATGAAACGACAAGAAAATATTACTGCTGGAACTGATAAAGAAAGCATTGCTTCTGTCTCAATGAGTCAAGCAAGCAGTATGACAAGCATCAATACAGTTGGAAGTACACAACTGAGCAATGAACTTTCCTCAGAACACAGTCAAAGAAATCCATCTATGGTAAGTTCATGTCAGGAATCAACATCCATTTTAGATAATTCTTCATCAAGATTTTCAGCTATAAGAAAAAGACAACAAAGGCAGAGTGGGTGGAGTATACCTGTGAGTATTGATGAAAGACTTGATCAGAATTACCAAGAACTTTACCAATTAATGACTAGAGATGTGGAAGTGAAGGGAAAGGCACGAAAACTGATCCATGCCTACCAAATGGAGCAACTTTATGAAAAATACATATCAGTCAGTTATGATAAGATTCCTCCTATCACATTGTATCCTCATAACTGGCCACAGTGTGTCATACGTAGGCTCTTCTTTCCGGCCATGTCAACTTTACATTCAGCTTTCACAAATTATTCTATTACAAGTAAGTTTTATTCGTTACACACCATTTCTCAAAATGTCATCATTGTAAAAACTTTTTCATTCCTTTTTTTTTAAATTTTATTTCTAGCTTATTTATTTTTTACTTATTCATTTTTTGTTGATATTTAATTATTTTTATCATTTAAAGTTTCCTTTTTGAAGAAATAAAAACTCTGACATTGTAAGAGAATTTATAATTAGTTTTTTATAGATTATATGTTACTTCTCTTTAATTTATATTAAAAAACGTTTTTACTACCATATTGGGAGGATAAACATTATATAGTCTTGCACACCTTTTTCTAATTTAAATGTTATTTTTCGATCCCTTAGTACTTTACTCAGTTTCTGAAAATTTTCTTTCACTTCTCCTCCATTCATTTGAATCTCTGTATTACACATTTTATTCTATCATTACACTGAATTTCTGAACTTGTTTTATTTTGACATCCCTGATGTGTAACTTACACTTTGGACTGTCTCTCTTCCTCACCACTACGCATTCCATCTTCTTATGGTTAGTCCTTTCTTATCACTTTCCTCAATTATCTAATAGTTCTTGTGGTTTGTGAAGGAGGTTATCTCATGACAACATCCTTGATCTATGGCTTTGTGTAAAGATTGAAAGGAAATGCCCAAAGAGTTAATATATACAAAATAAATTTTTATATAACACAATATACCTGGTCTAACAGCAAAATTGTTCGAATCCTGTAAAACAAAATTGTCCATTTGTTAGATTAAGCTCTTACTGGAATTTTCCGAGATTTTTATAACACTATTGCAATCTAATTTGAGCAATAAGAATACATAATTTACTATTCAAGCTTAACAGAAGAATTGTGATGAAATCAATCATAAATGAAAATGACAGCTAATAATCGGAAGCTAAAGATCATAAGCTCATGAAAGATTGAAATAAAGTTCAAAAAAAAATATATATATATATATATATATATATATATATATATATATATATATATATTATTCCAGGATCATTTTCCAATTTATTCAAGATAATCTTTGCCCTCTCACTTTCTGTCCTGGAGTAACAAGGTGCCTCACAGGTTTCATGCACGATTTCATTTCAAGTCTTTTTCACTGCTGTTTGTACTGTCATAGGTGAAATTCCTCTCTCACATGCCAAACGTCGTATGAATTGAGTTGGATATTTTCTAATTGATTTCTAAGTTGAAATGATGATCGCACTTCCTGTTGTGACCTCCTAATACAGTTTTCCTCTCTGCTGTTCCCTCTTTTTTAAACTTATTCACTGTTCCCTTGATGGTTCTTGAATGGACTTTGAAGATAGAAGCCAGAGTATGAATGTTGGTACCATTAATGAAGGCCTGAATGATCTTTTTCCTCTTACCATTGCTCATTTGGAAAGACAGTGAGGCTGACACAGAACGATTTTCTAGCAGAATAACTCAAAGGGCTTTTCAGTAATTCTTACAACAAATGATGTCAAGATTGCTAAATGTCTTATCTGAAAATATGGAAAAAAGAAACTCAATTAGTTTAGTGGGTTTTTTTTAGATATTAAACATTATGTGGGATGAACAATTATGCTGTTACACCCGGTATATACAGATAGATAGAATGATAAATTGGAGGTTCAAGCATTCAAATGTAAATGTCCGCATGCATATGATAGATAGTCCAGGAGAATATATATATATATATATATATATATATATATATATATATATATATATATATATATATATATATATATATCAGACATAGTGTCCTGCATAAATGGGTGATGTAAGTATATATGCTTTAGTGTTAATACAGGACTGTGTGTACCACTTAGCAGTGTAAATAATAGAAGGTATGTATATGTGAGCCTATGTGAAACTGTATGGGTCACACATAAGTATTGTATTTCAGCTCTGGGTATATTATGATGACCACAGCATTGGAGAATGGTTAAAATGAATTCCTCATCTTTGATTTAGTTTGACTGTCCATCTCATTATATATGTATCCAGTGGGTCAATTAGATTTGTTTCAAAATTTCCACTTGGCTTCTGATTGGTCCACGATCTATAAACTCATCATGGTTGTAAACTGATTAGCTTGCTAGACTATGATGTTCATATCCTGGTTGAGATGATTTCTGATTGATTGGTTGGTTGAAATATGACTTCATGATTTTGAATATATATCCATTTTTAGAGATGGTGAAATTTTGGTCTACTTGTTATTAATTTTTATTTATTTATTTTTATATCACTACATTCTTTCTGTTCTCCTTGGAGATTTTCTCTCAATAAAAACATTGTGGAGAAGGTAATAGGAAAGCACTGCACTATGCACGCTCAAATCACCGTGCTGATAACAAATATGGTGCCAGTTTGTTCACATTGCGCAGATCTGTTCAAAAATTTCAGTGATTGCACAGGTCAGTGTTGCCAACATTGTGTGAAAATTTTGTGTTAATTGATTGGACGGTTTTTGAAATATTAGAAAAAAAGATAATTTGGCATGCAGTGTATTTAAACATATTAAATTTAATCATTTTTTCAAGCAAAAACTAGTGAGCCTTACTTCAAAAAATAATTATTTACTATTTATTTTCGAGGGGAATTTAGATTTTTTAAGTAAATAAAGTTTTACTTTTAAACATTACATTAAAGTAGCAAACATTTCACCATAAATTAATTTAATTACTATTTTGAAAGAGAGTAAAAACAAAATACATTTTGAGAATTTAGTTTTGAAAAGCAATTTCAAGCTATATTTATATTTGAAAAAAAAAAACTTTAGTTAAATAAAAATTAGCAGAGATAGAAATGACTTATCTTCAATGTTAGTTGTGCTGAATATTTGTTTTATGAATATAAAAATTTTCAAAAAAATAAAGCTCACCATATTATTTTGCTTTAATAAAACTTAATTTAAAATTATTTACTTTTTATATTAATTACAAACCAAAAAACAATGAAGTTTATTTTTTAAAGTTTGGATAAAAAAATATTTTCCATAAGATGATCAGAAAATATTAATAAGTCAATAATACACACACACACACACATACAGACAACTATCCTTTAGGGTGATACTGAGTCTGTGTGGGGGTCGAGGTCCTGGTGTGGAGGTCTGTTAGTGTGGAAGTCACCAAAATAGGGGTTTAATTGTTTACAGGTGGTTATCTTCAGATAATGTCCTTATTCCAAATATACACTAATTTATGGCCTTTTAAAAATGCATGCAAAGATAATTAACATAAAGATGTACTGATAAAAATTTATATCTCTCAAAATAAAATATACAATAATATTCAAAGAGTTCATAAGTTCCTATCAGAATGTTCTTAGCATATATATATATATATATATATATATATATATATATATATATAATATTATATATATATTAAAAAATTATAGAAAAAACTTATAAAAAAGTATATAGGAAAAAAACAATAGGAAAACTAGTTTTAGCCAATGCGTTTTGTCCAATACAGACTTTTTCAAAGCAAAAACGAAATGAATTTATTGAAACACAGTATCTATAAACAACAAACAAAATTTGTTAGCAACTAGAAAATTTAGAAATGCTATTGTATATTCATGTGGTCAACTGAAAAATTATGTCAATTACCTTATGTTTGAAGAGAATATTTTCACATGTAGAAATATTGTTTGTATTGTTGCATTAACGAATTCAGCCATTTTCTTTTGATTTCTTGATTTGTTGTGTATGTTGGCTTGGGAGAGTAATGATTCTGTTAGGAAAGGTGATATTGGGAAAAACCTGTGTGTAGATTAATATTTGGATAATATTCAATGGTGGCACTCTCGAGGATTTTCCTTCTGAGTGAATTATTTTCTTTTCTTATGAGTGTAGCATTTATAAAATCAAAATTGTGGTTGAATTTATTTCTATGTATGACTAGTGCATTTGTTAAATTGATATTTATGAGCTCTCTTTTGTGCTCATAGATGCATTTTTTAAAGTTTCTGCCTGTTTCTCCAATATATTGTGAGGAACAGTTTTGGCAATTTATTTTATAAATGCCTGCTTCAGAAATATTATTGCTATGGGTGTCTGAGGATCTGATTATGTCTATAATGGTTTTGGAAGTGTTTGTAATTATTTGGATGTTTTTTCAGATGGAATAGATTGTTCTGGATAGTGGATGTGATAGAGTTGGTCAGTAGTATTATGTATCTGTTCTCATATAATTTATTATTATGAATGATGTTGTTATTTTTGTTGTGGTTGTATATTTTGTATGCTTTTTTCTTGCATTGTGGATGAAATGATATGGGTATTGTAGGTTTTTGAATGTTTTCTATGTATGTTTCTTTAAGTAAATATTGGGGACTGCAGATTCTCAATGCTCTCAAGTAAAAACCTAATAATAATTCCAGATTTAATTTTAGAAGAGTGGTTTGGGCAGAAACTGAACAGGTCATTTTTGTTGGTAGCTTTTCTATAAAGGTCAAAATTAAGTTTGTATTGTTTTTGTGTAACATGATATCTAGGAAGGGAAGAGTGTAGTTGGTTTCAGTTTCAAAGGTGAAGTCTATTGCAGGTTCAATGTTGTTAAAGATCTGTTAAATTAGTATTTTGTGGATATATTAGTAGTGAGTTGTCTATGTATCTGAAATAGTAAAAGTGTGAAGGTAGAATGTTTTTGAATGGGTCACTTTCTAGAAACTCTAAAAATAGTCAAGCAAGAACACCACTGAGAAGAGATCCCATTGGTAAACTAAGTTTTTGTCTGTAAAGTTGGTTATCAAAAGTAAAGAGACAATGCTTGGTGATTAGCTGGCATATTTTTATGTATAAGGTAGAGGTAATTTAATTTTTGCTTTTGTTAAGTGTTTTTTTTAGTAGATTTAAGCATTTCTCTATAGAGATATTTGTGTATAGAGATTTTATATCTAAACTAGCCATATATTTGTTTTAATGGGTATGTTTTTTAATTTGTTTAGGAGGTCATCTAAATTTTTTATGTGTGATGGCAATATTAGTCCATCACACATAAAAAATTCAGATGACTGTAGATGGGAGAAGCTCTAATTTGTCACTGATACGTTTGTATGCTTCCTTGTACCACTTTCCTTCTGCTTAAATGCCATGATGAGGGCAGAACAATTAATATATTAATCAAAATAACAAAAATAATAGATTTCTCATAGCTACTTTCTCATGTATATGCTAATGTATCGTACTTTCCATCTTTGTTTATAACTGAAAGGCCCGTCACGAACAACCAAGCAGTCACTTTGAGAACTAATATGATTCATTCCGCTAAGCCCACTGAAAATTTAAAAGTTTTTTTTTCCTACAGACTTTTTTTTTTATTTTGCCTTCAGATGTTGTCCGTTGCATGGGGTGGCGGGTCTGTAGATGAGAGGTTTGTCTGTACATTCACTATCCTCATTCACCTGCAAGTATAAGTGAAGCAACTGGAAAGAAAGAAAGAAAGAAAGAAAGAAAGAAAGAAAGCAAAAAAAAACAATGAAGTTTATTTTTAAAAAGATTGAATAAAAAAATTATTTTCTATGAGATGGCCAAAAAATATTAATAAGTCAATAATATAACATGTTACTTATTGTACTTTTTTAGTTTTAGCCAGACACACACATTCAAAATATTTGAATAAATATTAAACTTTTTATCAAATAATTGTATTTAATATTCTTCTTCTTTTAAATTTACTTTGTTGTTTTAATATTTATTATGTGAAAATAAATTCAAGTTTAAATATATATATATTTATTTACTATTTCATTAATAATAATCCCCTCCAAAATAAAGAGTAAATAATTTTTTTTGAAGAAGTAAGGCTTGCTATAGTTTATGCTTTAAAAAATAATTAAATTAAATATGTTTAAATGTATCTTAATTTAAGTTTATTTACACACACTTAAATATTTGAATAAATAAATATTGAACTTTTTGTCAAATAATTGTATTTAATATTCTTCTTTTAAATTTACTTTGTTGTTTTAATATTCATTTTTTAAAGTTATGCTTTTATTTACTATAGATGTAAAAATAATTTCAAGAGAACAGAAATTTTAAAAATACATACATGTATAGCATTTTGAAAGTATCAATAGAATTAAAAAGTAAAAACAAACAGTAATTCTAGAATTATTACCATTCATTTTTACTTTTTAATTCTGAGAATTTTGAATACATTCTAATGTATTTATGAAGATATTTTAAAGTTAAAATGCAAATCATACGATGATAATTTTTTTTGTCATAATTATGGTAGTTTTTTAGTTTTAGCTGGACACACACACATACAGACAACTTCCTTTTATTCTAAACTTTAATTTATATAATATAAATTCAAGTTTGTTATTTGTTAATTTGCAAAATAAATGTTCCTATGTAAAGAAAAATTGTTTTCATTTTGTCCTATGCTTTCAGGTTTGGCAAAGCCTACCTATGTGACTCCACGTTCTGCTTTATCTGTCAAAAATGATTCCAGCATAAAGAAGATTAAGAAAGTTAAAGAATCAAAGGAAACTCGATCATTATTTAAATTAAACAATCCCATGTCATTCCAGGATAACCAAAAAACCAGAAAGTCATCAAATAATGCCCCACAAGGCAATTCCACTTCTGCTCAATTTGTAGATCACAGATTAGGACATAGTACGAACCCAGATATCCTGAAATGGTTAAGTGGAAAGAATCAAATATATTGGAAACAGAAGAAAGAGGAAAAAGTTCAGAAGAAGTTACAGAAAGAGACAAAACGACTGGAAACACTGATGAAAGCTGAACGCAGACTTCAGTCTCAACAAGCAGTTTATAATTGGATGCAGCAGAAATTAAAAGAAAGGAGACAAAGTTCATTAGAAGAAAAAGGAGAAAAAAAAGCTGAGATAAAAAAATCAACAGAAACTTATCCTTGCCAAGATACATTTTCAGAAGACAAAATACCAAAACATAAAAATGATTCATTTTGTTCGATTAAGCTATCAGGTAACCAATCCAAGTTAAATGGCCATTTGAAACCAGTACAGGGCCAAATAAAAACTACTAAAGAAAGGAAAATATCTTCAGTTAAAAATCCACATTTTAAACATATGGAAAGCATTTTGAGTTATGATGCTTGGACAAGACAAACAGTAAATAAAGGATGGGCAAAAACTTCCAATGACTGTGAAGATTTCAGAAGCGGCACCAAATCTAAAAAGAAAGGTATAGAAGATCAAGAAAATCATTGCTTCGAAGACAATAATAAATATTTACAGAAAGGAAAGGAGAATATCAGTTTGCAAGAAGATGAAATCAAATTAAAAGCAAATGAAAAAAAGTTGTGCCTGCAAACTACACGGCCAAAGACAGCTTGTGGAACTCGTGTAAAGCATTCTGATAATTCCAGTTTTCCTGATACCACAGGACATTTTGATAAAGTCAGAAATCATTCTGAAGAGGAGCAGCAAGATGAGACAAGATTAGATGAAAGTAGACTCCATGAAGACAATGAGGATAGAAATAATACTTATAATGGTAGTACTGGAGATAATGAATGATTAAAACGAAATTTGCAGTTTATTTAGGGAAATAAAAAAAATCTTTTACCTTCTTGAGAAACAAAACTAGTATAGCAGGCACCCACAAATGAAACAATAAAAATGATTTATTTAGCCCAGATTAGAACAAAGAAATTCCTGTGCACAAATTCTAACCTTGTAGTAGTCAAGAGAAAAATAAAGGCTAACTTTCTGCATGTTTCATCTTTACCCAACCTATCCCATCTCACTCTTTTTCTTCTCTAGCTTCCACTACACTCACCAATGCTTCAAAAATCAATTCATCCAATGCTTAACCAATAAATACAAAACAAAAATAAAAATACTATTTACAATTCATTATCTACATGTTACACTCTCACACTATTTTCATAGTTGCTTTCATTCATTTTCTTTGTGGTATCAATTCCTTCACCAGTCCAGAAGACCACTTTAGTCATTTGGTATGTATATTCTTTCAGCCATTACTTTAACTGTTCAGCACTGAATAGTTAAAGCAATAAGGTGACATCTTTCAATGAACCTATTCCTGTTCAATCTAAGTAACATCTAATATTCCATTTGTCTCTTTCAGAGGTTCTGAATTAAATCTGGTGTTGTTATCCATTAGACCTCTCTCTAAATAGTCTGTTCAATACTCCTGTAATCACAAACTCAGTTTCTGTCCTAGTTTACCACCATCTACAGTTTTATAATTTCTTACGTACACAAAGATGTAGGTAAGCTGATATAAAGTCTATGATCATAGAAGAGCCATCATCTGTTGTTATTCTCTCAAGACCTCTCCACAGACGTTCACACCATCACCAAATTTGTAGTATGCTACATGATCATTCACTTCCTGAAAATTATATACCAGCCAGATCTTGCTTTCATTAGTTGAACTACTGCCATCAGTGGCAGTACTCCAGTTTTCACATGCCCATTACAAGGAATGTATACCCACATTGATCCTCTTCTGTACTTCCTTCTAGGACTCTTTTTTTGCAGTCCCTTTCTTTGTGAACTCTCATGACATTTTACTATATTTTTCACAACCAGAGGTTCCCCTTTCAGAACAATTCTACCATCTATTCCTTGCAGTCAAACTCTACATGGAATTCCTTATCTTTGACCTTGCAACTGACATCCCCTTTTCCACATCTCTTTTCAACGCTTCCATGATCCCCTCCATTGACGTGCAGTAAGTATACAGCCTAAGAGCTGCACATTTCACTCTTCTAAATTGACTCCCACCTTTACTAGTCAATTGATTACAGCCATTTCTATCATTATATCACTTCCTTTAACAATGCAATCAGTCATGATTACCCTGTGGTTTAGTTGTGTCCTATGCATAATCAGCTCTATACTACTGATACCTCTGCATTTAATCTCTCCCCCATCATCCACTCTAATCTCCCTCACATCTATCCCCTAACTTAGAAATAACTAATTTTGTTTGCATCAATAAAGGCTTTTACCTTCTTTCTACTGCTACTGCATGTAAGAGCTCTTTTATTGGGTCAAATGGATAGTTATCAGCACAGTAACCACAATAGATTACTATGTGACTCATTTGTTCATACTAGTAGCATGTCAAATCAGGTTTCAGTTCCCTAACCATATGAGGCCCCCAAAATTTGAAGACTGCTCTTGGAACATTTACACCTGTTCCTTTCCTTCTTTCATTTCCTCACCACTTGTGACATATTGCCTTTCTTCACCTATATGAGCCTGATTCACTGATTCTCACTATGTATTCTCTCATGGTCATATTTTCAATGTTAGGCAAATGCAGCAGTTCCAATGTAATGTGATCAAGAAAACCACTTGCAAACAAAAGTATAACTGTCCTCTTCAACCCATCTCCTGTGAATCTGGCTAATACCACCAACCTTTTGATCTCATTCACATAAGCATCTATCTATTCCTCAGTCCACTTCATCCCTCTGAACTTGTCATATGACACATATGTCCTTTCTGTGAATGTTTTCTTTAGCTAATCTTAATTATTTTGTGTCTAATTGTTCATCCTCACTTGTTTCTAGGTAAAGTATCAACACATTCACTTCTAGCAAGAATGCTATGAAGCTGGTAATATTAGGAATTTCTTGCTGCTTCATCAGAAGCCACACCATTTTTTTACCCACATCTCTATTGCCATTATCATTTTGCTGCTTGTGAGATTAACCATTTTTGGAAAAACAAGTAATGAATCAGACATTTAGTTTAATAATCAAATTGAAATTAATAAAGATAAAGCTACTTTCATTATTAAACTGATTTTTAATAAAAAACTGGAAATTCTGATACTGATTTTTCTTTATGCAATTTAAGCTTATATATTTACTATTTTATGTCATAGTTTTGTTGTTTCTCTTTACTTCAGTATAAAAAGAAATGCATAGATAAGTTGTTTTTCCAAAGTATTCTTATTTTTTACTTTATTAATGAAATATCTGTGAATAAAATAATTTTGTTAATATTGTTTCTGGACATATCAAAATATTATTTACAATGCAACAGTGAACTGCAAAAAATCTAACAGAGCCACAAATAAGAATCTTGTCAAACATGATGTATGCTTAAAATCTTTATTGGGAAATTTGAACAATGGCCTGAATTCTAATAAAAATCATAATTTTATATTAGAATCAGTAAAGATTAGTTAGAAAGGGAGATTAACGTAAAAATGAGATTTCTGATTGCCATACCATATATTTTTGGGAATGTCTATGCCATAAATTAGTTTATTCATGAAAATAAAATGCTATCAAGAAGACTTGTACTACTTTTATGTATGATTCAGGGAAATACAAAAAAAATCTGGTTATATAGCAATATAAATATGAATGAGAAATTAGATGAAAATGATAGTTAAAACAAATAATGTTCACATATTTAAAAATCTTGAAGTAGCAATAAAAAAATGTACTGAAATTTTTCTATTTGAAAACTCAAACGCAAACATCTTTTGGATTTTGAGGAAGAACAAGAATTTAAAGACTTCAAATTTTTTTGTCAAGCTATGCACACAAAGTATCAATTCAATTCTATACAGTATTTTAAAAATAAAAATTATTTTCAACAGTTTTGTCTTTGTTTTTATTTCAGTCACATTGAAGTAAAATTTTATTGTAACAACTTAAAAAATATGTATACAAATCAATTTCTGAAATAAAGATCTGAAAAATTATAGGAAAAAGATTGTGAAACATACTTTTTTTGAATCAATGGATCAAAAAAGTATGATAATTAATTAGAAAAAAAGAATATTCAGTCACTCTGTTATAAAATGGTGATAATGTAAAACTTACTTGAAGGACATCATTTGAAGAAAATTTTATAGCTCTACTATTTTGAATATTGTTTTTTTTCATTAACCATGTTGTGGATTTGGAGCTTTTGTTGCCAACTGCACTAACATATTGAAAAGATTCAAATGACCATGAAGACTATGACTGTCTAATTCAATGCTATCAGTTTTTCCCCATAACGGTACAGCAGCCTAAGAATAGGCTGATGAAATAACAAAAAAAATCTGCTTGATATTGATTATTTATATTTACATTACTTATTTTTAATGAAATCTTAAGTCAGAATTGAATTTCATAAAAAGACAAAAAAGCAAGAAAAAAATGGGAAATAACAAATATGTTGTTTTTCTTTTTTTTAAGATTTCCTTTTGCTTATGTACACACATACAAACTTATACATTGACATAGATAGTCAGTGCAGTGACACAAGTAAAATGGACTTGCCCTATTTTGTATAGAGTCAAGTAACTACTAATAAGTCAGTCTTCACATGGTGATGGGATGGAATTTCTATGTCACAGACTAGAAGACATCATAACAATATGACATTGCCAATTGCGTAGGATGAGCTGGACTTTGTGGAAACATGGATTCGATTTGCTGCCCAGGCAAATGTTAAATGACCATAAATTTGCAGGAAAATGAGATTAGAGATCTCTTTTTAGCTTTGGCTGGATGTGAGACCATCAGAAAGATCTCTGTCATGACATATCCTAGAGAACTGAAAGATTTGATCCTTTCACAAATTTTGGACATTATAAAAAGAAATTTACAACTGAAAAAGAAATTGAGAGGACAAAGTTTCTTTTGAGCAAACAAGAGCCAAACAAAACAATAATATAGTATATACACAATCTATAAGAGACTTCCGGATTCTGTGAGTTTGAAAAACTTGGCACTGGAGAAATGACCATTGAAGATGAGTTGATACAGCTGAGATTAATTGAAGGTATGTGTGATGCTTCATACAAACACAAAATTTTAGAATGCTTACAACTGACTAAAATGTCCTTGGATGCATCTATAGAGTTTCTGCAACAATTAGAGTTAATTGAGAATTTTAATACATCCAAGACTAATGCCAAAGTATACAGCATATTGAATGACCTTGTGTGATACAAATACTATGATAAAAAACATGAATGGGACAAGAAAAAATGTCCAGCTTTAGAACAAGTATGCTGGAATTGTGAAAAGAAGAAACATTTCCAGTCTGTGTAAGCATAAAAGGAAAATAGGCTAGCAAGTTTACCGCACACAGGGTAATACAGCTGTATTTGTGATACAAAGACATAAAATGTAAAGTGCCAAAGAAAAAATTAAATTGAATAGTAACTTTTCCTATGCAAGTAGATACTGTGCGCGAAGTCACAATAAATTTCTGGTCAAACCCAAATTAATGAAAAGTTGACTTGAACTAAGACAGTTCAATGGTTCTTTCATCAAAATATTAGATTGTCTTGAAGGAGCTTTTACATTGTATTATCAAGCAGGATTTAATATTGCTGTCTTTTGAAATGCTATTGAATTTTCATTAGTCAGCTATTTGTTTTCCTAGCTACCACTTCATACATATTTCATATATCATACTATGATATTTGCCCTGTAAGAGTGTAGTTTATGATTTGAATCATCAAGGCAAACCCCAACAAAACAAGATATTAAAATCTATAAAATAATTTATATAGATTAGAGAGTGGCAATAGCATTAATCTTTATAAAATTTATATTTGTCAAAATGCTAAGAGATGCATGATGGAAGTGGAAAATAATGAAAGATAGCACTTATTTCATTATCACAATCCACTTTTTGTCTTTCTATAATGAAAGACTACTGCATCAAATTGCATAAGGTGGATTTTTTCTTATTTATTTTTCCAACTCAGTTTTGTCTGACTTGATGAACATTGTAACTGAATTGACCTTTGCTGCTATGACCTTTGTAATTTACAACCAGTTTGTCACTCCCCTCACCCAACTTAAGTAGCTAAACTTTGAAGACTCAAAGCTTTGTGATTAAACTTTTCTCTTGATGCCAATCAAAACTACCATTAACAGTCACTTGAATATGATGTGGTACCCTTAATGGGGTATTCATTTTCTTACATCATGAACCCACGCTTTTAGTATTTATTTAAGGAAATTGATTGTTATATTAAGCGTATGGTGGCAGAAACAAGAAGCAACAGAGGTTTAAGAAATAAATAATAGTATTAACAAAAATGTACAACGAATGGTGAAGTGGTGTGAAAGTCTTTTGTTGGAAGAAAGAGATAAGTAAAGCCATCCGCAGTGGCTTACAGTAGTAGAGGGAGGGTGAGTCGTCACTTACTGCAACAATGGGCTTTGGCGAGTTGTCCTTGGAGATGGGAGGCCAGTTGTCTTTGGGTGTGGAGATGGTGTTCTGATGAGAATGTGTACCCTGGTTGTTGTGCTGACCAACTGCCAAAGGTGTCTCTTTGATGGGCTTTGAAGTCCTTTCGTAGGCTCAGATCGGCTTGAATTCCTATTTCGCTTCTTTAGGTGGGAATGGGTGCTGTTGGGTAAAAAATTGGATTGTATGTTTTTTTGGGGGGGTGAGGAAAGCAGAAGGTGTGTGTGGAGCCAATGCATGTTTGATGAAATTTTTAGTTCAGTCTTGGGTTTCGGAGCATTCACATCTGGCCAGTGGTGGAAATTTGTGTAACATGAATCAGACGAAGATCTGGTTTATCAAGATTATAACATTATCATTCTTGATACCCATTTCCTGGTTCTTAACCTAATTAAGTCATCATTTTCCATTTGGTTCTTTAAAAGTTCAGATTAATAGTTTTCCTGTTGATTTTTAAAATACTCAATAATTTTCTTCAAATTTTAGAATTTTAATTTAATCACCACAGAATTTTTTCAGCTTTCCATTAGCATGGCTGATATTAAACTCCAGGAGAGCAACATGCTATGCCTTCTTGGTCTTATGTTTTCCACTGACATAAAGTGAATTGACCATATCAAATCAATTGCTTTATCTACTGCAAGGAAAGTTGGTTCACTTTGTTGTGCCAGAAAATCATTCTCACCAGAATCCATCTTGCACATTTATAACTCTATTATTTGTCCATGCATATGGTCTGGTGCTCCTGCTGTACATCTCAAGATTCTTGACAAAACCCAAAGAAGGATCTGTAATGTAATTGATCCTGAACAGGCATCTTGATCAACAACATGATATGGCTTCCTTCTGTCTTTTCTATAAATATTTTCATGGCAACTACTCTTGGTGCCCTGACTACATGAATTTAAGCAACTAGTTGCTTAAATTCATGTAGGTCCCACCATTTTACTGTTGAAATAACTAAATGCAATCGCCACTTCAACAGTTTCTTTTCTTGAACTTCCTACCTGTGGAATTCCCTTCCATTTTCTTGCTTCCCTAATAACTACAATCTTCAAAAATTTAAATGCAACATCAATTATTATCTATCTGCTTGAACCCTGTTCATTTTTTGTCCTTTTCTCAATCCTCCCTATTCTCGGTTTTCTTCACTTTGACTTCCTGTAATTCTCTGCATTCTAGTGTCATTACTACTTTGCTTGAGATGAAATGATAAAAAATAAAAAAACAGCTATTTTATTTGATACTCCACTTGTCTTCTTTTGATTTTAATTACAGTATGCTTACATTTCTCCAACTAACAAAGATTTCTGTTATTCTCAATCTTTGTATTTTATTTACATTCACCATCTGATTTCTACCTGTTTCACTTGATTGCTCTCATGGAGCTTTCTTCATCTCATTGATGTTTTTCAGCATGTTAACTATTAATCTATTAATACTGGTTCTTCAACACAATTATTAACCAGCCTTTCTCATTGGCATAGTTTCAGTTATACTCATCATTATTCTTCTATTCTCCAAAATTCAGACTCTTTCTAGTTTGTCAGTACAAATCTTTCTTCATATTTCCTTATCTTTGTAAAACTCTGATGTTGTTCTTTGTGAACATGTTTTCTCATAATTTATAGTCTTTAAACCATTGTAATCACTTTGTTCTTTTTTAAGTAGTCATATTTGTTAAGAGTTATGGCCCTTGAACTAGGAGACGTTTGCTTAACTGACATATTGTATGGTCTGCCCTTATGAGAGTGACAGGAAAGAAATAAACACAGAGGCAAACATTTTGGGGAAGGGAAGAGTATCTGGAATCTACAACAAGCCATTTAAACATTTTTGATGAATTTCAACAGAATGTATTTATTAAGGAAGTGAAAGAAAAGAAAGGTTTCCTGGTTTTACAATCTGAATTTGAAAGTACCTGTTGACTTTTCATAACCATATTTATTATACTATAGTATAATAAATATGGTTGTGAAAAGTCAATTGGTACTTTCAAATGACACATGATTAAAAAATAAAAGAAAAAATAGCTTGAAATTATTTGATATCAACTCTGCTGAACATATAAGCCAAGAGAAATGGCTATAAATATTTAATAAAAAAATAAGCACACTTAAAATGTAGGGGTGGAGAAGCTGTGCTGGAATTGGGTTTAAAGAATGTCAATAAAAACAATGGAATAGAAAAATTTTGTAAAAATTATTGTTCCTGTGTAGCATTGCAGCTCAGAGCAGACATCAGGTTCAATCACAGGGTACAACTTCTTCCAGTCAAATGCTTGTGGCTTAACAATAACTCTTTGGATGGATTGTTACCCATGAATTAATACCATAGAATTTGTATCAGTAAGCAATTTTTTTTTTATTCTCTGGTTGTAAACTATTGCTATAGAAAACTGAGATGAGGCATAGGCATAGGGAGGGGAAGTCTAATGGGCATCTACCTTTTCCTGTTAATGCCTGTTTCTGCCTTTTTTACAGGTACTGACCATTGTTATTTATTTTGTAACTTTTATTTAAAACAGTAATTTATTTTCATTCTGTCACTTTCTTTGAGCCACTTGCCATAGTCATTGTGAGACCCACTTTACTTAGCTGATAGTCATTAGGGCAAATGTCTGAAATCATTTTGTGACAGCTCAGATATTTTCCATTTAACAAGATATCGCTACACCTGATATCACTACGTCTGTCTGCATTTATAGCCTATGAGGCTTTTGAGAAATATCAGAAATTCACACATATGACAGTATGAAAACACTTGAATTTGACCACCTTGTAGTAAATCTCGAGATCATAATATATAGTGACAGAATCTGTGTTATCACCTCAGAGCCTATAAAAATGCTAATCTTATATAAATACAATTTGAAATCACAGTGAATAAGTCAAATTTTAAAGTTATATTGGAATAACCTCAAACAGAAGCTATTCAGGGAAGCTTTCATTAATAATAAAATCACAGCAAATTAGATTAAAGAAGTGAAAATAACCTTCAGTCATAAAGGAACAGATTTAAAAACCAAGGCAGAAATGTTATTGGTCCTGACCTGGCATCTTGGCTTCAATTCCTTTCCCGCCATCATAACATAGTTTGCTTTTGACTGTTCTATAAATATTTTTCTGATGAGATTTCCTCTTTGGTACCTTGACTTTACAAATTTCATACCACTTTTTACCAAACTACCGTACACACAAGTCACCAATCTACCACTGGGTGGCATGACACTAGTGTTTACCATTGGTAACCCACTGTTGGAGTGCCAATGTGTTCATCTTGGCAATATTACCACTAGCAAACCGCTAGAAGCCCACTGGTGGTACGCCAGTGGCTGCCACCAGAGGACAGTTGGTGTTGCCATCGGTGGCCCACCAGCTAGATTGGCAGCTAGATCTTATCATTTACAATTGAAATGGCTAGATGTAACCATAAGTTTATCCTAACAGTTTCTTCTTTGGCACTTCTTGCTTGTGGAACTCTCTTCTAGCCATTTGCATTCCAGTCAACTTTAATCTTCAAAAATTTAAATGCAATATCAATCATCATCTTCTTTTGAATCTTGATCTTCTGTTGTCCTCTCTGTTTTTTTTTCAATCTTTTCTTGTATACAAGTAACTTTATTGCCTTTGCTTACTTGTTTGGGGTGAAATGATTAAAAAAAAGGCAAAAATCAGTGATATCAGTATACTTGACTTATTCAGTGCTCGAATAGAAGGAGTAAAAATTCAAGAAGAGTCCCAACAGATAGAAGGTTTGATCATTCTGCTAAAAGGAAGTTTAATCCTCCAAAGCCTGATGGTAGGTTTCAATGTGTAATATCTGCAGCTGCATTTTTTATTGGACTAGAGACTGTCTATCTGAAATTTGTATTGATAAATAATTCAGATTATACCCTTAATTTTTTTCCCAATGTACTAATTAATTCTCATTGATATATTGAAATGTCTGTATTATATAAGGCTCTTGACGAATTGTTAAAATATTTATGCTGATTATTTGCTTTACAGTAGGTTAATTTATTTGTTTGAATAAAGAATGAGTCAGATCAAATTAGTTTGTGCAAACAGATTTCAAGAAATTATCGGATCCAAACAAGATGTGTGATGAGGCATTGTATTTTTTTTTGATTGTCGGATGGTTCATTTTGCTAGTTCTTTTTGCTGCATGCTGATACCAGTTGTTATGTTCAGATTCTGGTTAGATGAGAGAACAAACGAAAACAGCAATAAACTGTGGGAAATGTCAATAGGCAGTGTGAAAAGAACAAAATTGTTAATATAAGGTTCTTTAGTTGCTGTTGGTAAGGGAAGCAAATTTTTGTAGAAGGGTACAGTTGGTAAAACCTGGAGCTGATACTTTTATTGGGTCAGTTGATTAAGATCATGGTGGTGATGCCAAGAGACTGCTGGGTATCAAGAGTTGCTCCTTGGACCCATTTTGTTCCAGTTTCTTCAAAGCAAATTGGAGAGGCTCCTAATCTCATCTTTTGTTCATGTTTTTCCTCTGGTGGTAATTGGCTTATTTTATATTTTTGAAGGGATTTGTTTTGTGGACCAGCTCTGATGCTTAGAGGATGCAGAGGACAACTTTTTATTTTGAGTTTTGCATTCTTAGTTTTCTCATCTGGCTGACATGGAAAGTGAATTAAAAAAGAGCTGATTTGAAGCAGAGTATAACAAGTACAACAACAGGGATTTTATTTGAAGCAGTAGCTTTTACAGATTCAAGTTTTTTTCATGTGTCTAGAAACTTCCTGAGCTGAGATAATGAGATCACAAAGTTTCTGTGAAGTCATTTAGAGAATGACCCTGGTTGTTGAGTGTGGAGTCTGAGACAAAATTAACTGCAAAGTGCTTAACCTTGTTTGATGAAGATAAATTTAATATTAGTAAGCATAGATGGTTTGCCTCTGTTATGAATCTTGTTAAGGATTTTCCAGAACTTTTGGGATTAGTTTCCATGAGTTTGTTGCATGCACTGACTTTGCATAGCTGATCTTAGCATTCTCCAGAAGTTTTTTGCAATGTTTGTTGGAAGCTCTGAATTTGGCAAAGATCCTTATAGTATAAAGATGGAATTGTTACAGAGCCCATTCAGGTGTGAGCCAAGGCTGACTGTTTTCTTGAAAGGGATGAATCTCTCAGTACCAGAAAAGATCCATTCAAGAATGAAGGAGGCTATATTTTTCATGTTCTATTTTTGAAGAATGAGGAATGGTTACATGAAAACTGAAATCACCACATACAAGTATACTAGCTGAGGGATAATCAAACAGGATAACATCAACCTTCTAACATATTTGGTCAAATATCACAACTCTATCACCCTGAGGATCATAGTACAGATGAAGAACATATTGTAAAAAAGGGCTACATGAAAGCACATAAATGTAAAGTCAGGATTTTCATTAGTAAGGTCCCTGTATACATTACTTTGGTCTATTTGTTTTGGCAATCATTTTGAAAACTGTTTTCCTAATGTGAAATGTAAGATATTGTGGAGGGTTGAGTGGACAAAAATTTGGCCATGTAAAAATATTCAACTCATTCACAAAGAAAAGGAAAAGATGAAAGAGAGATAAATTATAAAGCCAAAATTTTATTAGAAATTGTTGAGGTGTTTTGCAAAAATTGTTTTCCCTTTTTTATAGTTTAATTTTTGTATGACAGAGAATAGACAAGACACAGGAAAAGACATGAGATTTCTTAATGACTTTGACTTGGATTGTTATATACAGCAATTACTTGTATCTTTTGCTTGATACATTGTGCTTTTAGTTACACTTCATGTGTGGAAATCATAGGAGACAGAAAATATATGCAAATATTTAACAGAAAAATATTTGGTCCATTTTTAAAGTGTTACTTGAAGAGTACAAAATAATAACTTGTTGCAGATGTTGAGAATGAGAAGGGTAAAAATTTGGCCTTATCAGAAGGATTTGATTGAAATGTATTCCTACTTTCCTCTATAAATGATGTGAGGAAAGACAAAATGCAACAACAGACTTAAGTGAATTTATTCACAGTAGATGTGAATGCTGTGTTAATAGATAGATATAGAGAAAGTTATTGTTTTATTTAGCCACATGATGATTTGTCTTCAGTGGGGCAAAATTTTCAGGGTTCATACTGATGATGTTAGAAATCATGCTTGGATTTAATCTTTTGTTGTTTTGAGCATAATTAGTTTGTGACTTATATGAAGTTGTTTGACCATATTCCATGTCCTAATTCTATGGTGTGGTAATTTGTATATATTCTTCAATTGTCTGCAAGATGATCTCTCAGTTTCATCATAAAGATGCCAACAGCATCATGGATCTGTCTGTGTTTGTGTGTGCCTTGGTGTATCTCTTTCTGTTTTTCCACTGTCTGGGCTTGCTTCTTAAATCATGTGTAGGCACCCAGACAAGATTTTGGATTTAAGTGGGAAGGTATTTCATTGGTTGGTATGGACCAATGATGTTTAAAGATATTGGTGTCTATTACTATGCAGATATTGTATAGGCGTTTGTGTGCATAGGTGGGTAGTGATAAACATAACTATTCCAAAACTTTGCTTATTAATAACTAGCAGTAGAGCCCGGCGTTGCCCGGGGATGTAACAGTAACAGTAAGAGATAGATCAAGTATCGACCATCATAAAGACTGAAAATAAAAATTGACAAAGATTATTGTTTAAGGTTGACGGCCACACATGTCTTAATTAGTTTTTTTTTGTTTTGCTTTTTTTTTTTTACGAATTGGTCAAACAAAAACATTGTTTTTAATTGAGTCTACCAATTGAATAGAATTTTATTATAAACAATTGTCTTGTAAATGGAATTTTTAAAGCATTCTGAATATAAAAATAAAGAAAAAAGTGTGCAAGACAATAAGAAACACTACCTGCCAAAAAAAAGTGAAGTTTTGTTGAAATTGGTCGAAAAATGTAGGAAATCCAATCCCATATATAAACGAACACACATACACACACACACACACACACACAAACAACCTGGGTTTTATAAGTATAACTCGATATGAGTTGTCCCCCTTTCATTCTCGTGATGTCTCTTAATTGTGTTTTCAAATTGATTTTGTGCAAAAACAATTGTGTTTTTTCCAATTTTTGGCACTGTCAGAACCACTGCAAGGTAATTTTATGTAGTCCTGTGAAGTTTTGTTGAAATCGGTTGAAAAATGTAGGAAATCCAATATATAAACGTTACAGACACACACACACACACACACAACCTGGGTTTTATAATAAGTATGATTTGGTATATGTTTTAAATGCTGTGTAAGTTTTATTTTTTTCCATAAATTATAAGTTAATTAAATTTTATTTTAAGTTGGTATTGTTGCAGGCATGACATATGCTGGGTGTTTGAATTAGGAATAACATGTGTCTCCTGGAATTCCCACAACAAATGAGTGGACTTCTACGTGAGTCTGAGTAATACAATACAAAGAACCAATACATGTGCAAACAAAGTATAATGCATTAACAAGAAAAGTATACAAGTGACAAAGACAATGATTTCCTGTTGTCATTTACATGTTGACTGTCAAACAAAATTCAGAATTTATTATTTTTGGAATCTGGTTTCCTTGTTTGTATCCATGTATGAATAGGTAATTTTTGTTTTACAGTTGGTGTCAAAAGTGTTCTGTCATTTTAAATTTGTCCACTTAACTGTAGTGGATCTAAGATTGTGCTGCAAATGCAATATCCACAAACATAAATTATAAGAAATGGCCAAATGGTAATGATATTCAATCACGACAAAAAATACATGTTTGAAACAACAGATTAAATTTTATATACACAATTTACAATTTCTTTGTTTGTAATGATGTGTACAAAGGTATATTTTAGAGAAAAAGTTCTTTGCTGTTTTGGAAATGTTCAATGTCTAAAAAGTTGTCTGCCTTTGAGTGAAAGGTTGAATTTAACTTAGACAAAAGATTTTTCTATGAAAGATATTAAGTGAAAAAGTTTGTTGTATGAATTTTTCTAATCTTTTTCTAATCTCTCATAAAAAAGTTTATTTCTTTGGTGGCAATTTTGACACATAATTCCCATGTGTATCTTTGCATGTGTGAGTCTCAAAATGTGACGAAAATTTGTTTGCTGTTTCTATTTATAGTTTTTTTAACAACAAAATTGGCTCCAGTGGCTTGGTAGCTTGTTGCAAATTTTTTTGAGAAATGTGTGGATGAATGTTTTTTTTAGCCATTAGGGTTTCTTAAAACATTTAAATTAGGGATGAGTGTGAGAAAGATTTTTTTATGTCAGTTGGGCCTATTTTTGCACAAATTTTGACTGTTTTGTTATGGAAATTTCTTGAAGCTTATTTTTATTTAACAACCAATGAGATTCAAGAAAATGTTTGAAAATTGAAATGAGGGTTACTAAATAACTAATAGTTTGTTTTATTGTTTGTCTTACAGTGATTGTAAATGGCTCTTTTGGATGTTATGCATGTCAAACTAACATTTTCAAATCATATACATGTGTGGCGAACTTCATATTAATTTAACTTTAGATTAGGAAACAAAACTGACGTGGAAAAGGATGAGCAAAAGACATTGTTACACATCAAATATGTATTTGACAAGATGTACAATCAAACAATGATGTCAAAGAAAGAATGCATTTAAGAAAGGTTGAATAAAACAACAGTTGTCTCTCTTTAACTATTATTTTTAGTATTCCAAAGTTCACTGGACGAATGTTAATGACTGTTCTCAGAAGATTTTGCTGCGTGAGAAAAGAATATGTGAGTGTATAAGGAATGTTCAGCATGTGAGTGGTGGTGTGAGTGAGAAGGTTGGTGCATGGTTTCAACTATTGTGGATTCGTTTAGCAGCTGAATTCTCACTAATTAGCTAAGAAAAATTCTTGCTTATATAAGTGACTATAGGCTCCAGATCGCTGAGCAGGAAAAGACAATCTGATTGGTTGGCATTGACCAATCAGCGAGCGAGTTTTGGGGAGACTTAAGAAAGCTTCTGGTATCCGTTTATCCCAAAAGTGCACAAAATTGACTACATGAAAATAGAGCAATTACAAAATTGTTGCATTGCTGCGATTTGTAAATTGTCTATCATAACGTAGTGGTGATTTATTAACCAATGAATGCTTGTTGTATGTGATTTGTATTTGTGTGTGTATGTATGTGTGTGCGATATAGATCAGCACATATGCAAACAAATTGTGATACATTTTCTGTTGCACAAAATTTAACAGTAAAACCTATTTATGTACAAAGACTATTTTTTCAAATGCATCAATATGTATATAAATTTCATTTATTTTTATTAATGTAAAAATTCTTTTGTTCTTTGTGTTGCATTTCACTCTCTTACTATAGTTTCTTATTTATCTTTTTAACCTTACCAAATTCTCCCATATGACCTTTAAGCTTAAGGAAGCATTGGGCTAATTAATAATATAAAAAGGTTTTGATATTATTGTAATTAAAATTTTTAAATAATAAAGGTTACTAACTTTGTATGTATTTTTGTTCATTTAGTACTCCAGTTAAACTTACTTATCACAAAGTTATACTCTTTTTTTTTTAAAGTCCATAACTAAAAAATGCTATAATGAAAATATGGATTAAAAATGACTGTGAAAGGAGACAAAAATTTATTAACTGCTTATTTTATATAAAATTATACTTGATCTAACTTTTGTATTCAGCTACTGAAAAAACAAAATAAAAATGAATTCAGTTCGAGGGGTGGTCGGGAAATTAATAAAAAAACTTCCGGTTAAACCCCTTTAATGCGCACTGTAAAATTGATAATAATTTAAATAAAAATCCGGTATTAACGGTATGTAACGACTATGTTTTGACATGCTTAAATTATTAAAAAAAAAAACTATAAATATCAAAAACTTGAAATTTATACAGCAAAATATTTTTTTCACGAGTACACACTAACTACATCCACGGAAATAAGCTCTCAACGAACTTAAAAAGTATGATCCACTTCACTATTGAAACGTGTAAAATTATACATGTTTCATAACATTCATTTGTTGTTATCTAATTCATTTTGGTCTTTTGTTAAAGAATTAAAAAAAAAAGAAGTTAAAGCTACAGCAGAATCAATAATTTTTATAGTCGTAATTTTGTACGAAAAGATGACCACGAAATTGGGGATTAATTTTTCTCACAGTTAAATTCATTTATTTCCAATAATAATGAATCTGGTGACAATTTTATGTAAGTAAGCAAGCGATCTTTTTATTTATAAATTTATATATTTTACCATATATAATAATACATTTTTATTTTCTGAGAATCTATAAGAAGTAAGTGTATCAGTATTATTGTTCGCAGAATTTATTTTTATTATATCAGAAGAAGCCATGTGCGTGTTTTTAGTTGATGTCATTATTAATACAGTCATTTATTTAATGGAAAAATAAATTTCAAAATTTAAGAGACAGGAAACCAGTTAGAATTATAATTTTATATTTTTATGAATACAATAAATGAAAGTTAAGGCCTTTTTCCATCCATCGTGTTCAAGTGACGACAAGTATTATTTGTTTTCAAAACACTTTTTTAAAACAGTATTTGTGTTACTTACTTTGTTAGACTGGAAAATAAAAAAAACAGTAAATTACTCGTTTTCTCCACATCACAAATATAATCTCTCGCCTACCCTTGCTAAAAATTTTCCCTTTCCAATCACGTTTTCGTACAGACGTCACAATGTGGTAACAATGGGTTCGATTCTAATTTATTTACTCTTGTCCCAAAGTTAGTTTCATTTAGCAAACACTTACTTTTTTTTAAATCAGTGATTTAGTTTTTACATTTCTACTTAATACCATTATGAAATACAAGCTTGGTTTGGCACTCACCAAACCATCATAATAGTTGTCCCGCACCATAAGATCGAACGCTAAAAAAAAACTAATGAGTGTCTGTAAGTGTAAATGTCCCGTAATGTGGGAGATCTAGTTATTCCTTAGACCATCGCTCGAAAATATAGTTCTATTAACAAGAAGCTCAAAAATGTTTATAAAGTAATAAATTCATTCAGCAGAGATATTACCTAAATTTCTATTGGTGGGTGCGTCAGTCCGTTTTTGAGTTTATTTTATTTTTATAAGTTTTTATTTAATTCATTTTTTTATATTTGATATTTTTTATATCCAATTGATAATATTGTCATATTTATTTTCTAGAGTTCAGTATCAAATTGATACTTCAATGGACCACCTGCAAAGAGATTCAAGTTCAACGATTATTAAACAAAAACAGTAAAGTGGAAACAAACTCATCTTTTGAAAGTTAGTTATCCATTTTAAAAAGACGTTTGAAAGCAAAAACGTAAGTAGAAAATCTTAAGAAATCCATAGACAATACTAAAATTATGACGCATTTATTGACAGTTTTGCAATAGTTCTGTTTTTGTAACATTTTGAATTTTGATGGAGTAGAATTCTTAAAAATCGCTATTGTATAATACAAGTAAATTAAAGGAAACATTTTTTCATTAACAAATTAAGTAAAAGTTGTTCTTCAGAATAAAAACGAAAAAATGTTTCTTCTTTTTATTTCTTAGGAATTAATTTCATTTTGCTAAATTTTTGTTATACATTTTTATTGCAGTTTTTCCTCGAGTACTTGTATTTCAATTTTATATTCTCTCTGATGATATACAATTTAATTTAATATTTAAAATTTTTTTTTCTTAGAAAATTCTTGTTGCACTTTACTTACATGTGAATTGTGAATCTTTTTTTTTCTTTATAGAAGCAATGAGTGTCCAGTTGAATTTACAATTTACTTTTACATTGAAAGTTTATTCAGAATTGAAATTACAGCTGGTAAACAAACATTATTGGAAAAAATAGTATGATCACCAACTTAACATGTACATTTTAAAAATAGTTTTAGGGTCTGTTATCACAGTAAAATGTACATAATTGAATAATCAGACCAAATTAAATATCTAATGAATTTAATTTTATTTAACCATTTTTTTTTTTTTTTTTTAAATATCAAATCAAAAGTGAATTTGTTTTCCTTACAATTTATTTAATTCTTTTGTAGTTTCTCTAGAGTCTCATGTATTGTGATAAAATTCTAGGTAAACCTATGAACATACTAGTACATCCTGGAAACTCTGAAAGTTTCATCCGTCTTAAGAAAAGTAAAAAGTTTGGATTAAATATTGTTCCTAGCTTTGAAAAATGTATTAATGGCTAGCAGTGCTCACTCATCTGACACCCTTGGGCATTGTATCTCTCAATATGAATAGTAGGGAATATAATATCATATTTTTAATGGCTAACCTATGGAGTGACATACTTGGGCGTGATTTTTTTTTTTACATTAACATTTTTCTGTAGAAATATTATTTGGTGGTCCACTACCATCTCTCATAGTATGTGAACTCTGCTATAAAAAAATATGCTTTATCCAACACTATTTTCTAAATTCTGGCTGTCACCTTAAAGCTGTGCAATTTAGAAGGCATAGCATACCTGATGCAAAATTGATTCATTAAGAAATAACTCGTATGTTGAAAGAAGGCATTTTAGAACTTTCTCAAGTCTTTATGGTGAGCTCAAACCCTGAGGTATCACAAATAAATGACTATTCTCAAACTATAAATAGATTCATCCTCTTAGCTACATAACCTCTCCCTCAGATGCTGGCTATCATCACTTTAGCATGCTTGACTTTGCAAGGCAATAAATCCACTAAGATGAGGGGGTTGCTGAAGGTGAAAGAATCTGAGAAAAACATTGAGAAAAGAGGACAATAAAAGAACAGGATTCAAAGAGGTAAAAGATGAAAATTGATGTTGTATTTAAAGCATTGATAGGAAAGCAAAAAGCTGGAAGAGAGTTCTCCAAGGAAGAAATGCAAGAGAAGAAACATAAAACTTAGTTATGTCTGGCAATTTCAACAATGAAGTAGAGATAAACAATTACTATGAAAATATTTATAGAAAATGCATGGGAAGCTACGTAATGGCAATGGAAAAGTGACTGAAGAAGCCAAGATAACTGTTGACCCTAAACTTGAAGAAGCTGATTGTAGTGATTGAGGAAGCATCTTCTTGGGAGTTGGTTCTACAAAGCAGTGCTTTGTGGGAAGAAGCTCGAGTGGAACTTGCATCTTACCAATGGAATACGAAGAGAATGTCCCTGGCATGGCGGGTCATAACCGTGAAGGTTAGAATTGGTGGTACTATGGAATGTTGTTTGTTTTAACACTTACAGACACTTTCAAATAGTGATAGAGCAGAGAGAGGCTTGTGAGAAAGGCTGGAAAATATTTGTCACTCACAAGTCTGCAGAGATGCTTCTGAAGTCTATTGAAACTAGAAAATGAATACTGGGCAGCTCCTACTCATATATGGCAGCAGTACTTCATTTTCAGTCTGATCTGGTTGACTTTTGCTATCCTCTACTTTTACAAAAGGATAGCAGAAGTCAAGTACTTGCTGCAGTGGTACAGGGAACTGACTATTTTTCCAGCATCTTTAATTATAGATTGTATGTATGAGTTCAATTTGAGGTCTGGATTGAGTTTAAGAACTTTTTTCCTCTGAAGTCTACAATTTTCCCCTGAATGCTGAAGAAGCAGATATATTTCATTTACTAAAGAAAGAAATAGCTGATGTGACTCTGGTTGTTATATCTCTATTGAAACACCTACTGAAACTGTAACAACCTACCTATTGTGGTCAGTTGAGAAAACTCTCCCAAATATTGATAATTCTGACCTGACATCATTTCAGCACTTTCAAAAAACTGCTCATGTTATCAAAAATGATTGTCAAATACCTAAACCTAAAAATACTATAATTTCTGTTATTGTTTATCTAAAGTTTGACAGAAGTTTCATTGCTTAACTGAAAATTATCAGCTTTGAACTGTCTGTATACTGCCAGTGAATGAGAAGAGAAATGAATTGTCTTTCTTTGTATTTTGTGTGTTTTTTTTTTTTTTTTAATATGGCTTTCCATCAAGAGGTTCACGTTTCCTTTTCTCTTTCAAATTGCTTTTTAAGTTGGATAATGCTTCTGTGTTAATCAATCTTGGTTTTCATTACCAAGTAAAAACAATTGCACTACTTAATTACTTGTAGGATGTATATTTTCATAGATAAATTGATGTAATAGTTTAATAAACTACATAATCTTACAAAGTATTTCAATTTTTTGTTAAACTATTTAAAATAACTCTCAGCCAAAATATATGCACAATGTAATTGAATAAATTGTTTTGTTTTTTGCAGTCTAAGTAGGGAAAATGAATTTCATTAAAATGTTAACTTTGGATTTAATAATTTTCTGTTAAATTCTTTATCATAAAATTCTATAAGAATGGGCATTCTGAAAGTAATCATGGAGTAAAATTTTATTTCATTTTATTATTTGAGTGAAAGAAAATTGAAAATATTGCCTTTCCCCAATTATTTTTAATATTTTATTTTTAGCAACAAACAATCCTTTAAGATAAGAATTCAGCATTTATTTAGAACCATTTTATTTTCACTTTAAACAATTTTTATGCAGAAGTTACTAAATTTCTTTATAAAATCTTATATTTTCCAGATCTTAAAGAGAGGATTTTGATATATTCTTGATAGTTTTTTTTTACCATGAGTAAAATAAAAGAAAAAAGAACCAGTTTGAGTCCCAAAAAGTTAGATATTGCCTTGGCAATAAAACAGTGTACAGAGGTAAGTTAATGGCTATTTACAACAAAAGATGTTTTGCAAATCATCTTCATCTATATTTTTGTTAGTTCATTGAACAATATAGTATTTCAAATCAAAATCTTAAATAAGTTCAGTGTACATTTTCATGCATCTAACATAGGTACCTCCACGAGATCGCTAAAAAAAGAGCATAGCATGATGAAAAAGATGCCAAACTTGACGAAAACAAAATTTTATCATCTAAATGTTTGTTATTATTAAGAGGAAAGGTCAACGTATTTTTTTTGGGTATTTTTTTCCATTTTTAATCGTTCCTAGCACGTTTTGAAATTTTAATTAAAAATCTAGTTTTTTTTGAGTCAGCAAAATTGACCATTTTTTTTCCATTTTAAAAAAAAAACTGGAAATCTGACTTTGAAATTTTTTAAATATCAATTATCATTTTTCAAAACTTATTTTAAGAAAATCAGAAATTATAATGTTTATTTAAAATATTTTGAACCAAACATAACTTAGCTTTTGTGCCAAAAAGATGTAATTTGAAAATAAAACAAAGCAGGTCATAAACTTTCGCATCTCTTGACATGTGATGAATGATATATTTAGAATTCCATGAGGCTAATTTGTTCTACGGAAGGAGAAAAGGAAATAATTTACATTTACGTGAACAAATTATTTACCCTGTTATTTTTAACGAAAACTTTCAGCGGTCTAATTTTTTTTTTTTTTTTTTGTACTTAGCTTTCACCTTTACGTTTATGATGCTTTATGGGAAATATATTGTAAAGAAATTAAAATAAAACTGTTAAGAGTGACATTAAATTTCATATTTCTTAAGAAAGGTATCTAATTAATTTATAGGTACCTTTCTTATGAAATTTTATCAGAATTGTACATAAAATACTATAATTTTATGTACATTTATTACATTCTACTGTTATTTGTATTTGCATTCATTTTTTTATTATTAATTTTGATATTTCATTTATGGAAAAATGTCGAACTGAGATTAATATAAAAATAAGATCATATAAATTTCATAAGATGATACTGGTACTTGTAGGTACCCTTCTCAGTTGAAATTGAAAAAATCAAATTAACTTCTCCACACGTGTTTCACAAAAAGTAAAGGCCTTAACAGCGGAGAACAATGCTTAACTCAAATAACGCAAACTTAATTATATTCTGGTTGGTCTTCCGTATTTTATAATTACAGCTCGATTATAAGCACAAAATTACATTTCTTAATTACTGGGTATCTTCTGATTAGTCAAAATGATACAATTTACAACGCGCTAAAAAAAGATCTATCTCATAAGGACACTTATGAAAGCCGATGCGGCTTTAAACTTATTTTCTAATATTTTAACAACTTAAATGTAAAATCTATTATAATTAATGAAATAACAAATAATTGTATTAAAAATTCATTTTTCATCGAAAAATTTTTTTGCTTTCAGAAAATATTGTCCATATTCATAAAAACAACTAAAAGCAAATAAAAGCATTTGTAATTAAATAATATCTTTGTTTTATTGAGTTTTGTATGTTACAATTCAGAGCTGATTTTCAGGTACTGCGTATCCAATTAAAAACAAAAAAAACATGATTTGCATTCCTCAAAGCCCTGTGCTTTTAATTATTGTAATCACTAAAACCGATGCGATTGAATTTCTAGCGTTTTCATAAAATTAGTTATGGGGGGGTAATAAATATTTAAAAAAAATATTTCTACCATGACTTTCATAAAAAAAACATATTTATAATAATTTCGATCATCTGTGAATAGTTCCTGAAATTTTCATTAACATCCGATAATTATTTCTATTTTTGCACGATTTTTCAAATTAATGTGTGTCATACCAAAAAAACGTGCTAAAAATTGTCTATGTTATTTACTAGTTCCGCTGATACAAATAGAAAAAAGGTTTTTTTAATCAAAATTTAGAATGTTCTAAAAAGAAGGAAAATTTTTTAAAAATAATTTAAAAAAAAAACTTTGGTCTTTCCTCTTAATAATAACATAAGCATTTAGACAATAAAATTTTGTTTTCGGCAAGGTCAAGCTATGCTCTTTTTTTTTAGCGATTTCGTGGAGGTACCTAAAACAGTCCAGCTTTCTTGCTCTTATGACACTGACAAACATTGTACAAGTATCTGATAATTTAGATGGCATTTTTAAAATTGTTTTTTTCTGAATTCTCAATAGATTTAGTAATGTTTTAGTGGTAAGCTTTCTGGATTTGGATAAAACTAAGGGTAATATTCACTGTCATATTTTATTATGTAAATCAATGTTTATCCCACCAGTGTTGTAACTTTCAGCTTATAATATTGTAGTGAATTATCACAGAGGGCAAAAGAGGCCTAGGGTTTCATGCATTTTTTGCAATGCTAGAAGAAAATGACTTACCTCCAGGTGAACACAGATTTTGTAAACTGTCCGAAAAGGAAAAATGGGGCTTTGCGGGTTACATTTAAAATGGATAATTCCTGGAGTCGGATACTGTCTCGTGAGAGTATCTTTTCACCTATGTAAATTTTGACTGTCAATAAGGACATAAAAAGAGCAAAGTGACATTCAGATTGTTATTAATGTATCAAGTAGGCGACACATGTGGAAGAATTGATTAGACAGGAATTGTTAACAAGCCAGAGAAAAAAAGTACACTTTTCACTAAAAAATATCTATCCTTATTAAAAATATTGATAGTAATTTCTTTTGGTGGTGTCAAGTTTATTAAGAAAAACAAAGTAAGTGTAACTTTTTTTTTTTTTTTTTAATTTATGCATTATTTCAAAAGATAGAGGCAAGAGAAACATGGCACAATATCCTATATATTTGAATAAATTATTATTTCATTATTTTACATGTTCATATTAAATACTTGACATTTTATAACCATCAGTCTTTCATTCATTGGTTTTAACTTTTCTACTCTTTCAAATTTAATATCAATTGAAGTAGTTTTTATTGCTTTTTTGTTTTGTAATGCCTATTTGTAGGAGAGACTTTGTAAATCAGATACAATAATAGTAACACTTTTGAACAATACTCTGTCAGATGCTACTAATTCCCATATATATATATATATATATATATATATATATATATATATATATATATATATATATATTTTCCTTTACTAGTCATGTGATCTAATTATTTCAAGTTAAGGTCGACTGCGCTTGCTCTCTGGTGATCCATGTTCAAACCCAAATGTTGGCATCATAGCATATCGGTTTTCAGTCAAGGTTGAATTTTGATAGGCGGTGATTTTGCTGCCAGAGCACAACCTCTGCATGATTTTACTAGATCCATTTTTAACTAATAAGTATAACACCTCATTAAGGATTTCATTCTAGAAATTCCTGGGTGTCCAATGTGAAATTCTTTTAGCTTACGTTTTTGCAAAGATGCCGGTATCACAATTCTTTCTGCATACATAAGTACATAATGAAAATGCATTATTTCCAGTAATATTTTTTCCTTTAAATCTTAATTGCTTTTTCATTTTCACTTTAAGTCATCTTTTACCAACTTATTTCCTCCAATGTTATGGGCAATTCTCTTACAGTATTGTATAATACATTATTAATTTCATTTTTGGTCCTTATTGCCATAATTACTGTGTCCTCAAGTGGTTCACTGAATTTTGGTATTATTCTAGATAATCCATCTGCATGACTTAACTTTTTGGATGGTAGAAATTCCATTTTATAATTATAGTTCAATAGGATAGTTCCCCAGCGTTGGAGTCTATTTGCTGTATGTATGGGAACACCCTTTTTTTGATCCATATATGGACAACAATGGGTAATGGTCTGTCTGTAGTTTGAATTCTATACCTTGTATGAATTTATGAAACTTTTTCATAGCAAATATTATGGCCAATGCTTCCTTTTCTATCTGGTTGTAGCTTTTTTCATCTGCAATTAATGATATTGGTTTAGTTTTTCTGTCCTCATATTTGTGTAGTATCACTGCTCCAATACCCGAATCACTTGCATCTTATGCAACCACAATCTTTAATTTAGGGTCAAAATGAGCTAGTGACAAATCTGACGTAAAGACTTCCTTGATCTTTTTGAAACACTTTGACATTTATCTGACCAGTTCCATTTCACATTTTTCTTTAGCAGGTTATTCAAGGATGTTCTTAATTCGTGTGTGTGTGTGTATATATATATATATATATATATATTAGAAATAGGCAGTTTAACTGAAAAACAACTTTTTTCGGTTTCATTTTCACACCGTGAAACTGCATCAAAATTTTTTACGAAACTGAAATCATTCGGTTTAGTGCTTATAACTAATGATTGACCATATCCAAAGAATCACTTTTGATAAAGACTTTCAGATGTTAATAAAATTAAATTTTATCAACATTTATACCATTGTAAGAGAAAAAGATTGAATAAAAATATGCTAAAAATATAAAATAGACTAGTTTTAGTAAATAAATGTGAAGAAATCTATTTGTTTACAAAAGAAATGTAGAAGAAAAAAAGGAAATACGACAGATATGACACTTGGAAATCATAGAATGTTCTCAAAAAATAAAATAAAAGGAAATACAACATGAAATCTACTTGTTCCAGTTAAAAAAAAAAAAAAGGCAAAACTTTTTGTGGTAAAATTAGCAACAAAATAGTAAAAATAAAAAAAATAGTTGCCAGTTTTGTTGTAATGTAAAATTTTATGCATTCATCCTAAATTAGATATTAAGAATAATTAAAATAGTTCTTAATTTCACTTTTAAAATGTGTATATTTTCACTAGAAATGCAAGTCTCTATTGTAAAATTATTTGTTTTCTACAAATAAAGTTATGTTTCTATCTAACGAATCGGAATACACCTAAAATTAGATATTTAAAAAATAAAGTAAATTTTAATCCCAGTTCTAAAATGTGTACATTTTCAAAACTGTAAGTCATATTTTTTAAACTCAAAGTAAAAATTATTCCTTTTTAGCCACTAGTGTTCAATGTTGCTTTTCATTCATAACTAAAAATTGCTGTTTAGAAATCAGTTTTCATATACTTTATCAAACTTAAGTTTCTTTTTGTGATATTTATTTAAAGATGGTAATTAAGGTTGCTTTTATACCCATATTCTTATATTCTCTCTTACATTTGTAACACCAGCTCTTCAAATATTTTCTTGCTGGTCAGTTCATATTTTTTTTGTTTATTTCCCTTTGTGATTTTTCTTGTTGTTTTTAGTTAGTTTTTTCTTGTTTTCATCTTGCCAATATTCTCAATTTCTTTTTTGATTCTTGTGTGATCTCTGTTGCATAATACCCTGTAATAGTTTGCTTGTCTGCTCACAAGTTCTTGGTATACATCAGCGGACAGAGTAAATCTTTAACCCTTTTGTCTACTTCTAGTAAGCTTCACTCTGGGGTATGGCCATTAAGACACATTGAAGCTGTATATATGTGTTACTAGAAATAAATGTATAAAAACAAATCTTATAATCAGTACCTATTTATTTCACATTCTGCCATTATCTCAGATAAATAATGGAACATTCTGTTTTGATTGTGAGGAAAGATTGAAGGAAATGATATATTAGAGATGCTGTTTGGTTTTAGTGAGATAAAGAAAGCATACATAAGAAGGAATGACAAAGAAAAACAAGATACAGGAGGTGATTATGCTCTCATGATTTTAATGTTTACTTAGTGAAATGAAAAAATGCCTTGTCAATTTTAATCTTTCTTTGACTTATCACTCAGGTCATTATTTAATGTGAAAAAAAAAACCTGTGAAATTCCCACAGGTTTCTATTGATTATATTTATATATTTATTTCCAATACCAAGAACAAGACTTTAATTGCATAATAAAATCTCACACCATAAAATATATTATAGTAATTATTTTTAATAAAATATATTATTAACTGAAACTTGACTGATATATTATTAATCATATAAATATATTCTAAATATTAAATGTTTGACTTTCAAAATAAAACATGACATGTTCTGAAGTAAGTAAATATTTATTTTAAGTGGGGTTGCTGAAAAATTCTCAGTCTAATCAAGAAGGGATTGCAATTCTGGTATTTTTTGTTTGGTCAGATTTTGGAAATTTGTCAGGTTGATAATGTTATACCCCGTTGCAATTAGATCTCCTGATTCATTCTGTATGCTGACAAGATGGGAATGTCACAAAGGCAGAAAACGAAAAAAACAAAAGTCCTTTTCTGCACATTAGGCTCCGTGTATCACATCCGGTCTACAACATGAGCTCCGGTGGTGACCAATCACAATTGTTCCTGCCAGAGAGAGAGAGAGATGCCCCTGGGGACTACCAGACCCAGTTAAAAGCAGCCCTCTGAGAACGACTAGGCCATCATGCAGGGTGCTGCTGTTGCGACCTGGCTGTCATGCAAAGCACTGCTGCCACCATTGCCACCTACATCAACACCAACCTCATCACTTCGGCAAACACTAACCATGAGCAGCTGACTATCCAACCATAACCCCACCCAGCTACAAGCTTTCATTTTTGACTACCAACAGAAATCGACCCTCCACCATGATCTCAATCAGTAACCTCAGTTCCACAGAACAGACCTACCAATCCCTGTTGTCACCTCAGCCTAAACTTAACTCATTTACAAGGCATTCCCTTCACAGTTGACACCAGCAAAATCCATTCCACAGAACAGGCCTACCTTGACTTGTTGACAAGGCATTCCCTTCACAGTTGACACCAGTGATCTCCATTCCACAGAACAGGCCTACTTACCCCTGCCCACACCTACCAAAACCATACCAATCCAATGTCTCCCTGGTTCAACACAACAGGTCTACCAACAGACGAAACAACATACCACTGTGACCGTGGCCATGCCGGCACAAGAAATGAGTCAACTCTTGACACTATGCTTACACCAGATAGCTATTCCTGTACTCTCTACCAACAATGAACGTTGTTTCAATTTAATGCCTGTTATTCCTTTCTCTCGCTACCAAACACTTAATATAACAATAACTTTTCAGCACTCCCTCATTTTTTTTTTTTCCTTTTCCCATTCCTGTCTATGCATGTTACACTTTTATTATATCTTTCAACCACTAATTTGTGTAGAATATTACACACTGCAAGACTAAATCTGGTAATATTATTTTATATTTAAATGAGCTACTGTGCATCAGATATCAGTGCATATTTACTATGTAAAGAAGATTTAAATCTTTTCAAATATTTTTAGTATGAAATTTAAAATATTTCTTATGAAATTAAAATCTTTGAAGATGTAATATATTCCTAAGCAAAAAGTTGCCCATGATCCCCTGTGTCACTTCATAAATCACTGCAGAGAAAATTTGATTAGCAGTTTTATTTTTATTATTATTTTTCAAAATAAAATATTTTGGTAAAAAATGTGTAATTATATATATCTTCTGTTTAAAATGAATTATTTCAATCCTTACACAATTCTAAATCTTTTAGAATTGTTTACTTCTGTGCAATTTCAGTGGATTCTGCTTGTAAAATATAAAAATAAGCATAATAAAATAAAAACATAAAATTATATCAGCTAAAAAACAGATAAAATATAAAATGTCTTATCAGTAGTCATTTTAACTGCTATTTTTTTAAAATTGTTTTGAAATTGTTTATTTTCAGGGATCGCCTGAACTTTACTACAAACTTATGAAACAATTAAGTCAAGATGTTCCGGTATGAAGATTTCTTTCATAAAATTTTTCATTTTTAAATGTTTAAAAAAATTTTATCCCTTAAAAATAAATTCTTGCATAACATAATTATTTTTTTAAATATGGGGGTAATGGGGAAACTGTGGCCTACCTGTTGAATTTATGCAGCACACAAAATCACAACAAACATTACCTTTTTAAATATCCATTGTTACATAAAATAGTAATCCATTTAAAGAAAGATGTGAACCATTTATATTTGATAGTGAACCCCAGTTCTGGGGTAACTCACTTCCTACAGAATCAACATATTGCATTATCTACTAACCACAGGCAACTGGATCACTATGTTCAACACTGTCAATGTCCAGTCATTAGCATAGTGTAAACTGGTGTAGGCATCTAGGTGTCTGTATGTACATAGGATGTGTAGATTTCTGTGCTTTGCTCATGAGATTTATTCAGAATTACTTATTGTAAAATATTTTTTCACAGATGTATAAGTCCTATTAATAGTAGAAAAAGTATTAAATATCAGTTCATTGCAAGAATTTATGCCCAATTTTCATTTTTAATATAAAATGACTGCAACTTGATACTGGTGTTTGTTTTCATGCTTGATATCTGGTGTATACTAGATTGAAACCTTGCATCATTCAGTTACAAGTCAGACTTTGTTGAATGTTGACATTTTGTCTATAAATGAATGCGTTAAAGATAGAGGATGAAAAGTTGCACTTTGGCCATATTATGCTTTATGAATATCAGAAAGGAGTAAGCATTGGAATTGTGGCAAAAAACATTTAGAACATCTGTTTGGATTGTGCTCCAGCTCTTCAGAAAGTCAAAAAGTGATTTGGTAGATTTCATCAGGATGATTTTAACCTAAACAAGGAACTACACCTTCCGTCATTAAAGAAGATACTCTGCTTGTTATCAGGAAGAATAAACCAAAGTTTTTGATGGAAGATTCTTAAAAGTTTGAAAATTGATAAATCAATATCTTAACTGTCTTTTGCCATTTGAAGAGACTTGGGTTTATTTCCAAACTAGACATGTGGATGTCACATTCTCTGAAAGAACAGAACAAGCTTGATTGTATTTATGCAGCCATTCTTGGGCATAATTGTTACAATGAAAAAATGGATTGTTTATAATAATGTTTGATGCAAATGGAGTTGGAAACAAGTTTGTGAATGTGCAGGACCTGTGGCTAAAGTGGGCTTGCATCCAATAAAGGTGTTACTGTCCATTTGATGGAATTGCAGAGGAGTAATTCACTTTGAGGTTCTTTCAGCCCATGAAGCAATAACAGCAAAAAAGTACTGCAACCAACTCTGTTCAAGAAAACAGTTGATTTTGGCAAATTGTAAAGGTCATATTTCCACCGTAGCAATGCAAGACTGCATGTTGCAAAAGCATAAATGGGACCCCCAACCTCCAGGACCCACCGTATTCTGACTTGGCTCATTTGGATTTTCATTTGTTCCAGTTTCTACAGAACAATTTAAATGGAAAAATTTTGACTCTACAGTCAGTCAAAAAATACTTCACAACCTTCTTCCAACAAAAAACACTAAGTTTCTACAAAAATGGCATCAACAAGCTTGTAGAATGTACAAGCTGGTTGTTAAAAAGAATGGAGACTATGTACTTTAATAAATATTTTTTGTAAGTATGTAAAATTTTTAATTGAGCACAAAATTTTGCAATGATCTAATATAAAACTCATTTCCCAAACATTTGTGCAGCCTGTTCACAAAAGGTGTTTAATAAGCAAATAACTTTCCAAATAACATGTGCATATATGATTGTTATTTATATTGTCAAGGTGAAACTTTAGTTGTTATTGTGATATGGCCCACTTTACACTGGGCCAACAGTGACCCTCCATGATTAAAGTTTGTTCACCTCAGTTTTAACATTTCATAGGTAAGATTTGTTTTCAAACATTTCAGAATTTCCTTTTTTTTCTTACATTAAAACAAAACCAAGAATTGTTTTATCATTCTTAAAATAAAACATTTTCATTTTTATCTGAACTTCTAATATATATTCTGTGTATTCTTAAAACTACTTCCCTCATTTTGGTCTTAATCATTAAAGATGATGCATTTGTCTAAATTTTTTCATGTCTGTCATATCTGTTAATCTTCAAATAATTCTGAACAGAATCTCTTTTATTATTCAGGTTTATTTTCTTCCCTGACTTCTTTCACTAACCGATCACTCCAATAACTTCAGTTTTTATGAAATTTTTCTGAAATAGAATTTAGGCACAAATTATTGTGGAAATTAAGCCAAAATTCAACCTTTATCCTAAAAATATATTGCAATGAGTTTTAAAATATTCTGATTAAACTTGATTAACAAAGGCTCAGGAATCAATTGAATTAATAAAACCAAAAAAAAAATTACATAATGATTTATGTAAATTTAAAATTGCTTAAAAAGACTAATTTACATTTTAACCATTGACTACAAAGAATTGAAAATTTTACACATCAGTATGAATGTTTTAAGAAATATCTGTGATTGTGTTGTGTAAAAAAAAAAAAAAGGACTCTCTTATAAATGATAGCATTCAAGAAGGCTGTAGAATGGATTGGCTGAAAAATAACTTCATGGTTGAAATAATGGAATGAATAAATCTATTTAATAATAGTTTATTTCAGTGTTTTAAAATTGATTAGTTTATAAATACTGGTAAAATTTATTTTTATTTTTTTTCTGTTTTTAGAAAATACAATTTAGTATTAAATTATTTTGAAAGAATAAAATCAGGTTTTAATATTTACTAATATGACTAGTTTAAGAACCTCTATTTTACAGGCAAAGATAATTTGTAGTGTGTTTGATAGACTTGACTGAAAATTTATAAAATGTATATTAGTCAAAATTTCTTTTTGTATAGGTCATTAGAACTCATCAAAATTAATCATGTTAAAGCACCAGTGTCTTATAGCAGTCATTTGTTTTAACAGGCAATGAAATTATTTTATTTCTTGATGTACATTGCTCTAAAACTGATTTCCTTGGCATAGTGGCATTAGTGTCTTGTTGGTTATTAAAAGTATCAAATGTTGTTGCTTTAGTCAGTGAAGTGTTTAATATATTATTTTTATGTTTTTGTGTGAAAATAATTTGTTCTTATGGCTGGTACTAAATGAAGGAAATAAATTAAAACTAAAAATCCCATTTGAAAGACAAATTTTATACCATTTTTTGTCAACTTTGTAATCAATTTCTAGAATTGTTCCTCTTGTTTTATGGTTTTTACTGATTTTATTTCAGGTGAATATTTTGAAAGTTTACCTCAAAGAATTTGCTGAATGTGTTACTCTTTTAGATCAACGTTTTTATGACTTTGTCAGAGTTATTCTGGTAAGTAGTTTACATATTTCTATATAATGAAATAGATTAAAAATTTATTCACTAGGAAAATAATTTTAGTGAAGGTGGTTACTTAATTTAGCTTCCTAGTACGTAACTCAGACTAAAGTTTTATTTTCAATATATCTGAAATCCTTTAATACAGGCATAGAGAACTTAAGATATAAAAAATGGTGCCACATTTATCTTGGTAGATCAATTAGCAAAGAAGTTACATCCATTCAAAATTTGTCAATTTTCCATTTCTGGTGCTATTCTGGCCAGGAGTCAGTTTCAACAGTGTATAACTGAAGGTTCTGGAAGTATAACTGAAGATTCAGATGAGTTAGAAATCATTATAAATGTAATGTCATATTGGTAGTCTTGAAGTAAAAGAAATATAATAGTTATGGAATCGATAATTATTAGATCAGACCAGATTAAACATTGAAAAATTACGTTCTCAAAACAAAGTAGTTAAAAATGACACAGAAGGGCAATTTTGACTGATCATATAAGTTTCATTTCAACAGTTAATGTCTTGCAAGTTCTTGTAATGATTCATAGCACAAAAGAAATGAAGTTAGTGTAGTAAATGACTAAAAAAATTAATATTTACACCATTTAAAAACAGCCATAAGTGCAATTTGACAGTACGAAAAAAGAGGTCAAATGAACTTGTCATAAAAAATATCCACTAGAGGTATATACCTTAATTTTTGAAACTTTACTAATTTTAGGACGAGGAATTTAGTAAAACCACTATTTTCTCTGTTGTATGAACACGTTTTAACATAGATGTTTATAATTTTGGAAGAGTTTTTTTTTTGTTTTTTTTTTCTCCTCTTTTTTGAATTTTGGAAGAGTTTTTGAAATTATACAATTTATAACTTGTCAAAAAAGGACAGTAATGACTACAAAGCTTGTTTAATGAAATGAATCAGTGATCAGTCCTTGAAACAGAAGCTTTAAACTCACTTATCTTCAAGCTAAAAAAAAACTGAAATGAATAAATTACAATTATTTGAACTCACGAAAAAGGCTTTCTGGACAGTGGGAATCTCTTCTTTTAATGGTGATTTGAAGTCTAAATTTATTTATAAGCCTCTGCTATAGCCAGTATTCCTGGAACATGTTGTATCCTATCATCACTTGAAAGTGGTATTATATCAAAATCCCATTTAATGACAAATGTTGATGCCACTTGTGCAATATCATCCAGCAAAGGCTATCAAAAATAATCATTTCTGCCTTTGGCTGGAACAAAAATTTTGATTACAACACTGGATGGAGATGTGATATAATTTGAAGTCATTCTTTTTCATCACAAATGCTAAAGTTGTTCAAATACTCAAATTCCTTCCTTTGTTCTTTTAGAGTTGAAGATAAAGTTCCATTAAAAGTTATATCACTATCATGTCTATTCCCTTAATCACAGTTTTTAACTTTTTGAGCAACCTTTCATATATTGCAAGGAATTTGGGATCTTCTTTGGCCTGCTTCTCCTACTTAGAAGAAAACTACTTCTCAGGTCTCAATGACCCGAGAAGTAGTTTCATAAATCACAGAATAGAAGATTAAATATAATTATTATTAATCACCTGGATAGGTGTCGTTAGCATGGAAAGTACTAATACATGAAAAAAAAAAAAATGAACAGATACCTGCTTAAAAAAGTGTTATGCTTATGATTTTCAATAACAGCTTTGAGAAAAAAAAAAACAATTACAAAAATTAAAGAACTATAAAATTTATCCATTTTTTTCCTTTTTAAGAAAATGTAGCAATTTCCCTTAAATGCTGAAAAGACCTAGTCTCTAGAATTAGTAAATAAATAATCATTAAAAAAATGAAACTGATTACATTTTGGAAATGACTTAATTACATTTCAATTTTTTATGGAACCATGCACCAAAGTTAAACTAAAACATATATCCAGTTCATTTTTTATTTTATTTTTTATAAAATGTATCCAGCTTCATATTTTTTTTCTTCTTTTTGGTTTTTAAAGAAAATGCAAATAAATTTTCAATTTACTCCTGAGAAATAGAGAAAATATTGTCAGCCATGAATCAGGAAAACTGGACACATTTTTAAAGATTTAATTGCAAATTTATTTTTTTATTGACAAATGTGAGTGTGTAGGGTAGCACAGATATTAGACAACAGCATTTTTGGAACTGGTTCCTTGTCCAGTAAGGAGGAATATGTTTGGCAGGTATTGCCTGACCATTGACTATTTGTTACAAGGATAGGATCATCAGTCAGGACATAGAATATTAAAAAATTGAATCAATGTTGAAGACTAAAAAATGTAATACAATAGATGAAAATTAACATTCTAAGAGTATGCTAAACAAAATGGAAGAGGAAGGGGGAATTTGTAAGTGATGATCGCTAAATTATATCCTCAGGAAGAGAGAGAAATGAAATAAGAGTTGGACAAAGATAGGAAGAAGTGTGTTTGGGGTAATGGCAACTATCCAACAATGTTCTGGTGAAATTGAAAGGGAAGCCATTTAATATGTCAGGCATAATGATGTACTCATTCTGATAACTTCTATAACAGAAAGCATCAAAGAAGAAATAGGTAAGTTTTACAATATACAAGAAGACAGCAAATCTCTGCATGCCACAAGAAATCATCATGGGAGATGAAATTACCGAAGAGATAAAGAAACTTGTTCTGTGAAAGTCTTTGCCACTTATTCAAGTTAACTTTTACCAGTTAAGAAAAGTCGTAAACTTTTTTTGCCAAATAGTTCCACTTTTCAGATTAATAAGTGTATATGAAAATTTATTTGGAATTATTTCATATTGTATATTTAAATCACTTCATTTTAAATATTTTTAATTATTGTTTTAAAGCTTTGGAGTATGTTCTGCACAAATTAGTACAAAAATTGAACTTAACACTCATCTTAAAAATAAAATTTACATTTCATCAGGCATAATATCATTTGTCACTCTAGTTACATTCACTCCTTACTGGATGTGATAGCAAATCGGATTTAGGCATCCATTTCTTCCTTTACAACTGAAATCATCTATACCTGCTGATAAAGAATACTTTTACTCAAATATTTTATGACTGACTGCTTGTTAGGATGAGTATACATTCTGAATTATTATCCTTTTGTTATTTCATTTGAAATATCTTTGTACTAACATTTTATATAAAAAATATTTTTCTTTCAGAACTTAAACTGGTACACAAGTGAATCGTTATGCAAGGAATATTTTGATTTTGTTGTCAGTTTGAGCATTGCACACCCTGTACATTTAACAAATGTGTTAACAGCCTTGGTGCAGAGGTTCAAACCAAGTGAGTGACAAGTTCTCATTTTTAAATTGATTTTTTTTTGTTTTGTTTTGGAATATGCAATTATTAAAGTATTGCTTGTTTGATGCAGCTAATTTGTTTTAAGGTCTGATTTTGATCATAATTACTTTTATGAATGTGTGTTCATAAAATATCATAAACCTCTGTATTTTTAAAATTTAATTTTAATTTAACATTGATTTTTCAGAAAACTTAAGTTCAAGTAATTCAAATATAATTACAGTATTTGCTATTTTAAATTCTTCTATTTGCACTTATGAAATAGCTTACCATTGTTATGATGGTTAATTCACATAAAAAAATTCTTTACTTCAGCATAAATATTCATATTACAATTTTTATTTATCTACCATTACATACTGACTTGAAATTTAATTCTGTATTCTCGGTTGTAATAGTTAAAATTTGTAAATTTAATAAGATTTGCAATTTTTTGTTCAAACCAAAATCAGTGGAAAAAATAAAAAATTGCTTTTTTATGAAGAAATTTCAGAGTAAAATTTTTTTAGTTTTTATTAAAAAATATTTTAATTATAAATTAGTTTTGTTAGAGACTGAATTCAAGTTTTCTTTCCAAGACAAAACTTTATATATTCCTCAAACCACAAATTAGAAACATTGGAATTCTATTTGTAACAATCAACATATCAATATTGTTTTGTTGTAGGTATTGATCCACTGCAAGCAACTATTATTCAGCAAAAACAGCATTTAGTAATTTGTAGCCATGTACAAGCTGCTTTGAAGGCTATCCAGAAGCGTGTGCCCATGTAAGTATAATTTTCAAATAGAAAACAAAGCAAATAAACTATACAATTTATCTTTTTGTATTGTTTGAAAAGTTAAAGCAAAAATAATCCTATAATTTTCAGAAGTCATTATCTTTTAAAAAGTTGTTTGAACTAATGAACTCTTTTTCTGTTGAAGGAAATTCATGGATTAAGTCAGGATCAGTGTGTATTTTTTTGTTAGATTGGGAAAGAATTAAGTGTTAAATAAAAAAAAAAAATGAACTTATTGGCTGGCTGGGAATTAAATTGTATAAAGCATGTTTTGTGAGATGAGCCAAGATGGTAGGGTTATTTGTGACTATTTCTGTAAAGAAACTCCTTAGAGATTGTAGACTTTGATGAATGAAGACACTTTAGATCAGTAGGAACATTGTTATAACAAACAACATAAAGAATGAGTTCTATAGTCTGAACAACTTGAATTAAAACTTTCTAGCATTATCAGTTGCATAATGTTAAGTCTTGTTTACTCAGTCAGGTCTTTCTTTGCTTGTAAAATCACTCAACTGTAGTATGTAGTTTATAAGTTGGAAGAAAAATTCAGAAGTTCAAAAAATGGATTCCACATGAAATAAATATTAGTGTTTAAATGTTTTCCTTTCTTTCCTGCACAGAAATGGCATTTTTAAACAAAAAATGGATTTACTACAAGAATCCAAAGTGAAGAAAATTATTTTTATCCAGGATAATCCTTTTCTTTAGAATTCAGGGCAACTGTTTAATCCTTCTATTAGCCTATTAGCATTCTACTTCCTTTTGGAAAAGTACTAGAGTCTGTAATAAACACTGAATTGATTAAGCATCTCACATCGCAGGGTCTTCTTTCAGATAAGAAGTATGTCTTTTCTTCTAGTGACCTATTAATGATTATTGCTGAAACTTTAGATAAGAATGGTGAAGCTCAGGATGTTGCTTTGGATATCTCAAAGGCATTTGACAGTTTGGCATACTGATTTCTGGAGAAATTTTTGAACTGATTCAGTCTTATCAAATCATGAAAAGAAAGTTGTTTTGAATGGCCACTCTAAATCTTTTTGCATTAATGCAGGTGTTTCCCAGGGGCTCTCTTATCTTTGGGCCTGGGTTGTTCCTAATTTTCATCAACAACCTTCCTGATATCATCAGTTCTCAACTTGGTATCAATGCTGATGACTCCACTATTTACTCCTGTTTTAATAGTGTCTGATTGGTTCAATAAAGTCAAATTGGCAGTTGAGCTCAAAAATGACCTACAATCTGTTGTTAACTAGGACAATTCTTAATTTTAATGCCTTCAAAATGAAACTGCTCACTTTTAATCATCAGTGAGAACATTTTTTGCATCTATCAGCATGGCTGATGCTAACCTTCAGGAGAGTGACTCATTGTGCCTACTTGGACTGATGTTATCCGTTGACATAAAGTGGAAAAATTATATTGAATCAATTGCTAGGTCTTGCTGCTAAGAAATTTGATTCACCGTGCCATGCTAGAGAATTTTTCTTGCCAGAATCTATCTTACATATTTATAAGTCTACCATTTGCTTTAAATATTGTTGTCACAGCTGGTCTGGTGCTCCTGCTATGTATTTGGATTCTTGATAAAATCCAAAGAATCTGCAATATTATTGGACCTGACCTAGCATCTTGACTTCATTCACTTTTCCACCACCATAACATAGCTTTCCTGGTAATTATTCTGATTAACCTTTCCCTTTATGAATTTAAGCATAGTACTAGATTAGCAGAAATATCTCATCATTTTACAGCTGAAATAGAAATAATTTCTATACTAATAGTTTCTTCTATTGCATGTTTTGCTTCTGGAACTCCGGCTTCTTGCTTCCCATTTACCTTTGATCTTCAAAAATTTAAATGCAATGTCAATCATTATCCTCTGTCTTAATTCCAGTTCTTTTATTGTTTTCTCTCCATAAAAGTGTTTTTTTTCCTCATATTCTTTAACATTTCGTAAGCGCTTGTGTCTTAGTGGCTCTGTTACTTTGCTTAGGGTGAAATGATTTAAAAAAAAACCCAAAAAACCAACTTTTTTTATCATTAGTCAAGGTCATTATATAAACAAAAACTCAGTAAATAAAAGTTGGAATTGTTCTTTCATGGTTGAATAAATGATTTCATGCAATATTTGGAATGACTTGTCTTTTAAACTTCATGAATAATGAGTATAACATTATCATTGAATAAGTTTTAATAATTTGTATTAAGTTTTATTTCTATTATGGCAAAATTATTGTATAAAGTGTATTTTTATTTTGGATGCATTAAAAATAATCTTCAAACAAAAAATATCTTTACTGATTGTTAGACAATCTCATGGCCAATTTGTATTCCTTTTGTTTATTACAGGATGCAAAATACTCTGATGAACATTATTGTAAAACAATTTCCATATTTCAAGAATGATATCTTCCAAGTTGAATGTTATGTCCGGAATTTACTTCAATTGACTTTATTCATGCCAACATATCGTTTGAAAATCTTGGAGCTGATCATTTCCAAAATGACAGCATTTGATGTAAGTATATTCTATTTATTACATCTTTTACATATGATATTGATTGAGACATCTTTTAGGTGGAAGATGTTTACATTTTTAAGCATTGTTAATTTTTGGTTTCTCATCATCAATTTAGGAATGTGTTGTGTCAAAAAAATTTTTAAAATGATCAAAATGTATTTTTAATGTTTCTATCATTTTAAAAAAAATGTTTTATCTTTTTAAAATATTCTTTTGTTTCAACTTCAATTAAGGCTAAGCATTTTATAAAATGATGCATTTGAACATTGATTATTAAATTTGCAGATTTATAAAATATGAGAAATTGTTCTTATAGTATCTGTCTATATTTCTGAGATGTACATTATTTGGACTATTGTTTGAATCTTTGTCGCCATATTTATTACAACATTTCAGCTGTTATATGCTCTGGCCTTCTTCAAGTGGTTGGAATGTCAAACTTAACCCTTTATTTTGCTCACTTTCTAGTTCACGTGCCATGTTTAATGGATGTCGGTTATCTCCTGTTAATTTCCCTCTGAAAGTTCTCCACTGCCTTAACTGGGTAGCGAACTTGCAC